>CM065710.1:2545348-2576110 GCA_017654935.2 Phymorhynchus buccinoides
TGGATTCTAGGGGAGTGGTGAAGGAGGGTGGGGGGCGGGGGGTGGGGGTGCGGGGGGGGGCGGGGTGGGGGGGTGGGTGGGGGCGGGGGGGGGGGGGTGACGTAAATTTTAGTTTATTTTTATTTCGTTTCGGGTTGTTCCTTATGATAAGTGCGTTGTTTTGTTGTTGTTTCTGCTCAGATTTTTAACTTTTTTTGTGAAGCGCTTAGAGCCCCGTAAGGAGAATAAGCGCTATGTAAGTTGTTCATTTAATTTTATTATTAATTATGCTATATTTTAATTATGCCTATAAACTATTCTCAGAACTGTTTTGACACAAATCCCGATAATTAGGTTGTAGAACTGTGTGCAACATTTCAAGCATTTTTTTTCTTTAACATATATACTCAAAATGAAAAAAAACAAGTATCAAAGCTCAATTTTCGCTGGGGGGTTTTACGCAAGAGATTTAGGTGTGCAGTTCCGATTTTTCAATTCAAAATAGCCCAAAATCTATAATGCAAAGAACATTTAAATTTCCATATGAAATTATAATCATTTTTTTTCGTAATATTCAATATAACTCCTAAAAGAAAAAACTTTTTTTTTTCTCTTTTTTTGCGAACCAAAAGTGACATGCGCACCAGCTAATCCTATACGATGACTATAGCAATACTTGCCTTGTGAGTCTCGCCGACATTGACGTGGCAGGACAGGATTATGGGATTATGGCGAAAGTTGACGTGGCAGGGCAGGGGCAGGGCGAAAGTTGACGTGGTACCGGTTGGGGCAGGAATGTTGACGGGGTAGGGATTATGGCGAAAGATGACGTGGCAGGACAGGATTATTGGCGAAAGATGACGTGGCAGGACAGGGGCATGGCGAAAGATGACGTGGCAGGACGTGTTGGCCTAGTAGGGATTATGGCGAAAGAATTGACGTGGCAGGGCAGGGGCGAAAGGTGGCGAAAGATGACGTGGCAGTTGGCAGGGGCAGGGCGAAAGTTGACGTGGCAGGGCAGGGGCAGGGCGAAAGATGACGTGGCAGGGACAAGATTATGGCGAAAGATGACGTGGCAGGGCAGGGGCATGGCGAAAGTTGACGTGGCAGGACAGGATTATGGCGAAAGATGACGTGGCAGGGCAGGGACATGGCGAAAGTTGACGTGGCAGGGCAGGGACATGGCGAAAGTTGACGTGGCAGGGCAGGGACATGGCGAAAAGTTGACGTGGCAGGGCAGGGACATGGCGAAAGGTTTGAAAACGTGGGGGCAGGGACATGGCGAAAGTTGACGTGGCAGGGCAGGAACATGGCGAAAGTTGACGTGGTAGGGCAGGGACATGGCGAAAGTTGACGTGGCCCAAGGCAGGGACATGGCGAAAGTTGTGACGTTACAGGGCAGGGACGTGGGAAAGTTGACGTTGGCAGGGCAGGGACATGGCAAAAAGTTGACGTGGTAGGGCAGGGACATGGCGAAGGGACAGGGCAGGGACATGGGGAAAGTTGACGTGGTAAGGGCAGGGACATGGCGAAAGTTGACGTGGCAGGGCAGGGAACATGGGGGAAAGTTGACGTGGTAGGGCAGGGACATGGCGAAAGTTGACGTGGTAGGGCAGGGACATGGCGAAAGTTGACGTGGTAAGGCAGGGACATGGCGAAAGTTGACGTGGTAAGGCAGGGACATGGCGAAAGTTGACGTGGTAGGGCAGGGACATGGCGAAAGTTGACGTGTTAAGGCAGGGACATGGCGAAGGTTGACGTGGTAGGGCAGGAACATGGCGAACGATGACGTGGCAGGGCAGGGACATGGCGAACGATGACGTGGCAGGGCAGGAACATGGCGAAAGATGACGTGATAGGGCAGGAACATGGCGACAGTTGACATAATAAGGCAGGAACATGGCGAAGGTTGACGTGGTAGGGCAGGGACATGGCGAAGGTTGACGTGGTAGGGCATGGACATGGCGAAAGTTGACGTGGTAAGGCAGGGGGGGGACATGGCGAAAGTTGACGTGGTAAGGCAGGGACATGGCGAAAGTTGACGTGGTAGGGCAGGGACATGGCGAAAGTTGACGTGGTAAGGCAGGGACATGGCGAAAGTTGACGTGGTCGGGCAGGGGCATGGGGAAAGTTGACGTGGTAAGGCAGGGACATGGCGAAAGTTGACGTGGTAAGGCAGGGACATGGCGAAAGTTGACGTGGTAAGGCAGGGACATGGGGAAAGTTGACGTGGTAAGGCAGGGACATGGCGAAAGTTGACGTGGTAAGGCACAGGGACATGGCGAAAGTTGACGTGGCAGGGCAGGAACATGGCGAAAGTTGACGTGGTAAGGCAGGGACATGGCGAAAGTTGACGTGGTAAGGCAGGGACATGGCGAAAGTTGACGTGGTAGGGCAGGGACATGGCGAAAGTTGACGTGGTAGGGCAGGGGCATGGGGAAAGTTGACGTGGTAGGGCAGGGGCATGGGGAAAGTTGACGTGGTAGGGCAGGGACATGGCGAAAGTTGACGTGGTAAGGCAGGGACATGGCGAAAGTTGACGTGGTAAGGCAGGGACATGGCGAAAGTTGACGTGGTAGGGCAGGGGCATGGCGAAAGTTGACGTGGTAGGGCAGGGACATGGCGAAAGTTGACGTGGTAAGGCAGGGACATGGCGAAAGTTGACGTGGTAGGGCAGGGACATGGGGAAAGTTCACGTCGTAGGACAGGGACATGGGGAAAGTTGACGTGGTAGGGCAGGGACATGGGGAAAGTTCACGTCGTAGGGCATAATAATCTTCGTCCAGATGGCTTTGTGTCTGTTTCTGGAAATAAAACAAAACAGAAAACGGAAAATGTTAAAGGATTAATAATAGTAATAATAATAATATATCCTGATATTCGCCCACAAGTAAAATAATAGTTTAATGACCCCCTACCCCCCCTCTCTCTAAAAACAACAACAAATGATTGTGGATTATCCCCCGTGGGAATACCAGGGGGTCCTTTGTACAAATACTTCCCCACCTTCTGGAAGTTATGTGCTCCACTGAGTTGGAGCAGAGAAGACGAAAGCTCTTTCTCCAAAGGACTTTGTTCTGACTTTTGGAATTCAGAGAGTGAAATGGTCGGTTGAAGAACGAAGAGACCGAGCAGGGGAGTAGAAAGACAGAACGTTTGAAATGTAGGCTAGGTTCCTAAGAAGAAATTGTGGCAAATTATTGACAGTTTGTATTTGATGCGAGCCTCAATAACCTTAGGAAGCCAGTGTAGGGATTGCAGTAAAGGAGTGATATGATCTCTTTTCTTAGCCCTAAACACAAGCCTCGCAGCCGAGTTTGAGACTCTTTGAAGTTTGTCTACGCAACGTTTTGGACATCCATCCAGGAGAGCATTGCCGTAGTTCAACCTAGACAGGACAAGGGAACAGATTTAGGTTTTTGTAGCTGCAACTGTGAGGTAGTGACGGATGGAACTTATCTGACGGAGAGCAGCGTATGCAGATTTACAGACATAAGAAGTGTATTTGTCAAAAGACATGTCATCAGATATTATGCATCCTAGATTGCGTGCAGGGGAGAACTCAATCCGCTGCATTTGTTGTCATTATAAACAGTTGTTTTCGTTAACTTGTATGGACACAAGGTTATAATTATTATTCGGTTTCGTTGTGATACAGGTGCATTTGTCCATGTATTTGTTTATGCTATTTCTTTATGCTACAGGCATAGTTTATCCATGGATTTGTTTATCTCATTTTCATATTGGTTGTCTTTTGTCAAAGTGATATTTTCGAAACCACTCTATTCTGATATTTGAATGTTCCATTTTGTGTGCGCTTTGTTTTAAATTTCTGTGCCCCATTTCTGTGCTGTCATCAAACTAAGAACTTAGTAGATATTGACGATAACATGTCCCCTCCTCAGTAATTCAGCTATTGTCTGAAAACAAAATAATTTCACTGGCCCCTTTCTGACAAAATAAAATGGGATTGAATGATTGATTGAACCGCAGCAGTACTAAACTCCCATCCATCACTATTAATACATATCCACACTACCACGTTCTAATAATGACAAACAAAACACATACTTCATCAAAATTAATCCCCTTCATTCATATTGCCAGTTACCTTTTTTTTTCCTCCTCCCATCATAAGCCTAACAAAGTGTGTCCCAGCACCACGAAAGTGACATTAAGTCAATGGGCTAGTTTCTAACAACAGGCTTGCAAAGTCGAAAATCTGTTCATGTGTGTCAATTTTGAGGTATGGGTTCTTCCGTGTTCACTTACATCTTATCTTTCATACTTATAAATGACAACCTGTAAGTCCCTAAATAGTCTTTTAATTGCTTTGAAACGAGTACGTCAAAGCATTTTTTCATCTAAGCTAGACTTTAGATCTTGTTTTCTCAAAATGACTGACGCTCACCCTACTAACTTTAAGTACGCATCACTCTGGAACGACAAAAGATACAAGAATGGTTCTTGTATCATTAGAAAGAGAATTGTCTAACGTTTTCAAATCGAGAATTTTCTTAGAATAGTCAGTTTGACACTTAATGTCCCTTTCGTGGTGCTGGGTCACAAATGCCCCTGTTCAAGAAATCCAGATAAAAACAAAAACACAATGACAAACAGACATTTCCCCTGGTGCTAAGAGCTATGCCTCGAAACGTCGGTGTTTGTCATTGTTTTTGTTTTTATCTGGATTTCTTGAACAACATTTTTATTTCTTAAATTTATATTATTTCTGCTCTATAAAGGATTTTGATTAAAACAAAACAGATCTGAAACTCTTGTTTTTTGACATTGCCTTTAAGCAAACCCAGCCTGTTTTGTAAGAAGCCGAAGCCAACCTTTACAACAAAAATCCTGGTTTGGTCGTCATCGTGGTTATCGTGGGCCACCCGAACTGGAGATCACAGGCAGTGGTATCGAGAGGTTGATGTACCAATTACAGGGCCATATGGCCTGCCAGTTTCCTTGCTGGGGATCACAGGCAGTGGTGTCGAGAGGTTGAATGAAGTCACCAATGACAGGGCCATCGGGCCTGCCACAAAGTGCTGGCTGGGGATCGCAGACAGTGGTATTGGGAGTCTGGAGGTACCAATTACAGGGCCATATGGCCTGCCACAGTGGTATTGGGAGTCTGGATGTACCAATTACAGGACCATATGGCCTGCCACATTGGAATTGGGAGTATGGATGTACCAATTGCAGGGACACATGACCTGCCACAGTGACATTGGGAGTCTGTAGGTACCAATTACAGGGCCACAGGGCCAGCCACAGTGGTATTGGGAGTCTAGAGGTACCCATTGCAGGGCCACATGGCCTGCCACAGTTGTATTGGGAGTCTGGAGGTACCAATTACAGGGCCACATGGCCTGCCACAGTGGTATTGGGTGTCTAGCGGTACCAATTACAGGGCCACGTGGCCTTCCACAGTGGTATTGGGAGTCTGGAGGCAGCAAATGGAGGAAACGTCTCCCTGTGCAACGAGAACACAATCAAAACTCGTCAATTATCTTGGGGGGGGGGGGGGGGGGGGGGGGGGGGGGGAGGTGTTCTCCATTCACTATGTACAATAATTAAAAAAACTAAACAAGATTAGTTATTTGTATCTCCTTTTTCCTAACCCTAACCCTACAACATACAAAGGAACTTCGTGACTCAACATTATACCACTATATACTACACAACTCTACACTACACTACTCTACACTATGCTACTGTACACTACACTACTCTACACTATACTACTGTACACTACACTACACTACACTACACTTCACTACACTAAACTACAAAACTGTACATTACACTACACTGCACAGCAGTACACTACACTACATTACTTTGCGCTACACTACACAATACTATTGAATACTACATTCCTCTACGCTACACTAGACAATACTATTGTACACTACACTACTCTACGCTACACTACACACAATACTATTGCACACTACATTCCTCTATGCTACACTACACAATACTAGTGTACACTACATTCCTCTATGCTACACTACACAATACTAGTGTATACTACATTCCTCTATGCTACACCACACAATGCTACTAGTGTACACTACATTCCTCTATGCTACACTACACAATACTAGTGTACACTACACTACTCTACGCTACACAACACAATACTACTAGTGTACACTACATTCCTCTATGCTACACTACACAATACTAGTGTATAATACATTTTTACGCTACACTACACAATACTAGTGTATAATACATTTTTACGCTACACTACACAATACTAGTGTGCACTACATTCCTCTATGCTACACTACACAATACTAGTGTACACTACACTACTCTACGCTACACTACACAATACTATTGTACACTACATTCCTCTATGCTACACTACACAATACTAGTGCACACTACATTCCTCTACACTACACTACACAATGCTAGTGTACACTACATTCCTCTACACTACACTACACAATGCTAGTGTACACTACATTCCTCTACACTACACTACACAATGCTAGTGTACACTACATTCCTCTATGCTACACTCTACAATACTAGTGTACACTACATTCCTCTACACTACACTACACAATGCTAGTGTACACTACATTCCTCTATGCTATACTACACAATACTATTGTACAATACATTCCTCTACACTATACTACACAATACTAGTGTACACTACATTCCTCTATACTACACTACACAATGCTATTGTACACTACATTCATCTACACTACACTACACAATACTAGTGTACACTACATTTCTCTACACTACACTACACAATGCTAGTGTACACTACATTTCTCTACACTACACAATACTAGAGTACACTACATTTCTCTATGCTACACTACACAATACTAGTGTACACTACATTTCTCTATGATACACTACACAATGCTAGTGTACACTACATTCCTCTATGCTACACTACACAATACTAGTGTATACTACATTCCTCTACGCTTCACTACACAACACTACTAGTGTACACTACATTCCTCTATGCTACACTACACTACTAGTGTACACTACATTCCTCTATGCTACACTACACAATACTAGTGTACACTACATTCCTCTATGCTACACTACACAATACTAGTGTACACTATATTCCTCTATGCTACACTACACAATACTAGTGTACACTACATTCCTCTATGCTACACTACATAATACTAGTGTACACTATATTCCTCTATGCTACACTACACAATACTAGTGTACACTATTTTCCTCTATGCTACACAACGCTACTAGTGTACACTACATTCCTCTATGCTACACTACACAATACTAGTGTACACTACATTCCTCTATGCTACACTACACAATACTAGTGTACACTATATTCCTCTATGCTACACTACATAATACTAGTGTACACTACATTCCTCTATGCTACACTACACAATACTAGTGTACACTACATTCCTCTATGCTACACTACATAATACTAGTGTACACTACATTCCTCTATGCTACACTACACAATACTAGTGTACACTACATTACTCTAAGCTACACTACACTAGTATGCACAACAGAAAAGGGAAATACTCTAGTTCTGACCCTGAAAGTGATTGAACAAAACAATTAAAATAATGCACCAACTTCCAAGTTCCTTTCATAACGTGAAACATGCCCGTGGTAATAATAAGTTTGAAAACAAAGTATTTCGGAATAATGCGTTTTGCAGGGGCTTCGTTGCAGATTAACAGACCCCCCTCCACCTGACGTTGTTAGTTCTTTCATCTTTTGTTTTTCAATCCTGCCTTTTTATGCTACGACCAGTGAATATTATGTAACAAATGGGTGTAAATTAACGTTAAATATAGAAAGCGATAGAGGTTTAAGTGCTCAATCTGCAGTAAGAAAGACAAGACTATACACATTAAACAAAAAGACGAGAAATTGAGGGGGGTGGGGTTGTCAATCTGCGTCTTTGCATAAACAGATGCCTACCTTTACAGTGAAAACTCCCGTCATCGCTGTCATCATCGTTGCTATGGTCGATGACATCCTCAGCCACACAGTCCATGTTCTGGGTGGGGGTGGGCTGGGGACGGATTGCAAACGGTGGTTCCAGGGCAAAGAAGGAACGGAACTGGATGAAGCAGCATCTGTCAATGTTATCTGCAACAGGAAGGAAAAAACTACACTGCCCTGAACTAAACTACACTACACTAATCTACACTACTCTGGCATACTATGCACTCTACTCTGTCCTACTCTGCATTCTACTCTGTCCTATACTACACTTTACTCTGTCCTACTCTGCACTCTACTCTGATTTACTCTACAATATACTATGATCTACTCTACAATCTACTCTGATCTACTCTGATCTACTTCAATATCTACTCTGATCTACTCTACACTCTACTCTGATCTACTCTGCACTCTACTCTGATCTACTTTGATCTCTACACTGATCTACTATGAACTCTACTATGATCTACTCTACAATCTACTATGATCTACTCTACAATCTACTATGATCTACTCTACAATCTACTATGATCTATCTACAATCTACTATGATCTACTCTGATCTACTTCAATATCTATTCTGATCTACTCTACACTCTAATCTGATCTACTCTGCACTCTACTCTGATCTACTTTGATCTCCACACTGATCTACTATGAACTCTATGATCTACTCTACAATCTACTATGATCTACTCTACAATCTACTATGATACTCTACAATATCTACTCTGATCTACTCTACAATATGTACTCTGATCTACACTACACTGTACTCTGATCTACTCTACACTCTACTCTGATCTACTCTGCACTCTACTCTGATCTCCTCTTAATTCTAGACTGATCTACTTTGAACTCTACTATGATCTACTCTACAATCTACTATGATATACTCTACAATCTACTATGATCTACTCTGAAATCTACTATGATCTACTCTGATCTACTTCAATATCTACTCTGATCTACTATGCACTCTACTCTGATCTACTCTGATCTACTTTCATCTCTACACTGATCTACTATGAACTCTACTATGATCTACTCTGCAATCTACTATGATCTACTCTATGCAATATACTAAGATCTACTCTACAATCTACTATGATCTACTCCACAATCTACTCTGATCTACTCTGATCTACTTCAATATCTACTCTGATCTACACCACACTCTACTCTGATCTACTCTGCTCTCTACTCTGATCTACTTTGATCTCTACACTGATCTACTATGAACTCTACTATGATCTACTCTACAATCTACAATGATCTACTCTACAAAATACTATGATCTACTCTGATCTACTTCATTATCTACTCTGATCTACTCTGCACTCTACTCTGTCCTACTCTACACTCTACTCTGTCATACTCTACACTGCACTCTGATCAACTCTGCACTCTATTCTGATCTACTCTGATCTTTAGACTGATCTACTTTGAACTCTACTATGATCTACTCTACAATCTACTATCATCTACTCTACTCTACTGATCTACTCTGATCTACTTCAATACTCTACTCTGATCTACTCTACACTCTACTCTGATCTACTCTGCACTCTACTCTGATCTACTTTGTTCTCTACACTGATCTACTATGAACTCTACTATGATCTACTCTACAATCTACTATGATCTACTCTACAATCTACTATGATCTACTCTGATCTACTACAATATCTACTCTGATCTACTCTGCACTCTACTCTGATCGACTCTGCACTCTACTCTGATCTACTTTGATCTCTACACTGATCTACTATGAACTCTACTATGATCTACTCTACAATCTACTATCATATACTCTACAATCTACTATGATCTACTCTACAATCTACTATGATCTACTCTGATCTACTTCAATATCTACTCTGATCTACTCTGCACTCTATTCTGATCTACTCTGAACTATACACTGATCTACTTTGAACTCTACTATGATCTACTCTACAATCTACTATGATCTACTCTACAATCTACTATGATCTACTCTACAATCTACTATGATCTACTCTACAATCTACTATGATCTACTCTGATCTACTTCAATATCTACTCTGATCTACTCTACACTCTACTCTGATCTACTCTGCACTCTACTCTGATCTACTTTGTTCTCTACACTGATCTACTATGAACTCTACTATGATCTACTCTACAATCTACTATGATCTACTCTACAATCTACTATGATCTACTCTACAATCTACTATGATCTACTCTGATCTACTTCAATATCTACTCTGATCTACTCTGCACTCTATTCTGATCTACTCTGAACTCTACACTGATCTACTTTGAACTCTACTATGATCTACTCTACAATCTACTATGATCTACTCTACAATCTACTATGATCTACTCTACAATCTACTATGATCTACTCTACAATCTACTATGATCTACTCTACTACTTCTATCTACTGATCTGATCTACTCTGATCTACTCTACTCTGATCTACTCTGATCTACTCTACTCTTCTGATCTACTCTGAACTCTACACTGATCTACTATGAACTCTACCATGATCTACTCTGCTATTTACTATGAACTACTCCACAATCTACTATGATCTACTCTACATTCTACTATGATCTACTCTACAATCTACTCTGATCTACTCTGATCTACTTACTATCTACTCTGACTCTCTACTCTACTCTACAATCTACTCTGATCTACTCTGCACTCTATTCTGATCAACTCTGAACTCTACACTGATCTACTACTGAACTCTACTATGATCTACTCTACAATCTACTATGATATACTCTACGATATATTCTACTAATATCTACTCTACAATCTACGTGATCTACTATATAATCTACTAATATCTACTCTACAATCTACTAATATCTACTCTGATCTACTTCAATGTCTACTCTGATCTACTCTGCACTCTACTCTGTCCTACTCGACACTCTACTCTGTCCTACTCTACACTCTACTATGATCTACTCTGTACTCTACTCTGATCTACTTTGATCTCTACTCTGATCTACTCTCCGCTCTATGCTACGCTACACTACACTACACCACGCAACACAACACTACATTACACAACACAACACTTCACTATACTACACTACACTTATTTACCCTACCTACACCTAATTACTTAGCTTATTGTCGATGACTTGCTGCGCCACATTGCCTTAGCTGGGCATCACAGGCAGTGGTATCCGGAGGTTGAAGTCACCAATGACAGGGCCATATGGCCTGCCAGTTTCCTTGCTGGGGATCACAGGCAGTGGTGTCGAGAGGTTGAATGAAGTCACCAATGACAGGGCCATCGGGCCTGCCACAAAGTGCTGGCTGGGGATCGCAGACAGTGGTATTGGGAGTCTGGAGGTACCAATTACAGGGCCATATGGCCTGCCACAGTGGTATTGGGAGTCTGGATGTACCAATTACAGGACCATATGGCCTGCCACATTGGAATTGGGAGTATGGATGTACCAATTGCAGGGACACATGACCTGCCACAGTGACATTGGGAGTCTGTAGGTACCAATTACAGGGCCACATGGCCAGCCACAGTGGTATTGGGAGTCTAGAGGTACCCATTGCAGGGCCACATGGCCTGCCACAGTTGTATTGGGAGTCTGGAGGTACCAATTACAGGGCCACATGGCCTGCCACAGTGGTATTGGGTGTCTAGCGGTACCAATTACAGGGCCACGTGGCCTTCCACAGTGGTATTGGGAGTCTGGAGGCAGCAAATGGAGGAAACGTCTCCCTGTGCAACGAGAACACAATCAAAACTCGTCAATTATCTGGGGGGGGGGGGGGGGGGGGGGGGGGGGGGGGGGGAGGTGTTCTCCATTCACTATGTACAATAATTAAAAAAACTAAACAAGATTAGTTATTTGTATCTCCTTTTTCCTAACCCTAACCCTACAACATACAAAGGAACTTCGTGACTCAACATTATACCACTATATACTACACAACTCTACACTACACTACTCTACACTATGCTACTGTACACTACACTACTCTAAACTATACTACTGTACACTACACTACACTACACTTCACTACACTAAACTACAAAACTGTACATTACACTACACTGCACAGCAGTACACTACACTACATTACTTTGCGCTACACTACACAATACTATTGAATACTACATTCCTCTACGCTACACTAGACAATACTATTGTACACTACACTACTCTACGCTACACTACACACAATACTATTGTACACTACATTCCTCTATGCTACACTACACAATACTAGTGTACACTACATTCCTCTATGCTACACTACACAATACTAGTGTATACTACATTCCTCTATGCTACACTACACAATACTAGTGTACACTACATTCCTCTATGCTACACTACACAATACTAGTGTACACTACACTACTCTACGCTACACAACACAATACTACTAGTGTACACTACATTCCTCTATGCTACACTACACAATACTAGTGTACACTACATTCCTCTACGCTACACTACACAATACTAGTGTATACTACATTTTCTATGCTACACTACACAATACTAGTGTACACTACATTCCTCTATGCTACACTACACAATACTAGTGTGCTACACTACACAATACTAGTGTACACTACATTCCTCTATGCTACACTACACAATACTAGTGTACACTACATTCCTCTATGCTACACTACACAATACTAGTGTACACTACATTCCTCTACACTACACTACACAATACTAGTGTACACTACATTCCTCTACACTACACTACACAATGCTAGTGTACACTACATTCCTCTACACTACACTACACAATGCTAGTGTACACTACATTCCTCTATGCTACACTACACAATACTAGTGTACACTACATTCCTCTACACTACACTACACAATGCTAGTGTACACTACATTCCTCTATGCTACACTACACAATACTAGTGTACACTACATTCCTCTACACTACACTACACAATACTAGTGTACACTACATTCCTCTATGCTACACTACACAATACTATTGTACACTACATTCCTCTACACTACACTACACAATACTAGTGTACACTACATTCCTCTACACTACACTACACAATGCTAGTGTACACTACATTCCTCTACACTACACTACACAATACTAGTGTACACTACATTCCTCTATGCTACACTACACAATACTAGTGTACACTACATTCCTCTATGCTACACTACACAATACTAGTGTACACTACATTACACTATACTACACTACACTATACTAGTGTATACTACTGTACACTACGCTACACTACACTACACTAGTGTACACTACATTCCTCTACGCTACACTACACAATACTAGTGTACACTACATTCCTCTATGCTACACTACACAATACTAGTGTACACTACATTCCTCTATGCTACACTACACAATACTAGTGTACACTACATTCCTCTATGCTACACTACACAATACTAGTGTACACTACATTCCTCTATGCTACACTACACAATACTAGTGTACACTACATTCCTCTATGCTACACTACACAATACTAGTGTACACTACATTCCTCTATGCTACACTACACAATACTAGTGTACACTACATTCCTCTATGCTACACTACACAATACTAGTGTACACTACATTCCTCTATGCTACACTACACAATACTAGTGTACACTACATTCCTCTATGCTACACTACACAATACTAGTGTACACTACATTCCTCTATGCTACACTACACAATACTAGTGTACACTACATTCCTCTATGCTACACTACACAATACTAGTGTACACTACATTACTCTATGCTACACTACACAATACTAGTGTACACTACATTCCTCTATGCTACACTACACAATACTAGTGTACACTACATTACTCTATGCTACACTACACAATACTAGTGTACACTACATTCCTCTATGCTACACTACACAATACTAGTGTACACTACATTTCTCTATGCTACACTACACAATACTAGTGTACACTACATTCCTCTATGCTACACTACACAATACTAGTGTACACTACATTCCTCTACGCTACACTACACAAACTACTAGTGTACACTACATTCCTCTATGCTACACTACACAATACTAGTGTACACTACATTCCTCTATGCTACACTACACAATACTAGTGTACACTACATTCCTCTATGCTACACTACACAATACTAGTGTACACTACATTCCTCTATGCTACACTACACAATACTAGTGTACACTACATTCCTCTATGCTACACTACATAATACTAGTGTACACTACATTCCTCTATGCTACACTACACAATACTAGTGTACACTACATTCCTCTATGCTACACTACACAATACTAGTGTACACTACATTCCTCTATGCTACACTACACAATACTAGTGTACACTACATTCCTCTATGCTACACTACACAATACTAGTGTACACTATATTCCTCTATGCTACACTACATAATACTAGTGTACACTACATTCCTCTATGCTACACTACACAATACTAGTGTACACTACATTACTCTAAGCTACACTACACTAGTATGCACAACAGAAAAGGGAAATACTCTAGTTCTGACCCTGAAAGTGATTGAACAAAACAATTAAAATAATGCACCAACTTCCAAGTTCCTTTCATAACGTGAAACATGCACGTGGTAATAATAAGTTTGAAAACAAAGTATTTCGGAATAATGCGTTTTGCAGGGGCTTCGTTGCAGATTAACAGACCCCCCTCCACCTGACGTTGTTAGTTCTTTCATCTTTTGTTTTTCAATCCTGCCTTTTTATGCTACGACCAGTGAATATTATGTAACAAATGGGTGTAAATTAACGTTAAATATAGAAAGCGATAGAGGTTTAAGTGCTCAATCTGCAGTAAGAAAGACAAGACTATACACATTAAACAAAAAGACGAGAAATTGAGGGGGGTGGGGTTGTCAATCTGCGTCTTTGCATAAACAGATGCCTACCTTTACAGTGAAAACTCCCGTCATCGCTGTCATCATCGTTGCTATGGTCGATGACATCCTCAGCCACACAGTCCATGTTCTGGGTGGGGGTGGGCTGGGGACGGATTGCAAACGGTGGTTCCAGGGCAAAGAAGGAACGGAACTGGATGAAGCAGCATCTGTCAATGTTATCTGCAACAGGAAGGAAAAATCTACACTGCCCTGAACTAAACTACACTACACTAATCTACACTACTCTGGCATACTATGCACTCTACTCTGTCCTACTCTGCATTCTACTCTGATCTACTCTACTCTGTCCTACTCTATCTACTCTGATCTACTACAATATACTCTGATCTACTCTACAATCTACTCTGATCTACTCTACAATCTACTCTGATCTACTCTACACTCTAATCTACTCTACTCTATGATCTACTCTACAATCTACTATGATCTACTCTACAATCTACTATGATCTACTCTACAATCTACTATGATCTACTCTACAATCTACTATGATCTACTCTACAATCTACTATGATCTACTCTACAATCTACTCTGATCTACTCTGATCTACTCTATCTACTCTGATCTACTCTACACTCTACTCTGATCTACTCTGCACTCTACTGATCTACTTTGAACTCTACTATGATCTACTCTACAATCTACTATGATCTACTCTACAATCTACTATGATCTACTCTACAATCTACTATGATCTACTCTGACTACTACAATATCTACTCTGATCTACTCTACACTCTACTCTGATCTACTCTGCACTCTACTCTGATCTACTCTTAACTCTACACTGATCTACTCTGAACTCTACTATGATCTACTCTACAATCTACTATGATCTACTCTACAATCTACTATGATCTACTCTACAATCTACTATGATCTACTCTGATCTACTTCAATATCTACTCTGATCTACTCTGCACTCTACTCTGATCTACTCTGATCTACTCTTCTACTCTACACTCTACTCTGATCTACTCTGCACTCTACTATGATCTACTCTACAATCTACTATGATCTACTCTACAATCTACTATGATCTACTCTACAATCTACTATGATCTACTCTACAATCTACTCTGATCTACTCTGATCTACTTCAATATCTACTCTGATCTACTCTACACTCTACTCTGATCTACTCTGCACTCTACTCTGATCTACTTTGATCTCTACACTGATCTACTATGAACTCTACTATGATCTACTCTACAATCTACTATGATCTACTCTACAATCTACTATGATCTACTCTCTGATCTACTCATGATCTACTCTGATCTACTCTGCACTCTACTCTGATCTACTCTGCACTCTACTCTGATCTACTCTGCACTCTACTCTGATCTACTCTCTACTCTGATCTACTCTGATCTCTACACTGATCTACTATGAACTCTACTATGATCTACTCTACAATCTACTATGATCTACTCTACAATCTACTATGATCTACTCTACAATCTACTATGATCTACTCTACAATCTACTATGATCTACTCTGATCTACTTCAATATCTACTCTGATCTACTCTGCACTCTACTCTGATCTACTCTACAATCTACTATGATCTACTCTGATCTACTTTGACTCTACTACTCTGATCTACTCTACTGATCTACTTTGAACTCTACTATGATCTACTCTACACTCTACTATGATCTACTCTACAATCTACTATGATCTACTCTACAATCTACTATGATCTACTCTACAATCTACTATGATCTACTCTGATCTACTTCAATATCTACTCTGATCTACTCTACACTCTACTCTGATCTACTCTGCACTCTACTCTGATCTACTTTGATCTCTACACTCATCTACTATGAACTCTACTATGTTCTACTCTACAATCTACTATCATCTACTCTACAATCTACTATGATCTACTCTACAATCTACTATGATCTACTCTGATCTACTTCAATATCTACTCTGATCTACTCTGCACTCTATTCTGATCTACTCTGAACTATACACTGATCTACTTTGAACTCTACTATGATCTACTCTACAATCTACTATGATCTACTCTACAATCTACTATGATCTACTCTACAATCTACTATGATCTACTCTACAATCTACTATGATCTACTCTACAATCTACTATGATCTACTCTGATCTACTTCAATATCTACACTTTTCTACTCTGCACTCTACTCTGATCTACTCTGCACTCTATTCTGATCTATTCTGAACTCTACACTGATCTACTATGAACTCTACCATGATCTACTCTGCTATTTACTATGAACTACTCCACAATCTACTATGATCTACTCTACATTTTACTATGATCTACTCTACAATCTACTATGATCTACTCTGATCTACTCTATCATTATCTACTCTGATCTACTCTGCACTCTACTCTGATCTACTCTGCACTCTATTCTGATCAACTCTGAACTCTACACTGATCTACTATGAACACTACTATGATCTACTCGACAATCTACTACACTCTACATTCTACTAATATCTACTCTACAATCTACCGTGATCTACTATATAATCTACTAATATCTACTCTACAATCTACTAATATCTACTCTGATCTACTTCAATGTCTACTCTGATCTACTCTGCACTCTACTCTGTCCTACTCGACACTCTACTCTGTCCTACTCTACACTCTACTATGATCTACTCTGTACTCTACTCTGATCTACTTTGATCTCTACTCTGATCTACTCTCCGCTCTATGCTACGCTACACTACACTACACCACGCAACACAACACTACATTACACAACACAACACTTCACTATACTACACTACACTTATTTACCCTACCTACACCTAATTACTTAGCTTATTGTCGATGACTTGCTGCGCCACATTGCCTTAGCTGGGCATCACAGGCAGTGGTATCCGGAGGTTGAAGTCACCAATGACAGGGCCATATGGCCTGCCAGTTTCCTTGCTGGGGATCACAGGCAGTGGTGTCGAGAGGTTGAATGAAGTCACCAATGACAGGGCCATCGGGCCTGCCACAAAGTGCTGGCTGGGGATCGCAGACAGTGGTATTGGGAGTCTGGAGGTACCAATTACAGGGCCATATGGCCTGCCACAGTGGTATTGGGAGTCTGGATGTACCAATTACAGGACCATATGGCCTGCCACATTGGAATTGGGAGTATGGATGTACCAATTGCAGGGACACATGACCTGCCACAGTGACATTGGGAGTCTGTAGGTACCAATTACAGGGCCACAGGGCCAGCCACAGTGGTATTGGGAGTCTAGAGGTACCCATTGCAGGGCCACATGGCCTGCCACAGTTGTATTGGGAGTCTGGAGGTACCAATTACAGGGCCACATGGCCTGCCACAGTGGTATTGGGTGTCTAGCGGTACCAATTACAGGGCCACGTGGCCTTCCACAGTGGTATTGGGAGTCTGGAGGCAGCAAATGGAGGAAACGTCTCCCTGTGCAACGAGAACACAATCAAAACTCGTCAATTATCTTGGGGGGGGGGGGGAGGTGTTCTCCATTCACTATGTACAATAATTAAAAAAACTAAACAAGATTAGTTATTTGTATCTCCTTTTTCCTAACCCTAACCCTACAACATACAAAGGAACTTCGTGACTCAACATTATACCACTATATACTACACAACTCTACACTACACTACTCTACACTATGCTACTGTACACTACACTACTCTAAACTATACTACTGTACACTACACTACACTACACTTCACTACACTAAACTACAAAACTGTACATTACACTACACTGCACAGCAGTACACTACACTACATTACTTTGCGCTACACTACACAATACTATTGAATACTACATTCCTCTACGCTACACTAGACAATACTATTGTACACTACACTACTCTACGCTACACTACACACAATACTATTGTACACTACATTCCTCTATGCTACACTACACAATACTAGTGTACACTACATTCCTCTATGCTACACTACACAATACTAGTGTATACTACATTCCTCTATGCTACACCACACAATGCTACTAGTGTACACTACATTCCTCTATGCTACACTACACAATACTAGTGTACACTACACTACTCTACGCTACACAACACAATACTACTAGTGTACACTACATTCCTCTATGCTACACTACACAATACTAGTGTATACTACATTTTTACGCTACACTACACAATACTAGTGTATAATACATTTTTACGCTACACTACACAATACTAGTGTACACTACATTCCTCTATGCTACACTACACAATACTAGTGTACACTACATTACTCTATGCTACACTACACAATACTAGTGTACACTACATTACTCTATGCTACACTACACAATACTAGTGTACACTACATTCCTCTATGCTACACTACACAATACTAGTGTACACTACATTCCTCTACACTACACTACACAATGCTAGTGTACACTACATTCCTCTACACTACACTACACAATACTAGTGTACACTACATTCCTCTACACTACACTACACTACACAATGCTAGTGTACACTACATTCCTCTATGCTACACTCTACAATACTAGTGTACACTACATTCCTCTACACTACACTACACAATGCTAGTGTACACTACATTCCTCTATGCTATACTACACAATACTATTGTACACTACATTCCTCTACACTACACTACACAATACTAGTGTACACTACATTCCTCTATACTACACTACACAATGCTAGTGTACACTACATTCCTCTACACTACACTACACAATACTAGTGTACACTACATTCCTCTACACTACACTACACAATGCTAGTGTACACTGCATTCCTCTATGCTAAACTACACAATACTATTGTACACTACACTACACAATACTATTGTACACTACACTACACAATACTACTGTACACTACACTACACTACACTACACTACACTACACTACACTCCTCTACGCTACACTACACAATACTAGTGTACACTACAGTCCTCTATGCTACACTACACAATACTAGTGTACACTACATTCCTCTATGCTACACTACACAATACTAGTGTACACTACATTCCTCTATGCTACACTACACAATACTAGTGTACACTACATTCCTCTATGCTACACTACACAAACTACTAGTGTACACTACATTCCTCTATGCTACACTACACAATACTAGTGTACACTACATTCCTCTATGCTACACTACACAATACTAGTGTACACTACATTCCTCTATGCTACACTACACAATACTAGTGTACACTACATTCCTCTATGCTACACTACACAATACTAGTGTACACTACATTCCTCTATGCTACACTACACAATACTAGTGTACACTACATTACTCTATGCTACACTACACAATACTAGTGTACACTACATTACTCTATGCTACACTACACAATACTAGTGTACACTACATTCCTCTATGCTACACTACACAATACTAGTGTACACTACATCTACACTACACAATATGTACACTACAATGCTACACTACACAATACTAGTGTACACTACATTTCTCTATGCTACACTACACAATACTAGTGTACACTACATTCCTCTATGCTACACTACACAATACTAGTGTACACTACATTCCTCTATGCTACACTACACAATACTAGTGTACACTACATTCCTCTATGCTACACTACACAATACTAGTGTACACTACATTCCTCTATGCTACACTACACAATACTAGTGTACACTACATTCCTCTATGCTACACTACACAATACTAGTGTACACTACATTCCTCTATGCTACACTACACAATACTAGTGTACACTACATTCCTCTATGCTACACTACACAATACTAGTGTACACTATATTCCTCTATGCTACACTACACAATACTAGTGTACACTACATTCCTCTATGCTACACTACACAATACTAGTGTACACTACATTCCTCTATGCTACACTACACAATACTAGTGTACACTACATTCCTCTATGCTACACTACACAATACTAGTGTACACTACATTCCTCTATGCTACACTACATAATACTAGTGTACACTACATTCCTCTATGCTACACTACACAATACTAGTGTACACTATATTCCTCTATGCTACACTACATAATACTAGTGTACACTACATTCCTCTATGCTACACTACACAATACTAGTGTACACTACATTACTCTAAGCTACACTACACTAGTATGCACAACAGAAAAGGGAAATACTCTAGTTCTGACCCTGAAAGTGATTGAACAAAACAATTAAAATAATGCACCAACTTCCAAGTTCCTTTCATAACGTGAAACATGCACGTGGTAATAATAAGTTTGAAAACAAAGTATTTCGGAATAATGCGTTTTGCAGGGGCTTCGTTGCAGATTAACAGACCCCCCTCCACCTGACGTTGTTAGTTCTTTCATCTTTTGTTTTTCAATCCTGCCTTTTTATGCTACGACCAGTGAATATTATGTAACAAATGGGTGTAAATTAACGTTAAATATAGAAAGCGATAGAGGTTTAAGTGCTCAATCTGCAGTAAGAAAGACAAGACTATACACATTAAACAAAAAGACGAGAAATTGAGGGGGGTGGGGTTGTCAATCTGCGTCTTTGCATAAACAGATGCCTACCTTTACAGTGAAAACTCCCGTCATCGCTGTCATCATCGTTGCTATGGTCGATGACATCCTCAGCCACACAGTCCATGTTCTGGGTGGGGGTGGGCTGGGGACGGATTGCAAACGGTGGTTCCAGGGCAAAGAAGGAACGGAACTGGATGAAGCAGCATCTGTCAATGTTATCTGCAACAGGAAGGAAAAAACTACACTGCCCTGAACTAAACTACACTACACTAATCTACACTACTCTGGCATACTATGCACTCTACTCTGTCCTACTCTGCATTCTACTCTGTCCTATACTACACTTTACTCTGTCCTACTCTGCACTCTACTCTGATTTACTCTACAATATACTATGATCTACTCTACAATATACTATGATCTACTCTACAATCTACTAATATCTACTCTGATCTACTCTACACTCTACTCTGATCTACTCTGCACTCTACTCTGATCTACTTTGATCTCTACACTGATCTACTATGAACTCTACTAAGATCTACTCTACAATCTACTATGATCTACTCTACAATCTACTATGATCTACTCTACAATCTACTATGATCTACTCTACAATCTACTATGATCTACTCTGATCTACTTCAATATCTACTCTGATCTACTCTACACTCTACTCTGATCTACTCTGCACTCTACTCTGATCTACTTTGATCTCTACACTGATCTACTATGAACTCTACTATGATCTACTCTACAATCTACTATGATCTACTCTACAATCTACTATGATCTACTCTGATATACTACAATATCTACTCTGATCTACTCTACACTGTACTCTGATCTACTCTGCACTCTACTCTGATCTACTCTTAACTCTAGACTGATCTACTTTGAACTCTACTATGATCTACTCTACAATCTACTATGATATACTCTACAATCTACTATGATCTACTCTGAAATCTACTATGATCTACTCTGATCTACTTCAATATCTACTCTGATCTACTATGCACTCTACTCTGATCTACTCTGATCTACTTTCATCTCTACACTGATCTACTATGAACTCTACTATGATCTACTCTGCAATCTACTATGATCTACTCTATGCAATATACTAAGATCTACTCTACAATCTACTATGATCTACTCTACAATCTACTATGATCTACTCTGATCTACTTCAATATCTACTCTGATCTACACCACACTCTACTCTGATCTACTCTGCTCTCTACTCTGATCTACTTTGATCTCTACACTGATCTACTATGAACTCTACTATGATCTACTCTACAATCTACAATGATCTACTCTACAAAATACTATGATCTACTCTGATCTACTTCATTATCTACTCTGATCTACTCTGCACTCTACTCTGTCCTACTCTACACTCTACTCTGTCATACTCTACACTCTACTCTGATCTACTCTGCACTCTATTCTGATCTACTCTGATCTCTAGACTGATCTACTTTGAACTCTACTATGATCTACTCTACAATCTACTATGATCTACTCTACAATCTACTATGATCTACTCTGATCTACTTCAATATCTACTCTGATCTACTCTACACTCTACTCTGATCTACTCTGCACTCTACTCTGATCTACTTTGTTCTCTACACTGATCTACTATGAACTCTACTATGATCTACTCTACAATCTACTATGATCTACTCTACAATCTACTATGATCTACTCTACAATCTACTATGATCTACTCTGATCTACTTCAATATCTACTCTGATCTACTCTGCACTCTACTCTGATCTACTCTGCACTCTACTCTGATCTACTTTGATCTCTACACTGATCTACTATGAACTCTACTATGTTCTACTCTACAATCTACAATCATATACTCTACAATCTACTATGATCTACTCTACAATCTACTATGATCTACTCTGAACTACTGATCTACTCAATATCTACTCTGATCTACTCTGCACTCTACTCTGATCTACTCTGAACTCTACACTGATCTACTTTGAACTCTACTATGATCTACTCTACAATCTACTATGATCTACTCTACAATCTACTATGATCTACTCTACAATCTACTATGATCTACTCTACAATCTACTATGATCTACTCTGATCTACTTCAATATCTACTCTGATCTACTCTACACTCTACTCTGATCTACTCTGCACTCTACTCTGATCTACTTTGATCTCTACACTCATCTACTATGAACTCTACTATGTTCTACTCTACAATCTACTATCATCTACTCTACAATCTACTATGATCTACTCTACAATCTACTATGATCTACTCTGATCTACTTCAATATCTACTCTGATCTACTCTGCACTCTATTCTGATCTACTCTGAACTATACACTGATCTACTTTGAACTCTACTATGATCTACTCTACAATCTACTATGATCTACTCTACAATCTACTATGATCTACTCTACAATCGACTATGATCTACTCTACAATCTACTATGATCTACTCTGATCTACTTCAATATCTACACTTTTCTACTCTGCACTCTACTCTGATCTACTCTGCACTCTATTCTGATCTATTCTGAACTCTACACTGATCTACTATGAACTCTACCATGATCTACTCTGCTATTTACTATGAACTACTCCACAATCTACTATGATCTACTCTACATTTTACTATGATCTACTCTACAATCTACTCTGATCTACTCTGATCTACTTCATTATCTACTCTGATCTACTCTGCACTCTACTCTGATCTATTCTGCACTCTATTCTGATCAACTCTGAACTCTACACTGATCTACTATGAACACTACTATGATCTACTCGACAATCTACTACGATATACTCTACATTCTACTAATATCTACTCTACAATCTACGTGATCTACTATATAATCTACTAATATCTACTCTACAATCTACTAATATCTACTCTGATCTACTTCAATGTCTACTCTGATCTACTCTGCACTCTACTCTGTCCTACTCGACACTCTACTCTGTCCTACTCTACACTCTACTATGATCTACTCTGTACTCTACTCTGATCTACTTTGATCTCTACTCTGATCTACTCTCCGCTCTATGCTACGCTACACTACACTACACCACGCAACACAACACTACATTACACAACACAACACTTCACTATACTACACTACACTTATTTACCCTACCTACACCTAATTACTTAGCTTATTGTCGATGACTTGCTGCGCCACATTGCCTTAGCTGGGCATCACAGGCAGTGGTATCCGGAGGTTGAAGTCACCAATGACAGGGCCATATGGCCTGCCAGTTTCCTTGCTGGGGATCACAGGCAGTGGTGTCGAGAGGTTGAATGAAGTCACCAATGACAGGGCCATCGGGCCTGCCACAAAGTGCTGGCTGGGGATCGCAGACAGTGGTATTGGGAGTCTGGAGGTACCAATTACAGGGCCATATGGCCTGCCACAGTGGTATTGGGAGTCTGGATGTACCAATTACAGGACCATATGGCCTGCCACATTGGAATTGGGAGTATGGATGTACCAATTGCAGGGACACATGACCTGCCACAGTGACATTGGGAGTCTGTAGGTACCAATTACAGGGCCACATGGCCAGCCACAGTGGTATTGGGAGTCTAGAGGTACCCATTGCAGGGCCACATGGCCTGCCACAGTTGTATTGGGAGTCTGGAGGTACCAATTACAGGGCCACATGGCCTGCCACAGTGGTATTGGGTGTCTAGCGGTACCAATTACAGGGCCACGTGGCCTTCCACAGTGGTATTGGGAGTCTGGAGGCAGCAAATGGAGGAAACGTCTCCCTGTGCAACGAGAACACAATCAAAACTCGTCAATTATCTTGGGGGGGGGGGGGGGGGGGGGGGGGGGGGGGGGGGGGGGGGGGGGGGGGGGAGGTGTTCTCCATTCACTATGTACAATAATTAAAAAAACTAAACAAGATTAGTTATTTGTATCTCCTTTTTCCTAACCCTAACCCTACAACATACAAAGGAACTTCGTGACTCAACATTATACCACTATATACTACACAACTCTACACTACACTACTCTACACTATGCTACTGTACACTACACTACTCTAAACTATACTACTGTACACTACACTACACTACACTTCACTACACTAAACTACAAAACTGTACATTACACTACACTGCACAGCAGTACACTACACTACATTACTTTGCGCTACACTACACAATACTATTGAATACTACATTCCTCTACGCTACACTAGACAATACTATTGTACACTACACTACTCTACGCTACACTACACACAATACTATTGTACACTACATTCCTCTATGCTACACTACACAATACTAGTGTATACTACATTCCTCTATGCTACACTACACAATACTAGTGTACACTACATTCCTCTATGCTACACTACACAATACTAGTGTACACTACATTCCTCTATGCTACACTACACAATACTAGTGTACACTACACTACTCTACGCTACACAACACAATACTACTAGTGTACACTACATTCCTCTATGCTACACTACACAATACTAGTGTATAATACATTTTTACGCTACACTACACAATACTAGTGTATAATACATTTTTACGCTACACTACACAATACTAGTGTACACTACATTCCTCTATGCTACACTACACAATACTAGTGTACACTACACTACTCTACGCTACACTACACAATACTATTGTACACTACATTCCTCTATGCTACACTACACAATACTAGTGCACACTACATTCCTCTACACTACACTACACAATGCTAGTGTACACTACATTCCTCTACACTACACTACACAATGCTAGTGTACACTACATTCCTCTACACTACACTACACAATACTAGTGTACACTACATTCCTCTATGCTACACTACACAATACTAGTGTACACTACATTCCTCTACACTACACTACACAATACTAGTGTACACTACATTCCTCTATGCTACACTACACAATGCTAGTGTACACTACATTCCTCTACACTACACTACACAATACTAGTGTACACTACATTCCTCTACACTACACTACACAATACTAGTGTACACTACATTCCTCTACACTACACTACACAATACTAGTGTACACTACATTCCTCTACACTACACTACACAATACTAGTGTACACTACATTCCTCTATGCTACACTACACAATACTAGTGTACACTACATTCCTCTATGCTACACTACACAATACTAGTGTACACTACATTTCTCTATGCTACACTACACAATACTAGTGTACACTACATTTCTCTATGCTACACTACACAATACTAGTGTACACTACATTCCTCTATGCTACACTACACAATACTAGTGTACACTACATTCCTCT
Source organism: Phymorhynchus buccinoides (assembly GCA_017654935.2). NCBI lineage: Eukaryota > Metazoa > Mollusca > Gastropoda > Neogastropoda > Raphitomidae > Phymorhynchus > Phymorhynchus buccinoides. The sequence continues at coordinate 2,572,183 of CM065710.1, forward strand.
ATGCTACACTACACAATACTAGTGTACACTACATTCCTCTATGCTACACTACACAATACTAGTGTACACTACATTCCTCTATGCTACACTACACAATACTAGTGTACACTACATTCCTCTATGCTACACTACACAATACTAGTGTACACTACATTCCTCTATGCTACACTACACAATACTAGTGTACACTATATTCCTCTATGCTACACTACACAATACTAGTGTACACTACATTCCTCTATGCTACACTACACAATACTAGTGTACACTACATTCCTCTATGCTACACTACACAATACTAGTGTACACTACATTCCTCTATGCTACACTACACAATACTAGTGTACACTACATTCCTCTATGCTACACTACATAATACTAGTGTACACTACATTCCTCTATGCTACACTACACAATACTAGTGTACACTACATTCCTCTATGCTACACTACACAATACTAGTGTACACTACATTCCTCTATGCTACACTACACAATACTAGTGTACACTACATTCCTCTATGCTACACTACACTACTAGTGTACACACACCTCTATGCTAACTACTCTAGTTCTGACCCTGAAAGTGATTGAACAAAACAATTAAAATAATGCACCAACTTCCAAGTTCCTTTCATAACGTGAAACATGCACGTGGTAATAATAAGTTTGAAAACAAAGTATTTCGGAATAATGCGTTTTGCAGGGGCTTCGTTGCAGATTAACAGACCCCCCTCCACCTGACGTTGTTAGTTCTTTCATCTTTTGTTTTTCAATCCTGCCTTTTTATGCTACGACCAGTGAATATTATGTAACTAAATGGGTGTAAATTAACGCTAAATAATAGAAAGCGATAGAGGTTTAAGTGCTCAATCTGCAGTAAGAAAGACAAGACTATACACATTAAACAAAAAGACGAGAAATTGAGGGGGGTGGGGTTGTCAATCTGCGTCTTTGCATAAACTAGATGCCTACCTTTACAGTGAAAATACCCGTCATCGCTGTCATCATCGTTGCTATGGTCGATGACATCCTCAGCCACACAGTCCATGTTCTGGGTGGGGGTGGGCTGGGGACGGATTGCAAACGGTGGTTCCAGGGCAAAGAAGGAACGGAACTGGATGAAGCAGCATCTGTCAATGTTATCTGCAACAGGAAGGAAAAAACTACACTGCCCTGAACTAAACTACACTACACTAATCTACACTACTCTGGCATACTATGCACTCTACTCTGTCCTACTCTGCATTCTACTCTGATCCTACTCTACACTTTACTCTATGATCTACTCTACAATCTACTCTGATCTACTGATCTACAATAATGCGTCTACTATGATCTACTCTACAATCTACTATGATCTACTCTACAATCTACTTCTGATCTACACTGATCTACTTTTAACTCTACTCTGATCTATGTAACAATCTACTATGATCTACTCTACAATCTACTATGATCTACTCTACAATCTACTATGATCTACTCTACAATCTACTATGATCTACTCTGATCTACTGCAATATCTACTATGATCTACTCTACAATCTACTCTGATCTACTCTACAATCTACTATGATCTACTCTGATCTCTACAATCTACTATGAACTCTACAATGATCTACTCTACAATCTACTATGATCTACTCTACAATCTACTATGATCTACTCTGATATACTCAACTAAACTACTCTGATCTACTCTACACTCTACTCTGATCTACTCTGCACTCTCTACTCTGATCTACTCTGAATTCTAGACTGATCTACTCTACACTCTACTATGATCTACTCTACAATCTACTATGATCTACTCTACAATCTACTATGATCTACTCTACAATCTACTATGATCTACTCTGATCTACTTCAATATCTACTCTGATCTACTCTACATTCTACTCTGATCTACTCTGCACTCTACTCTGATCTACTCTACTACTGACTCTCTACACTGATCTACTCTGAACTCTACTATGATCTACTCTACAATCTACTATGATCTACTCTACAATCTACTATGATCTACTCTGATCTAATCTACTCTGATCTACTATACATCTACTCTACTCTACTCTACTCTGATCTACTCTGATCTACTCTGATCTACTCTGACTCTCTACACTGATCTACTGAACTCTACTATGATCTACTACTGATCTACTCTACAATCTACTATGATCTACTCTGATCTACTTCAATATCTACTCTGATCTACTCTACACTCTACTCTGATCTATCTACTACTCTACATACTCTACTACTGATCTACTCTGAACTCTACTATGATCTACTCTACAATCTACTATGATCTACTCTACAATCTACTATGATCTACTCTACAATCTACTATGATCTACTCTACAATCTACTCTGATCTACTCTGATCTACTTCAATATCTACTCTGATCTACTCTACATCTACTCTGATCTACTCTGCACTCTACTCTGATCTACTTTGATCTCTACACTGATCTACTATGAACTCTACTATGATCTACTCTACAATCTACAATGATCTACTCTACAATCTACTATGATCTACTCTGATCTACTATCAATATCTACTCTGATCTACTCTACACTCTACTCTGATCTACTCTGCACTCTACTCTGATCTACTCTGAACTCTACACTGATCTACTATGAACTCTACTATGATCTACTCTACAATCTACTATGATCTACTCTACAATCTACTATGATCTACTCTACAATCTACTATGATCTACTCTGATCTACTTCAATATCTACTCTGATCTACTCTGCACTCTACTCTGATCTACTCTGAACTCTACACTGATCTACTTTGAACTCTACTATGATCTACTCTACAATCTACTATGATCTACTCTACAATCTACTATGATCTACTCTACAATCTACTATGATCTACTCTACAATCTACTATGATCTACTCTGATCTACTTCAATATCTACTCTGATCTACTCTACACTCTACTCTGATCTACTCTGCACTCTACTCTGATCTACTTTGAACTCTACACTGATCTACTATGAACTCTACTATGATCTACTCTACAATCTACTATGATCTACTCTACAATCTACTATGATCTACTCTACAATCTACTATGATCTACTCTGATCTACTTCAATATCTACTCTGATCTACTCTGCACTCTACTCTGATCTACTCTGAACTCTACACTGATCTACTTTGAACTCTACTATGATCTACTCTACAATCTACTATGATCTACTCTACAATCTATGATCTACTCTACAATCTACTATGATCTACTCTACAATCTACTATGATCTACTCTGATCTACTTCAATATCTACACTTTTCTACTCTGCACTCTACTCTGATCTACTCTGCACTCTATTCTGATCTACTCTGAACTCTACACTGATCTACTATGAACTCTACCATGATCTACTCTGCTATTTACTATGAACTACTCCACAATCTACTATGATCTACTCTACATTTTACTATGATCTACTCTACAATCTACTATGATCTACTCTGATCTACTTCATTATCTACTCTGATCTACTCTGCACTCTACTCTGATCTACTCTGCACTCTATTCTGATCAATTCTGAACTCTACACTGATCTACTATGAACACTACTATGATCTACTCGACAATCTACTACGATATACTCTACATTCTACTAATATCTACTCTACAATCTACCGTGATCTACTATATAATCTACTAATATCTACTCTACAATCTACTAATATCTACTCTGATCTACTTCAATGTCTACTCTGATCTACTCTACACTCTACTCTGTCCTACTCTACACTCTACTCTGTCCTACTCTACACTCTACTATGATCTACTCTGTACTCTACTCTGATCTACTTTGATCTCTACTCTGATCTACTCTCCGCTCTATGCTACGCTACACTACACTACACCACGCAACACAACACTACATTACACAAC
>CM065710.1:2576610-2581610 GCA_017654935.2 Phymorhynchus buccinoides
TTTGTGCCCTACCCTACTACCCTAACATCCTTAACTCTACATAACTTCCAATACAACCCCTTTACATACCTCCTTCCCATACCGTTATAACTAACATCCTTAACCCTACCGTATTCAACTACATTCCTGTAACATAGTCTCCTTTCCCATAACGTCGTAACACACCCTCCCTATCAGTCGTTTTCCCAGTTATTACACTAACCTCCTTCACCTACCCTACATTCCCATAAAATCTGCACTCTACCTTCCTACCATAACATCTTTCCACTACCCTACTTCCCCTACCCGTTATTAAATAACCTCATTCCCAATAAAAGTTATTCCAACTTACATAATTCAGTAGTATCACTTTTCATACCGTCATAACCACCTCCTCTCAGTTTAGTTTTCAAAGCTAATTACACTAAACGACTTCCATACACCTCCTTAATCTACCTTACTTACCAATACTTCATTTCCACTACCATCCTTCAACTAACAAACCTTCTTCCCCTACCCTCCTTAACAATAACCGTTCTTCCACTACAATCATTCAACATAACCAGTATACCCTGCCATACACATTCATAAATACCTTCCATACACCTTAATTAACATACCATCATTTACCATACCCGTCCCTAAACACAACCTAAATTCTCACAAGTTCAGTTTATAAAATTTTAATGAATAACTAATTCGTCTTCTGCAAGATAAAGTATACTTACATATAATAACAGAATTATAAAATAAAGCTTTTAAAACTTCTTACAAATAAAACTTAAAAATAACAAGTTCTTCAAATAAAAAATTATAAATCACACATAATTAAACATAAACGTTCCGTAAAATAAAATAATTACAACTAAAATAATCTTAACAATACCATCTCAATAACGCATACTTACCATACCCATTCTTCACATAAAATATTAAAATAAACAAATTAACTAAAATGATCTTAAACTAACATAATTTCATAACTAATTAACTAAAATCATTTAAACACTACCTACTTCCAATACATTAATTAATATTAAACTCAATTTAAAATAGAAAGAATTTACAATACACAGTTATAACCCCTACACTATTCAAATAACATATAATTAAAATTATCCCACTTTCACTATAAACTATTTCACACATTCACCTTTATTACAACTCAAATAATTAAAATTTATTAAAATAATATACTTTCATCTATAACTTCTGAACTAACCTACCACTTACAATTTACTTTACCCACATTAAAATCAACTCCCCTTATTCACAGATTCTCATAATTTCGACAGACAATTTATTAAACACAACAATTCCTCAAAATAAACAATTTACAATAAACATCTTTAACATTAACTTTATTACACTAAATACTTCACTTTCACAAACAATGTACATTTCCGATAAACTTTATTTAACATAATATCCTTTCCCATACCTCCTTCTCCTAACCTTTATTCCCCTACCCTCCTTAACCTTATTCTTAATCACTCGCTTCATAACCTTACACTACTTTCAACTACAATAATTAACCATAAAATCATTTTCCCCTACCCTCCTTAACCCTACCTCCTTTCCCCTACCCTCCTTCCCCTACCATCCTTCCCCTACCATCCTTCTCCTACACTCCTTCCCCTACCCTCCTTCCCATACCCTCCTTCCCCTACCCTCCTTATCCTACACTCCTTCCCCTACCCTCCTTCCCCAGAGCCTCGACCTCTTACACTACGTCGTCCCTCCTTCCCCCCGTGTACACCTACCCGTCTTCCCCTTCCCCATTCATCCAAACCCTCTACCCCATAGCCTCGACCTCCTTACCCTACGCCTTCCCTCCTTCCCCGCTACCCTCTTTTTTCCCTACCCTTCTTTCCCTTCCCTCCATCCATCTAACCTCTACCCCTAGCCTCGACTCTGTCCTCTACGCCTTCCCTCCTTCCCTCGTAACCTCCTTGTCCCCTACGCTTCGTCCCCTTCCTTCCATCCATCTAACCTCCTACCCCCTAGCCTCGACCTTCTTTCCACTACGCCTAGCCAGCCTCCCCTGGTACCATGCCTTCCCCGACCCATTCTTCCTCTTCCCTCCATTCATCTACCTTCCCATAGCCTCGACTCCTTTCCCCGACGCCTTCCTCCTTCCCGTAAACCCTCTTCCCTAACGCTTCTTCCGCTTCCTTCACCTTCATCTCCCTCTTTCCCCTAGCCTCGACTCTGCTTCCCCCTACCTATCCCTCCTTCACCCCTACGCTTTCCCTCCTTCCCCTACGCATTCCCCTACCCTTCTTTCGACCCTTACCTTTACATTCATCTAACCTCCCTTCCACCTCACGCTCCATTCCCCTACCTTCCATTCGTACTACCTTCTTGTCACCTACCCTCCATTCCCCTACACTAGTATCACTTCAGTCCATTCAGTTAGGCACTCCTTACCCATTGCCTTCCCTAGTTCCGTCTAATCTCCATTCCCCTATCCTCCATTCCAGTGTCGTCCATTCCCCTACCCTCCATTCCCCTACCCTCCATTCCCCTACCCTCCATGCCCCTACTCTCCGCTTCCCCTACCCTCGATTCCCCGACCCTCCATTCCCTTACTCTCCGTTCCCCTACCCTCCATTCCCCTACCCTCAGTTTCCGAGAGACTAATCACCATTGACCGAATCTCCAGTCCCCTACCCTCCATTCCCCTACACTTCTTTACCGTCCCTACATTCATCTCACCTCCTTCGACTACGCCTTGCCTCATTCCCCCGAAGCTCCGTCCCCTAAGCATTCCCTCCTTCCTTTTCCCTCCTTTCCCCAGTTACCTCCTTTCCCCTTCGCCTACTCCCCCTTTACCGAATTGCAGTTACCCTCCTTTCCCCTACCCTCCTTACCATACCCTCCTTTACCGACCTTCCAGTTCGCCTACTCACGTTTTACCGACCCTCCCAGTTATTTCTTTTAATCTAACGTCTTTACCTACGACTTCCAGTTCGTACCTACTCCACGTTTCCACCTAAGGAATCCCTCCTACCCACTAACTCCTTTCCCCTACGCCTTTCATCGTTTTACCTACCTTCCAGTTCGTCTACCCTCCTTCCCCTTTCTTACCGTACTCTCCTTTCCCCTACCCTCCTTCCCCTTTCTTCCCGTACTCTCCTTTCCCAGAATGCTACTTCATCTACTCCCGTTTCACCTACCCTCCTTCACCTACCCTCCTTCCCCTACCCTCCTTCCCCTAACTACTTCCCCTACGCCTTCCCTCCTTCCCCAGACTCTCAATTGGCCTACCCTCCATTCCCCTACCCTTCTTACAGATCCCTCCATTCATCTTACCTCCTTTCCCCTACGCCTTCCCTCCTTCCCCCCGACCTCCTTCCCCTACGCCTTCCATCCTTCCCCCTACTCCGTCTTGACAGTTCGCCTATTCATATTTCCCCCTAACCTCCTTCAGTTACGCCTTCCCTCCTTCCCCCTACCCTCCATTCCCCGAATCTCCAGTCCCCTACCCTTCTTTCCCTTCCCTCCATTCAACGACTCTCAGTTTGTCTACTCACGTTTTACCGACTTCCCCCTAGTTTGTCTTTTCCCCATGCTATCCCTTACCATACACACAGTCCCAGTTTGTATTTTCCAGTTTTACCGACTCCCTGTTCGTCTAATCCCATTTTATCGAATCCCAGTTCGTCTAATCCAGTTTTGACGATTCCCAGTTTGTTCTTTTCCAATTTTACAGACCTCCAGTTAGTCTTGTCCTGTTGTCCAGTTTCACCGACTCCCAGTTCGCTTTGTCCAGTTTTACCGATCTCCCAGTTTGTCTTTTCCAGTTTTCCCGTTTTACCGACTCCCAGTTTGTTTTTTCACATTTCACCGACTCCCAGTTAGTCTTTTCCTGTTTTCCCGTTGTACCGACTCCCAGTTATGTCTTTTCACAGTTTTATCGAACCCCAGTTTGTCTTTTCCAGCTTACCCGTTTTACCGACTCCCAGTTTGTCTACTCATGTTTTACCGAATCCCAGTTTATTTACTCCCGTTTTACCGACTCCCAAACCCCCCCCAGTTTGTCTTTTCCAGTTTTACCGACTCCCAGTTTGTCTTTTCCAGTTTCACCGACTCCCAGTTTGTCTTTTCCAGTTTTACCGACTCCCAGTTTGTCTTTTCCAGTTTTACCGACTCCCAGTTTGTCTTTTCCAGCTTTACCGACTCCCAGTTTGTATTTTCCAGTTTTACCGACTCCCAGTTTGTCTTTTCCAGCTTTACCGACTCCCAGTTTGTATTTTCCAGTTTTACCGACTCCCAGTTTGTCTTTTCCAGTTTGTCCGACTCCCAGTTTGTCTTTTCCAGTTTTACCGACTCCCAGTTTGTCTTTTCCAGTTTGTCCGACTCCCAGTTTGTCTTTTCCAGTTTTACCGACTCCCAGTTTGTCTTTTCCCGTTTCACCGACTCCCAGTTTGTCTTTTCCAGTTTTACCGACTCCCATTGGTCAATTTACCTTTTTAAACCGACTCCCATTTTTGTCTGTATCCTCCCGTTTTAGCCTACTCCCGTTCCCCTCTCCGCCGTTATTAACATTTTCCCTCCTTCCCCCTACCCTCCTTTCCCTACCCTTCTTCCCCTTCCCTCCATTCATCTAACCTCCTTTCCCCTAGCCTCGACCTCCTTTCCCCTACGCCTTCCATCCTTCCCCCTACCCTCCTTTCCCCTACTCCTTTTCCCGTTTTTCCCATTTTACCGAATTCCACTTCATCTTCTCCCGTTTTACAGATTCCCAGTTCGCCTTCTCCCGTTTTACATAATCCCATTTCGCCTATTCACATTTTCCTAATCCCAGATCGCCTACTCCCTTTTTTACCGAATCCCAGTTAGTCTTTTCCCGTTTTACCGACTTCCAGTTCGTCTACTCACCTTGTACCGAATCCCAGTTGATCTACCCCCGTTTCACCGTCTCCCAGTTCGTCTATTCTCGTCTTACCAAATCCCACTTCATCTACTCCCGTTTTACCGAATCCCAATTCGCCTATTTTCCTAATACCAGTTCGCCT
>CM065710.1:2586610-2603907 GCA_017654935.2 Phymorhynchus buccinoides
TTTTGCGAACAAAAAGTGACATGCGCACCAGCTAATCCTATACGATGACTATAGCAATACTTGCCTTGTGAGTCTCGCCGACATTGACGTGGCAGGACAGGATTATGGCGAAAGTTGACGTGGCAGGGCAGGGACATGGCGAAGGTTGACGTGGTAGGGCAGGGACATGCAGGCGAAAGTTGACGTGGTAGGGCAGGGGCATGGCGAAAGTTGACGTGGTAGGGCAGGGACATGGCGAAAGTTGACGTGGTAGGGCAGGGACATGGCGAAAGTTGACGTGGTAGGGCAGGGACATGGCGAAAGTTGACGTGGTAGGGCAGGGACATGGCGAATGTTGACGTGGTAGGGCAGGGGCATGGCGAAAGTTGACGTGGTAGGGCAGGGGCAGGGCGAAAGTTGACGTGGTAGGGCAGGGACATGGCGAAAGTTGACGTGGTAGGGCAGGGACATGGCGAAAGTTGACGTGGTAGGGCAGGGACATGGCGAAAGTTGACGTGGTAGGGCAGGGACATGGCGAAAGTTGACGTGGTAGGGCAGGGACATGGGGAAAGTTGACGTGGTAGCGCAGGGACATGGCGAAAGTTGACGTGGTAAGGCAGGGACATGGCGAAAGTTGACGTGGTAGGGCAGGGACATGGCGAAAGTTGACGTGGTAGGGCAGGGACATGGCGAAAGTTGACGTGGTAGGGCAGGGACATGGCGAAGGTTGACGTGGTAGGGCAGGGACATGGCGAAAGTTGACGTGGTAGGGCAGGGGCATGGCGAAAGTTGACGTGGCAGGGCAGGGGCATGGCGAAAGTTGACGTGGTAGGGCAGGAACATGGCGAAAGTTGACGTGGTAGGGCAGGAACATGGCGACAGTTGACGTGGTAGGGCAGGGGCATGGGGAAAGTTGACGTGGTAAGGCAGGGACATGGCGAAAGTTGACGTGGTAAGGCAGGGACATGGCGAAGGTTGACGTGGTAGGGCAGGGACATGGCGAAAGTTGACGTGGTAAGGCAGGGACATGGCGAAAGTTGACGTGGTAGGGCAGGGACATGGCGAAAGTTGACGTGGTAGGGCAGGGGACATGGGGAAAGTTGACGTGGTAGGGCAGGGGCATGGCGAAAGTTGACGTGGTAAGGCAGGGGCATGGCGAGAGTTGACGTGGTAGGGCAGGGACATGGCGAGAGTTGACGTGGTAGGGCAGGGACATGGCGAGAGTTGACGTGGTAGGGCAGGGACATGGCGAAAGTTGACGTGGTAGGGCAGGGACATGGGGAAAGTTGACGTGGTAGGGCAGGGACATGGCGAAAGTTGACGTGGTAAGGCAGGGACATGGCGAAAGTTGACGTGGTAAGGCAGGGACATGGCGAAAGTTGAGGCAGGGACATGGCGAAAGTTGTGGTAAGGCAGGGACATGGCGAAAGTTGACGTGGTAAGGCAGGGACATGGCGAAAGTTGACGTGGTAAGGCAGGGGGGACATGGCGAAAGTTGACGTGGTAAGGCAGGGACATGGCGAAAGTTGACGTGGTAAGGCAGGGACATGGCGAAAGTTGACGTGGTAAAGGGCAGGGACATGGCGAAAGTTGACGTGGTAGGGCAGGGACATGGCGAAAGTTGACGTGGTAGGGCAGGGACATGGCGAAAGTTGACGTGGTAGGGCAGGGACATGGCGAAAGTTGACGTGGTAGGGCAGGGACATGGGCGAAGTTGACGTGGTAGGGCACATGGGGAAAGTGACGTGGTAGGGCAGGGACATGGCGAAAGTTGACGTGGTAGGGCAGGGACATGGCGAAAGTTGACGTGGTAGGGCAGGGACATGGCGAAAGTTGACGTGGTAGGGCAGGGACATGGCGAAAGTTGACGTGGTAAGGCAGGGACATGGGGAAAGTTGACGTGGTAAGGCAGGGACATGGCGAAAGTTGACGTGGTAAGGCAGGGACATGGCGAAAGTTGACGTGGTAAGCCAGGGACATGGGGAAAGTTGACGTGGTAAGGCAGGGGGGACATGGCGAAAGTTGACGTGGTAAGGCAGGGACATGGCGAAAGTTGACGTGGTAGGGCAGGGACATGGCGAAAGTTGACGTGGTAGGGCAGGGACATGGCGAAAGTTGACGTGGTAGGGCAGGGACATGGCGAAAGTTGACGTGGTAGGGCAGGGGCATGGGGAAAGTTGACGTGGTAGGGCAGGGTTGACATGGCATGGGAAAGTTGACGTGGTAGGGCAGGGACATGGGGAAAGTTGACGTCGTAGGACAGGGACATGGGGAAAGTTGACGTGGTAGGGCAGAGACATGTGGAAAGTTCACGTCGTAGGGCATAATAATCTTCGTCCAGATGGCTTTGTGTCTGTTTCTGGAAATAAAACAAAACAGAAAACGGAAAATGTTAAAGGATTAATAATAGTAATAATAATAATATATCCTGATATTCGCCCACAAGTAAAATAATAGTTTAATGACCCCCTACCCCCTCTCTCTCTAAAAACAACAACAAATGATTGTGGATTATCCCCCGTGGGAATACCAGGGGGTCCTTTGTACAAATACTTCCCCACCTTCTGGAAGTTATGTGCTCCACTGAGTTGGAGCAGAGAAGACGAAAGCTCTTTCTCCAAAGGACTTTGTTCTGACTTTTGGAATTCAGAGAGTGAAGTGGTCGGTTGAAGAACGAAGAGACCGAGCAGGGGAGTAGAAAGACAGAACGTTTGAAATGTAGGCTAGGTTCCTAAGAAGAAATTGTGGCAAATTATTGACAGTTTGTATTTGATGCGAGCCTCAATAACCTTAGGAAGCCAATGTAGGGATTGCAGTAAAGGAGTGATATGATTTCTTTTCTTAGCCCTAAACACAAGCCTCGCAGCCGAGTTTGAGACTCTTTGAAGTTTGTCTACGCAACGTTTTGGACATCCATCCAGGAGAGCATTGCCGTAGTCCAACCTAGACTGACAAGGGAACAGATTTAGGTTTTTGTAGCTGCAACTGTGAGGTAGTGACGGATGGAACTTATCTGACGGAGAGCAGCGTATGCAGATTTACAGACATAAGAAGTGTATTTGTCAAAAGACATGTCATCAGAGATTATGCATCCTAGATTGCGTGCAGGGGAGAACTCAATCCGCTGCACTTGTTGTCATTATAAACAGTTGTTTTCGTTAACTTGTATGGACACAAGGTCATAATTATTATTCGGTTTGGTTGTGATACAGGTGCATTTGTCCATGTATTTGTTTATGCTATTTCTTTATGCTACAGGCATAGTTTATCCATGGATTTGTTTATCTCATTTTCATATTGGTTGTCTTTTGTCAAAGTGATATTTTCGAAACCACTCTATTCTGATATTTGAATGTTCCATTTTGTGTGCGCTTTGTTTTAAATTTCTGTGCCCCATTTCTGTGCTGTCATCAAACTAAGAACTTAGTAGATATTGACGATAACATGTCCCCTCCTCAGTAATTCAGCTATTGTCTGAAAACAAAATAATTTCACTGGCCCCTTTCTGACAAAATAAAATGGGATTGAATGATTGATTGAACCGCAGCAGTACTAAACTCCCATCCATCACTATTAATACATATCCACACTACCACGTTCTAATAATGACAAACAAAACACATACTTCATCAAAATTAATCCCCTTCATTCATATTGCCAGTTACCTTTTTTTTCCCTCCTCCCATCATAAGCCTAACAAAGTGTGTCCCAGCACCACGAAAGTGACATTAAGTCAATGGGCTAGTTTCTAACAACAGGCTTGCAAAGTCGAAAATCTGTTCATGTGTGTCAATTTTGAGGTATGGGTTCTTCCGTGTTCACTTACATCTTATCTTTCATACTTATAAATGACAACCTGTAAGTCCCTAAATAGTCTTTTAATTGCTTTGAAACGAGTACGTCAAAGCATTTTTTCATCTAAGCTAGACTTTAGATCTTGTTTTCTCAAAATGACTGACGCTCACCCTACTAACTTTAAGTACGCATCACTCTGGAACGACAAAAGATACAAGAATGGTTCTTGTATCATTAGAAAGAGAATTGTCTGAAGTTTTCAAATCGTAGAATTTTCTCAGAATAGTCAGTTTGACACTTAATGTCCCTTTCGTGGTGCTGGGTCACAAATGCCCCTGTTCAAGAAATCCAGATAAAAACAAAAACACAATGACAAACAGACATTTCCCCTGGTGCTAAGAGCTATGCCTCGAAACGTCGGTGTTTGACGTGTTTTTGTTTTTATCTGGATTTCTTGAACAACATTTTTATTTCTTAAATTTATATTATTTCTGCTCTATAAAGGATTTTGATTAAAACAAAACAGATCTGAAACTCTTGTTTTTTTACATTGCCTTTAAGCAAACCCAGCCTGTTTTGTAAGAAGCCGAAGCCAACCTTTACAACAAAAATCCTGGTTTGGTCGTCATCGTGGTTATCGTGGGCCACACGAACTGGAGATCACAGGCAGTGGTATCGAGAGGTTGATGTCACCAATGACAGGGCCATATGGCCTGCCAGTTTCCTTGCTGGGGATCACAGGCAGTGGTATCGGGAGGTTGAAGTCACCAAATGACAGGGCCATATGGCCTGTCAGTTTGCTGGTTGGGGATCACAGGCAGTGGTATCGAGTGGTTGAAGTCACCAATGACAGGGCCATATGGCCTGCCACAATTTCCTTGCTGGGGATCACAGGCAGTGGTATAGAGAGGTTGAAGTCACAATGACAGGACCATATGGCCTGCCAGTTTGCTGGTTGGGGATCACAGGCAGTGGTATTGAAAGGTTGAAGTCACCAATGACATGGTCATATGGCCTGCCAGTTTCCTTGCTGGGGATCACAGGCAGTGGTATCGAGAGGTTGAAGTCACCAATGATAGGGCCATATGGCCTGCCAGTTTCCTTGCTGGGGATCACAGACAGTGGTATTGAAAGGTTGAAGAAGTCGAACTAAGCATAAAGCCAGGAAGATTGTAAATGACACATCCCATGTTTTGAACAAACATTACGAACTATTACCTTCTGGACGTCGCTACAAAACTTTTAAAGTCAACTCCAGGGCACAGAAATCCTTCATCCCCAGATCCATCCACCTCCTAAACTCATGATCCTTTTAGGTTTAAATGTGTGTTCATCGTGTTAAAAGAAACTATGCATGCTTATCCTTAGACGTGTATGTATCCACATATAATGTGTATCTTTAAGTGTGTATTATGTGTAACTTTTGCTCCTATTCATGCATGCTGAATGTCGATGTCTTCGTTATTCTGGCACCTGAACAAAATTTATCCTTGGGACATAATAAAGTGAATTTGATTTGATTTGATTGAAGTCACCAATCATAGGGCCATAATTTTTTGTATGGCCTGCCACAGTGGTATTGGGAGTCTGGATGTACTAATTACAGGGCCACATGGCCTGCCACAGTGGAATTGGGAGTCTGGAGGTACCAATTACAGGGCCACATGGCCTGCCACAGTGGTATTGGGAGTCTGGATGTACTAATTACAGGGCCACATGGCCTGCCACAGTGGAATTGGGAGTCTGGAGGTACCAATTACAGGGCCACATGGCCTGCCACAGCGGAATTGGGAGTCTGGAGGCGCCAATTACAGGGCCACATGGCCTGCCACAGTGGAATTGGGAGTCTGGAGGTACCAATTGCAGGGCCACATGGCCTGCCACAGTGGTATTGGGAGTCTGGAGGTACCAATTACAGGGCCACATGGCCTGCCACAGTGGAATTGGGAGTCTGGAGGTACCAATTACAGGGCCACATGGCCTGCCACAGTGGAATTGGGAGTCTGGAGGTACCAATTACAGGGCCACATGGCCTGCCACAGTGGCATTGGGTGTCTAGCGGTACCAATTACAGGGCCACGTGGCCTTCCACAGTGGTATTGGGAGTCTGGAGGTACCAATTACAGGGCCACATGGCCTGCCACAGTGGCATTGGGTGTCTAGCGGTACCAATTACAGGGCCACGTGGCCTTCCACAGTGGTATTGGGAGTCTGGAGGCAGCAAGTGGAGGAACACAATCAAAACTCGTCAATTATGTTGTTTTTCAATCAATATGTACAATAATTTTAAAACTAACAAGATAAGTTATTCATGTCTCCTTTTTCCTAACCCTAACATACAAAGGAACTTCGTGACTCAACACTACACCACTGTATACTACACAACTCTACACTACTACTAGAAGGAACGCTACACTACACAATACTAGTGTACACTACATTCCTCCATGCTACACTACACAATACTATTACTGTGCACTACATTCCTCTAATCTACACTACACAATACTACTAGTGTACACTACACTACACTACTCTACACTATACTTCTGTATACTACACAACTCTACACTACACTACTCTACACTACACTACTCTACGCTAGACTACATAATACTACACTACACTACACTACTACACTACACTACACTTCACTACACTACACTACTCTACGCTACACTACGCTACACTACACTACACTACATTACTCTATGCTACACTACCCTACACTACCCTACACTACCCTACACTACAGTACACTACTATGCACAACAGAAAAGGGAAATACACTAGTTCTGACACTGAAAGTGATTGAACAAAACAATTAAAATAATGCACCAACTTCCAAGTTCCTTTCATAACGTGAAACATGCCCGTGGTAATAATAAGTTTGAAAACAAAGTATTTCGGAATAATGCGTTTTGCAGGGGCTTCGTTGCAGATTAACAGACCCCCCTCCACCTGACGTTGTTAGTTCTTTCATCTTTTGTTTTTCAATCCTGCCTTTTTATGCTACGACCAGTGAATATTATGTAACAAATGGGTGTAAATTAACGTTAAATATAGAAAGCGATAGAGGTTTAAGTGCTCAATCTGCAGTAAGAAAGACAAGACTATACACATTAAACAAAAAGACGAGAAATTGAGGGGGGTGGGGTTGTCAATCTGCGTCTTTGCATAAACAGATGCCTACCTTTACAGTGAAAACTCCCGTCATCGCTGTCATCATCGTTGCTATGGTCGATGACATCCTCAGCCACACAGTCCATGTTCTGGGTGGGGGTGGGCTGGGGACGGATTGCAAACGGTGGTTCCAGGGCAAAGAAGGAACGGAACTGGATGAAGCAGCTTCTGTCAATGTTATCTGCAACAGGAAGGAAAAAACTACACTGCCCTGAACTAAACTACACTACACTAATCTACACTACTCTGGCATACTCTGCACTCTACTCTGTCCTACTCTGCATTCTACTCTGTCCTATACTACACTTTACTCTGATCTACTCTGCACTCTACTCTGATCTACTCTACAATCTACTATGATCTACTCTACAATCTACTATGATCTCTACTCTGATCTACTTCAATATCTACTCTGATCTACTATGCACTCTACTCTGATCTACTCTGCACTCTACTCTGATCTACTTTGATCTCTACACTGATCTACTATGAACTCTACTAAAATCTATTCTACAATCTACTATGATCTACTCTACAATCTACTATGATCTACTCTGATCTACTTCAATATCTACTCTGATCTACTCTACACTCTACTCTGATCTACTCTGCACTCTACTCTGATCTACTTTGATCTCCACACTGATCTACTATGAACTCTACAATGATCTACTCTACAATCTACTATGATCTACTCTACAATCTACTATGATCTACTCTACAATCTACTATGATCTACTCTGATCTACTCTACACTCTACTCTGATCTACTCTACACTCTACTCTGATCTACTCTGCACTCTACTCTGATCTACTTTGAACTCTACACTGATCTACTCTATGAACTCTACTATGATCTACTCTACAATCTACTATGATCTACTCTACAATCTACTATGATCTACTCTGATATACTACACTCTACTCTGATCTACTCTGATCTACTCTACACTGTACTCTGATCTACTCTGCACTCTACTATGATCTACTCTGCAATCTAGACTGATCTACTATGAACTCTACTATGATCTACTCTACAATCTACTATGATCTACTCTACAATCTACTATGATCTACTCTGATCTACTTCAATATCTACTCTGATCTACTATGCACTCTACTCTGATCTACTCTGACTCTACTCTGATCTACTTTGATCTCTACACTGATCTACTATGAACTCTACTATGATCTACTCTACAATCTACTATGATCTACTCTACAATCTACTATGATCTACTCTGATATACTTCAATATCTACTCTGATCTACTATGCTACTCTGATCTACTCTGATCTACTCTGATCTACTTTGATCTCTACACTGATCTACTATGAACTCTACTATGATCTACTCTATGCAATCTACTATGATCTACTCTACAATCTACTATGATCTACTCTACAATCTACTATGATCTACTCTGATCTACTTCAATATCTACTCTGATCTACTCTGCACTCTATTCTGATCTACTCTGAACTATACACTGATCTACTTTGAACTCTACTATGATCTACTCTACAATCTACTATGATCTACTCTACAATCTACTATGATCTACTCTACAATCTACTATGATCTACTCTACAATCTACCATGATTTAGTCTGATCTACTTCAATATCTACTCTGATCTACTCTACACTCTACTCTGATCTACTCTGCACTCTACTCTGATCTACTCTGATCTCTACACTGATCTACTATGAACTCTACTATGATCTACTCTACAATCTACTATGATCTACTCTACAATCTACTATGATCTACTCTACAATCTACTATGATCTACTCTGATCTACTTCAATATCTACTCTGATCTACTCTGCACTCTATTCTGATCTACTCTGAACTATACACTGATCTACTTTGAACTCTACTATGATCTACTCTACAATCTACTATGATCTACTCTACAATCTACTATGATCTACTCTACAATCTACTATGATCTACTCTGATCTACTTCAATATCTACACTTTTCTACTCTGCACTCTACTCTGATCTACTCTGCACTCTATTCTGATCTATTCTGAACTCTACACTGATCTACTATGAACTCTACCATGATCTACTCTGCTATTTACTATGAACTACTCCACAATCTACTATGATCTACTCTACATTTTACTATGATCTACTCTACAATCTACTATGATCTACTCTGATCTACTTCATTATCTACTCTGATCTACTCTGCACTCTACTCTGATCTACTCTGCACTCTATTCTGATCAACTCTGAACTCTACACTGATCTACTATGAACTCTACTATGATCTACTCGACAATCTACTACGATATACTCTACATTCTACTAATATCTACTCTACAATCTACCGTGATCTACTATATAATCTACTAATATCTACTCTACAATCTACTAATATCTACTCTGATCTACTTCAATGTCTACTCTGATCTACTCTGCACTCTACTCTGTCCTACTCGACACTCTACTCTGTCCTACTCTACACTCTACTATGATCTACTCTGTACTCTACTCTGATCTACTTTGATCTCTACTCTGATCTACTCTCCGCTCTATGCTACGCTACACTACACTACACCACGCAACACAACACTACATTACACAACACAACACTTCACTATACTACACTACACTTATTTACCCTACCTACACCTAATTACTTAGCTTATTGTCGATGACTTGCTGCGCCACATTGCCTTAGCTGGGCATCACAGGCAGTGGTATCCGGAGGTTGAAGTCACCAATGACAGGGCCATATGGCCTGCCAGTTTCCTTGCTGGGGATCACAGGCAGTGGTGTCGAGAGGTTGAATGAAGTCACCAATGACAGGGCCATCGGGCCTGCCACAAAGTGCTGGCTGGGGATCGCAGACAGTGGTATTGGGAGTCTGGAGGTACCAATTACAGGGCCATATGGCCTGCCACATTGGAATTGGGAGTATGGATGTACCAATTGCAGGGACACATGACCTGCCACAGTGACATTGGGAGTCTGTAGGTACCAATTACAGGGCCACATGGCCAGCCACAGTGGTATTGGGAGTCTAGAGGTACCCATTGCAGGGCCACATGGCCTGCCACAGTTGTATTGGGAGTCTGGAGGTACCAATTACAGGGCCACATGGCCTGCCACAGTGGTATTGGGTGTCTAGCGGTACCAATTACAGGGCCACGTGGCCTTCCACAGTGGTATTGGGAGTCTGGAGGCAGCAAATGGAGGAAACGTCTCCCTGTGCAACGAGAACACAATCAAAACTCGTCAATTATCTTGGGGGGGGGGGGGAGGTGTTCTCCATTCACTATGTACAATAATTACACAATACTAGTGTACACTACATTCCTCTATGCTACACTACACAATACTAGTGTACACTACATTCCTCTATGCTACACTACACAATACTAGTGTACACTACATTCCTCTATGCTACACTACATAATACTAGTGTACACTATATTCCTCTATGCTACACTACACAATACTAGTGTACACTATATTCCTCTATGCTACACAACACTACTAGTGTACACTACATTCCTCTATGCTACACTACACAATACTAGTGTACACTACATTCCTCTATGCTACACTACACAATACTAGTGTACACTATATTCCTCTATGCTACACGACATAATACTAGTGTACACTACATTCCTCTATGCTACACTACACAATACTAGTGTACACTATATTCCTCTATGCTACACTACATAATACTAGTGTACACTACATTCCTCTATGCTACACTACACAATACTAGTGTACACTACATTACTCTAAGCTACACTACACTAGTATGCACAACAGAAAAGGGAAATACTCTAGTTCTGACCCTGAAAGTGATTGAACAAAACAATTAAAATAATGCACCAACTTCCAAGTTCCTTTCATAACGTGAAACATGCACGTGGTAATAATAAGTTTGAAAACAAAGTATTTCGGAATAATGCGTTTTGCAGGGGCTTCGTTGCAGATTAACAGACCCCCCTCCACCTGACGTTGTTAGTTCTTTCATCTTTTGTTTTTCAATCCTGCCTTTTTATGCTACGACCAGTGAATATTATGTAACAAATGGGTGTAAATTAACGCTAAATATAGAAAGCGATAGAGGTTTAAGTGCTCAATCTGCAGTAAGAAAGACAAGACTATACACATTAAACAAAAAGACGAGAAATTGAGGGGGGTGGGGTTGTCAATCTGCGTCTTTGCATAAACAGATGCCTACCTTTACAGTGAAAACACCCGTCATCGCTGTCATCATCGTTGCTATGGTCGATGACATCCTCAGCCACACAGTCCATGTTCTGGGTGGGGGTGGGCTGGGGACGGATTGCAAACGGTGGTTCCAGGGCAAAGAAGGAACGGAACTGGATGAAGCAGCATCTGTCAATGTTATCTGCAACAGGAAGGAAAAAACTACACTGCCCTGAACTAAACTACACTACACTAATCTACACTACTCTGGCATACTCTGCACTCTACTCTGTCCTACTCTGCATTCTACTCTGATTTACTCTACAATATACTATGATCTACTCTACAATCTACTCTGATCTACTCTGATCTACTTCAATATCTACTCTGATCTACTCTACACTCTACTCTGATCTACTCTTATCTACTTTGATCTCTACACTGATCTACTATGAACTCTACTATGATCTACTCTACAATCTACTATGATCTACTCTACAATCTACTATGATCTACTCTACAATCTACTATGATCTATCTACAATCTACTATGATCTACTCTGATCTACTTCAATATCTATTCTGATCTACTCTACACTCTAATCTGATCTACTCTGCACTCTACTCTGATCTACTTTGATCTCTACACTGATCTACTATGAACTCTACAATGATCTACTCTACAATCTACTATGATCTACTCTACAATCTACTATGATCTACTCTGATATACTACAATATGTACTCTGATCTATCTACTCTGATCTACTCTACTCTACTCTGATCTACTCTGCACTCTACTCTGATCTACTCTGAATTCTAGACTGATCTACTTTGAACTCTACTATGATCTACTCTACAATCTACTATGATATACTCTACAATCTACTATGATCTACTCTGATCTACTTCAATATCTACTCTGATCTACTATGCACTCTACTCTGATCTACTTTGATCTACTTTCATCTCTACACTGATCTACTATGAACTCTACTATGATCTACTCTACAATCTACTATGATCTACTCTACAATCTACTATGATCTACTCTACAATCTACTATGATCTACTCTACAATCTACTATGATCTACTCTGATCTACTTCAATATCTACTCTGATCTACACCACACTCTACTCTGATCTACTCTGCTCTCTACTCTGATCTACTTTGATCTCTACACTGATCTACTATGAACTCTACTATGATCTACTCTACAATCTACAATGATCTACTCTACAATCTACTATGATCTACTCTGATCTACTACAATATCTACTCTGATCTACTCTGCACTCTACTCTGATCGACTCTGCACTCTACTCTGATCTACTTTGATCTCTACACTCATCTACTATGAACTCTACTATGTTCTACTCTACAATCTACAATCATATACTCTACAATCTACTATGATCTACTCTACAATCTACTATGATCTACTCTGATCTACTTCAATATCTACTCTGATCTACTCTGCACTCTATTCTGATCTACTCTGAACTATACACTGATCTACTTTGAACTCTACTATGATCTACTCTACAATCTACTATGATCTACTCTACAATCTACTGTGATCTACTCTACAATCTACTATGATCTACTCTACAATCTACCATGATCTACTCTGATCTACTTCAATATCTACTCTGATCTACTCTACACTCTACTCTGATCTACTCTGCACTCTACTCTGATCTACTTTGATCTCTACACTCATCTACTATGAACTCTACTATGATCTACTCTACAATCTACTATGATATACTCTACAATCTACTATGATCTACTCTACAATCTACTATGATCTACTCTGATCTACTTCAATATCTACTCTGATCTACTCTGCACTCTATTCTGATCTACTCTGAACTATACACTGATCTACTTTGAACTCTACTATGATCTACTCTACAATCTACTATGATCTACTCTACAATCTACTATGATCTACTCTACAATCTACTATGATCTACTCTGATCTACTTCAATATCTACACTTTTCTACTCTGCACTCTACTCTGATCTACTCTGCACTCTATTCTGATCTATTATGAACTCTACACTGATCTACTATGAACTCTACCATGATCTACTCTGCTATTTACTATGAACTACTCCACAATCTACTATGATCTACTCTACATTTTACTATGATCTACTCTACAATCTACTATGATCTACTCTGATCTACTTCAATATCTACTCTGATCTACTCTGCACTCTACTCTGATCTACTCTGCACTCTATTCTGATCAACTCTGAACTCTACACTGATCTACTATGAACACTACTATGATCTACTCGACAATCTACTACGATATACTCTACATTCTACTAATATCTACTCTACAATCTACGTGATCTACTATATAATCTACTAATATCTACTCTACAATCTACTAATATCTACTCTGATCTACTTCAATGTCTACTCTGATCTACTCTGCACTCTACTCTGTCCTACTCTACACTCTACTCTGTCCTACTCTACACTCTACTATGATCTACTCTGTACTCTACTCTGATCTACTTTGATCTCTACTCTGATCTACTCTCCGCTCTATGCTACGCTACACTACACTACACTACACCACGCAACACAACACTACATTACACAACACAACACTTCACTATACTACACTACACTTATTTACCCTACCTACACCTAATTACTTAGCTTATTGTCGATGACTTGCTGCGCCACATTGCCTTAGCTGGGCATCACAGGCAGTGGTATCCGGAGGTTGAAGTCACCAATGACAGGGCCATATGGCCTGCCAGTTTCCTTGCTGGGGATCACAGGCAGTGGTATCGAGAGGAGGTTGAAGTCACCAATGACAGGGCCATAGGGCCTGCCACAAAGTGCTGGCTGGGGATCGCAGACAGTTGTATTGGGAGTCTGGATGTACCAATTACAGGGCCATATGGCCTGCCACATTGGAATTGGGAGTATGGATGTACCAATTGCAGGGACACATGACCTGCCACAGTGACATTGGGAGTCTGTAGGTACCAATTACAGGGCCACATGGCCTGCCACAGTGGTATTGGGAGTCTGGATGTACTAATTACAGGGCCACATGGCCTGCCACAGTTGAATTGGGAGTCTGGAGGTACCAATTACAGGGCCACATGGCCTGCCACAGTGGTATTGGGTGTCTAGCGGTACCAATTACAGGGCCACGTGGCCTTCCACAGTGGTATTGGGAGTCTGGAGGCAGCAAATGGAGGAAACGTCTCCCTGTGCAACGAGAACACAATCAAAACTCGTCAATTATCTTGGGGGGGGGGGGGAGGTGTTCTCCATTCACTATGTACAATAATTACACAATACTAGTGTACACTACATTCCTCTATTCTACACTACACAATACTAGTGTACACTATATTCCTCTATGCTACACTACACAATACTAGTGTACACTACATTCCTCTATGCTACACTACATAATACTAGTGTACACTATATTCCTCTATGCTACACTACACAATACTAGTGTACACTATATTCCTCTATGCTACACAACACTACTAGTGTACACTACATTCCTCTATGCTACACTACACAATACTAGTGTACACTACATTCCTCTATGCTACACTACACAATACTAGTGTACACTATATTCCTCTATGCTACACTACATAATACTAGTGTACACTACATTCCTCTATGCTACACTACATAATACTAGTGTACACTACATTCCTCTATGCTACACTACACAATACTAGTGTACACTACATTCCTCTATGCTACACTACACAATACTAGTGTACACTACATTACTCTAAGCTACACTACACTAGTATGCACAACAGAAAAGGGAAATACTCTAGTTCTGACCCTGAAAGTGATTGAACAAAACAATTAAAATAATGCACCAACTTCCAAGTTCCTTTCATAACGTGAAACATGCACGTGGTAATAATAAGTTTGAAAACAAAGTATTTCGGAATAATGCGTTTTGCAGGGGCTTCGTTGCAGATTAACAGACCCCCCTCCACCTGACGTTGTTAGTTCTTTCATCTTTTGTTTTTCAATCCTGCCTTTTTATGCTACGACCAGTGAATATTATGTAACAAATGGGTGTAAATTAACGCTAAATATAGAAAATGATAGAGGTTTATGTGTTCAATCTGCAGTAAGAAAGACAAGACTATACACATTAAACAAAATGACGAGAAATTGAGGGGGGTGGGGTTGTCAATCTGCGTCTTTGCATAAACAGATGCCTACCTTTACAGTGAAAACACCCGTCATCGCTGTCATCATCGTTGCTATGGTCGATGACATCCTCAGCCACACAGTCCATGTTCTGGGTGGGGGTGGGCTGGGGACGGATTGCAAACGGTGGTTCAAGGGCAAAGAAGGAACGGAACTGGATGAAGCAGCATCTGTCAATGTTATCTGCAACAGGAAGGAAAAAACTACACTGCCCTGAACTAAACTACACTACACTAATCTACACTACTCTGGCATACTCTGCACTCTACTCTGTCCTACTCTGCATTCTACTCTGATTCTACTCTACAATATACTATGATCTACTCTACAATCTACTCTGATTTACTCTGCATCTACTGATCTACTCTATCTACTCTGATCTACTCTACACTCTAATCTGATCTACTCTGCACTCTATCTACTTTGATCTCCACACTGATCTACTATGAACTCTACTATGATCTACTCTACAATCTACTATGATCTACTCTACAATCTACTATGATCTACTCTACAATCTACTATGATCTACTCTACAATCTACTATGATCTACTCTACAATCTACTTCAATATCTACTCTGATCTACTCCACACTCTACTCTGATCTACTCTGCACTCTACTCTGATCTACTTTGATCTCTACACTGATCTACTATGAACTCTACTATGTTCTACTCTACAATCTACTATGATCTACTCTACAATCTACTATGATCTACTCTGATCTACTACTATATCTACTCTGATCTACTCTACACTCTACTCTGATCTACTCTGCACTCTACTCTGATCTACTCTTAACTCTAGACTGATCTACTTTGAACTCTACTATGATCTACTCTACAATCTACTATGATATACTCTACAATCTACTATGATCTACTCTGATCTACTTCAATATCTACTCTGATCTACTATGATCTACCTTCATCTCTACACTGATCTACTATGAACTCTACAATATCTACTCTGCAATCTACTATGATCTACTCTATGCAATACTAAGATCTACTCTACAATCTACTATGATCTACTCTACAATCTACTATGATCTACTCTGATCATACTTCAATATCTACTCTGATCTACACAACACTCTACATCTACTCTACTAATGATCTCTTTACTCTACAATGATCTACTATGAACTCTACTATGATCTATCTACAATCTACTATGATCTACTCTACAATCTACTATGATCTACTCTGATCTACTACAATATCTACTCTGATCTACTCTGCACTCTACTCTGATGCTGCACTCTACTCTGATCTACTTTGATCTCTACACTGATCTACTATGAACTCTACTATGTTCTACTCTACAATCTAAATCATATACTCTACAATCTACTATGATCTACTCTACAATCTACTATGATCTACTCTGATCTACTTCAATATCTACTCTGATCTACTCTGCACTCTATTCTGATCGACTCTGAACTATACACTGATCTACTTTGAACTCTACTATGATCTACTCTAAAATCTACTGATGTACTCTACAATCTACTATGATATACTCTACAATATACTATGATCTACTCTACAATCTACAATCATCTACTCTACAATCTACTATGATCTACTCTACAATCTACTCTGATCTACTCTGCACTCTAATCTGATCTACTTTGATCTCCACACTCCACCTACTATGAACTCTACAATGTTCTACTCTACAATCTACTAAGATCTACTCTACAATCTACAATGATCTACTCTGATATACTACAATATCTACTATGATCTACTCTACACTGTACTCTGATCTACTCTGAACTCTATTCTGATCTACTCTGCACTATACACTGATCTACTTTGAACTCTACTATGATCTACTCTACAATCTAATATGATCTACTCTAAAATCTACTATGAACTACTCTACAATCTACTATGATCTA
>CM065710.1:2614407-2616907 GCA_017654935.2 Phymorhynchus buccinoides
CAGACAGACAAATTAGACAGACAAATAGACAGACAAACAGACAGACATGACAAACAGTCAAACACACAGGGAGACAGACAGAGAGACAGACATACACGCGGAACAAACCAACTGCCCCGCCCCTTTTTACCTGCCGTGTGGGAAAGGGGGGGCTGGGACACAGAGAGAGAGAGAAGAGAGAGAGAAGAGAGGAGAGAGAGAGAGAGAGAGAGAGAGAGAGGTGGTGGGGGTGGGGGTGGGGTGGGGGGTGGGGGGCGGGGTTGGGGGGTAGGGTTGTAAGCGTCATGCCGGTTTACAAATCGTAGAATGGGACTGGTTTTCTAGATATCGGCTGCATTCCGACTTGGGCCCGAGACGAGAGGGGGAACACATACACACCGGCGCGCAATCATTTCCCAGGTGTGTGTGTATGCGTGTGTTAAGTCGTCGTCAGCGTGCGTATGTTGTGTGTTTGCGCACATACACACTCATAGACTTTCTTTCTTTTTTTTTTTGGTTGATGATTTTCGTTCATGAGTTCTTTTCATCGTAGATAAATTAGACATTATTTCGTGAAATTGAGCTTCGTTTGTGTGTTTTGTTATTTGTTCTTCTAGATTTTGAAATCCTTTTGTTAGTGCGCTCGTGTGTGGTTTTTACATTGAAAACCTCTCGTGAAAGCGAAGGTAAGTGGTTTTGGTTGAATAGCCTAAGTAGTAGAAATGATGCAAGGAAGTTAGCAAAGCGTGAAATTTAAAAAACATCCATTCATGATTTAGTATGTTGAGAAATCGTCTCCATTGAGCCCTGCAAAGGACTTATTTTATTGTTTGTAAAAGGCTAATGTTGTATTGCGCGATTTATTTTGATCGCGGGAATATAATTATGATTAGATTTTCAAAGGGAATTGAAAGACCGGGAGCAGTGTATGAATGTGTGAATCATACATCCCTCCCCCCAGCCCCACCCCCGTCTGAGCATGTGGGACGTTTGTAATACCTGCCCTTATTTGCATACCAGGGGAGTTAACTTCGCGGCCTGTCGTCTGCTGGAAGCCAAATTTCTGTTTGATGAGTTGAATCCTTTTTAGGAGCGGTGTGGTGTGGTGTAGTGGGGACTTTCGACACATTTCTTTGAAGAGAAGGCAAGTGATTATGTGTTCTCCATTTTGTTAAGAAAGCGTTCCATTATGAATCAAGCATGCTTAGGAGTCGTTTGATATTTTTGGTTTGATATGATCTTAAGGTGTGATATTTTCTGGTTCTTTTTCTGTTGAGTACCCACACACATCAATGTGATTTGTTGCTAATATTTATATACCGTCGAGGTCCGAAGTCAGGCATAACACAACAAAGCAAAGCTAAAACCTGATTTTGTTTTGATTTTTATTTAAAGATCCACACCAGGTTTTATTCTTCGTTTACTCTCCTTTCCATTAGGCTACTTCTATCTCCTCAGCTTTCTACTTTCTTGTCTTCTTACTACCCAGCAAAGTGCAGCAGAATCTTCAGCCTGATGAAGTTGGCTGCCTGAGGCGAAGAAGAAGAAGAAGAAGAAGAAGAAGAAGAAGAAGAAGAAGATGACCCAGCCAGCCGGGTCTCGTTGATCGAGCCCCCGATGGTTATTATGATTTGTAAAAAATATTTAGAAATTCTAAAGGTCTACGATTTGAAATTTAGGTGTGACCATTTCTTTTTTTCTTCCGAGAACTGATAAAGAAAGACATTTCGCTATCTTGCAATGTAATGTACTACCCCTCCTCTCGAATTTTCGCTTTGAACATTTTTATAGAGGAGACATCCCACCATTCGTTGGAAAGGGATAGGGTTAGGATCAACCTAGGATTATTTTCATGAAACTGAAAGAAGTAGACTTTGAGATCGAGAGACGTAATCATGAGCCTGGAGGTGTGTGTGTGTGTGTGTGTGTGTGTGTGTGTGTGTGTGTGTGTGTGTGGGAGAGTGAGCGTGCGTGCGCGTGCGTGGCGCGTGCGTGCGTGTGCGTGCGTGTGTGTGCGTGTGAAAGTGCAACTCTGCCGATATTTCCGTATTATTGTGAATCGAACCATTCTTGCAGATCGTTTAATTTTGTCACTGTTTATAATGTTTGTGATTACAAATTATCAATTACGAGCTGGCAATGTAGGCGTTTCTGTGTATAATGCTACTATTACTAATGCTGCGTATTGCCACTACTACCACTTAGTCTACTACTACTACTACTACTACTACTACTACTACTACTACTACTACTACTACTACTACTACTACTACTACTACTACTACTACTACTACTACTACTACTACTACTACTACTAAACTACTACTACTACTACTACTACTAGCTGACTACTACTACTACTACTACTACGGCTACTACTACTACTACTACGGCTACTACTACTACTACGGCTACTACTACTAACTACTACTTACTACTACTACTACTACTACTACTACTACTACTACTATTACTGCTGTTGCTACAACTACTACTTCTGCTACTACTACTACTACTACTA
>CM065710.1:2636907-2639407 GCA_017654935.2 Phymorhynchus buccinoides
GTATGACTGCGTGTGCGTCCGTGCGCGCGAGTGTATATGTGTGTATGTATGTGTGTGTGTGTGTGTGTGTGTGTGCGTGTGCGTGCGTGTGCGTGTGTGCGTGTGCGTGCGTGCGCGCGCGTATGTGTGTGTCTGTGTGCATGTCATTGGTTGTTGTTGCTGACGTGCCCTGGCTAAAAGATTCCATGGATCAGCCGAACAGCCGAAGCACTTGTACACTATGAATGATGGTCTCCAATTTCATTGCGGTATTTTGTTTCTTCTAAGTACAATGCACAGCATAAAATAAACTTGAAGAAAAAAAGGTGCACCACCTATGCAAATAGGCCGAGCTACACCGTAGCACATAGAAGAAAATATATTACATGTACACGTATAATATTGTGCTATAATATGACTGTACAACCACTCTTGTTCACTGTTACACCACACGCGTTTGGGTGCATCATTATGAACACGAATCTCGTATGTGCACAGAGAGAGAGAGAGGGGGGGGCTGGTAGGGTGTAGACGAGAGAGAGAGAGAGAGGTGACGGAGGAGAGTGAGAGATCGAGTTGAGAGAGAGAGGACAGAGGAGAGCGAGAGAAGAGATAGAGAGAGAGATCGACGAGAGTGATAGAGTCAGAGAGAGAGAGAGAGAACACTGAAATTGAACACTGAAATTGAACACTGAAATTGAACACTGAAATGGTTTAATGAGTAGGCCATTGGCCCATGTCATTTTGAGTGGTTACAAAAGTATAACAAAGTAACAGTATTAACAAAATTTTATCATAAACACACATAACAAACTTAGCGCATACGTAGTTCAAAACTTCATACATGTATGATACATAGAATATCAGATAAACACAATCATCTTTACCCAGTTATGTGCATCTCCCGAATTTTATCATAAACACACATAACACATTTAGCATATACGTAGTTCAAAACTTCATACATACACTATACATATAATATCAGATAAACACAATCATCTTTACCCATTTAAGTGCATCTCCCGGATTCTAAATGCTTTTTCGAGATAAAATGCTAAACGGATAATCAGAGATTTATTTTCAGTTGCAAGCAGCATGGTTAGTTTGAACAGTGAAGGTTGGTTATAATATTTACTTGGGATATATCTGTCTCTCAAATCCTGATAACGAGGGCAATGTAATACAAAATGGATTTCAGTCTCAAACTGAGAGGTACAAAATGGACAGGACAAATCATTATCTGTGACATTTCTGTAAAAACGACGCTTGTGTACATTTAGTTGAGAAACACCTAATCTCAACCTGATCAAACAGATTCTGGCTTTAAGATGATGAACGATCTGCAAGTAAGGGGATAAAATAAGATCACTTTTAAATGTACGGTAAAGCTGAAAACGATCGCTTTGCTCCATTGCGTTAGACCATTGCATTTTATATTCATAAACTAACCTATTTCTTAATGTTTTCAAAAAAGCTTTCTCATCCCCAACCCCCTGATTTTCCCACACTTCATTAAAACCATGTTTGTACAGAAATAAACAAATTGTGGAAGCCCAGGTGTTCCTGTTGCTATTGTGATAATGTAGTAACATTTTATAAGATGTGTATGGCAGTCGGTCTGAAGGCATTTTCAAAATTCTTAGCCAGAATTTAATACTTTTTTTTACACAGATTTATAGACAAGGGAAAACGACCTAACTCGCCATAAATCATAGCGTTAGGGGTTCTTATGCTAACATTTAAGAATCTTTTTAGCGCGAATAAGTGAACTTTTTCGATAATATCTAGATTTCCAACCATGCCCCAAACTTCAGCCCCATAGCTAAGCATGGGCTGGATTTGAGAGTCAAAAAGTTTAAAAAATATAGCAGGTGATTTTTCTCCCAAAGACCACAATAACCTAAGAATATTTATTACACCCTTCCTTGCTCGACTCGCAAGATCATTCAATGTATGTGTGAAGGAGAGCCTAGTTGACATAATAACTCCTAGATCCTAAGTATTTATACATATTCACAATTGATAATTCCTTTTGACCATAAAACCATTTTTCTTGCACAGAAACATAGCCACCATTTCGAAAAATTACAATATTAGATTTATCTAAATTCACGATCAGACCCAGCCTTTTTGCTGAGTCATATAATGCATTCAATTGATTTTGTAAACCAGCAATGGAATCAGAGATTAGAAGAACATCATCAGCAAACATAAGTATGAGAATTTCCAAGAAGTCAGGAAAAAGTTGAACCCCATCCTTTCCCCTCCTCACAATGTCTTCAGCCAACTCATTAATAAATAAAGAAAATAAAACTGGACTACATATTTCTCCCTGCTTTAAACCTATGGGACACATGAAACAATCAGTTAAGTCACCTCCAGCTCTTACTATTGCTTGCACAATATCATATATCCTAACAATAGCCCGATACATTTTTCCACGAATACCCCTTTTCTTTAGAACGTCCCATAATTTTGACCGTACCACTGAGTCGAAAGCTTTTCTAAAATCGATGAA
>CM065710.1:2644407-2661907 GCA_017654935.2 Phymorhynchus buccinoides
TTAGTTGATTTATTTATTAAGACAAACTTTTAATATAGCGCCTAATCTTTAAGCTCTAAGCGCTTTACAGAAATCACTAAAATGAATAGTAAACAAAATGAACAAAAAGTATACATTAAACAGTGACCAACACCCCCCTTCTCTGATCACTCAGTCAATTTCTCAATCTTGCCCAAATAATGAATGCCATAATCTATACAGTACACTTTCGCAACCAACTTGAAACACTCACACTGATGGACACTTAAAGACGCCCAGGCCACACTATTAACAGATGACACTCACACCCACAGGGGACCAGCACCAGACTTATAGATGATAGAGCGAGAAAGAGAAAGAGTAGAGAGAAAGAGACAGAGACGGGAGCATCGACAGACAGAGGAAAGACAGATGGCCGGAGACTCAGAGAGCCATACCGATGGGACGCGCAAGAGAAAGAGACAAGAGAGAGGACCCGCAGATACGACATATACAGGGATAATATAGGACTGAAATACGTTGCAATGCGATCTAAAATACCCGCAACTTACTATCATGTTTGTACAGTCCAAATAGTCGACGAAAAAAGGCACATAATATTCAATATTAATAAACGAGCCACACACGACAAAAACACACGAAGCACACACACAGACTCACACACACATTACACACACACACACACACGCACAGTAAGTGGGCGGGCAACTGACCACGCACGCACGCGCACACATAAACACAGACAGACACACACGATTGAAGTGGAAAAAACCCCATAAATGAATGACACTCACAACGACATACTGATGAAATAGGATTTTAAAACACTTATAACGTAAAATCATTTTAAAGCAGTAGACAAATGGAAAAGAAATACAAATATACTGGGCCTGACTATTTCTAGGTGAGGCCCATAACGGCAGCATGACGCAATCTGCGCTCATATGACAGAACACTGTCTGAGCGAGCGACGACGACGTATAGATTGGACAGACGACGACGACGAAGAACAAGAAGAACAATAAGAACAATAAGATGAGTGTATCTATTTCTTAGTTAGGCGCATAAAAGCAGCATGACGCATCTGCGTTCATATGTCAGGAAGACTGAGTAGTTAGAAGAAGAATAAGAAGAACAGAAGAAGAAGAGAGGAAAGAAGAAGAAGGAAACTGAAGAAAAAAAAGAAGAGGAAAAGAAGAAGAAGAGGATAAAGAAGAAGGAAGAAGAAGAAGAAGAAGAAGAGACAAGAAAAGAAAATAAATAATAATAAGTAAGGAAGAAGAAGAGGAAGAAGAAGAGAAGAGGAAGAAGAAGAAGTAGTACAGCAAGAAGAGGAAGAAGAAGAATAAAGAAGAAGAAGAAGAAGATATGATGCATTTTGCAGTCACCATCATGGCGACAGCGCTTTGGAAACTTGTTTTAAAAAGCAACACTAATGTACATTATTGTTTACCTTTCCCCAGAGTATGTTGCATACCTCTCT
The DNA here is from genome assembly GCA_017654935.2 of Phymorhynchus buccinoides. Taxonomy (NCBI): domain Eukaryota; kingdom Metazoa; phylum Mollusca; class Gastropoda; order Neogastropoda; family Raphitomidae; genus Phymorhynchus; species Phymorhynchus buccinoides. Next base: position 2,645,870 of record CM065710.1, read on the forward strand.
GTCTGTGCCTCTGGATGTCTGTGTGACCCTCTGTGTCTCTGTCTCTGTCTCTATCTCTTTTACTCTCTCTCTCCTCCTTTCTCTCTCTCTTTCTCTCTCTCTTCTCTCTCTCTCTTCGTCTCATCTCATCCGTCTCCTCTCTCTCTCTCTCTCTCTCTCTGTAATCTTCTGATTGTCTGTCTGTTTTTCTGTCTGTCAGTCTGTCTGTCCCTATCTCTCTCTCTCTTCTGCTTCTCTCTCTCTCTCTCTCTCTCTCTCCGTCTCTTCTCTCTCTCTCTCTCTCTCCCGTTCTCTCTCTCGCTCTCCTCTCTCTCTCTCTCTCAAAAAATCTCTCTTTCTCTCTCTCTGCTCTCTCTCTCTCTCTCTTTCTCTCTCTCTCACGGTCTCCTCTTTCTCTCTCTCTCATCCTCCTCCTCTCTCTCTCTCTCTCTCCTCTCTCTCTCTCTGTATCTTCCTGATTGTCTGTCCTGTTTTACTGTCATCAGTCTGTCTTGTCTCTATCTCTCTTCTCTTCTGCTTCTCTCTCTCTCTCTCTCTCTCTCTCCATCTCTCTCCCTTTCTTTTCTCTCTCTCATCTCTCTCCTCTCCCCTTTCTCTCTCTCTCTCTCTCTCTCCTTCTCTCTCTCTCTCTCGATCTCTCACTCTCTCTCTCTCTTCTCTTATCTTCCTGATTGTCTGTCTTTTTTATCGTCATTCAGTCTGTCTTTCCTCTACTCCTCTTCTCTTCTGCTTCTCTCTCTCACTCTCTCTCTCTCCCTTTCTCTCTCTCTCTCTCTCTCCCTTCTCTCTCTGTCTCTTTCTCTCTCTCTCTCTCTCTCGTCTCTCTCTCTCTTCTCCTCTCTCTCTCTCTTCTCCAGCTCTCTCTCTCGCCTTTCTCTCTCTCTCTCTCTCTCCCTCTCTCTCCTCTCTCTCGTCTCCCTTTCTTTCTCTCTCTGCTCTCTCTCTCTCATCCTCACCTCCTCTTTCTTCTCTCTCTCTCTCTCAATCTCTCTCCTCTTCTCTCCTCTCTCTCTCCTCTTTCTCTCTCTCTCTCTCTCTCCCCCCCTCGCCTCTCTCCCTGTCTCTCTCTTGTCCTCTCTCTCGTCTCTTCTCCCCCCCCCGTCCTCTCTCCTCTCTCTCTCTCTCCCCTTTTCTCTTCTCTCTCTCTCCAATCCGGCTCCGTCTATTTCTCTCTGTCTCTCTCCTCCTCCTTTTCGTTTCTAATCTCCTTCTTTCTGTCTGTTTCCTCTCTCTCTCTCTCTCTCATCTCTCTCTCTCTCGTCTCTCTCTCTCTCTCGTCTCTCTCTCTCTCTCTTTCTCTGCTTGTTTAGCCAATGACAGATCAGTTTGAGTGTTTCGAGTGTTCTCTCTCTCTTCTCTCTTCTCTCTCTCTCTTCTCTCTCTTCTCTCTCTAGCTCTCTCTTCATTTGCTCTCTCTCTCTCTCTTGCTTCTCGTCCCTATCTCGTCCTCACTGCTGCTCTCTCTCTCTCTTTGCACAATATACACGTGTGGTATGTTGGTTTTCTTTCAACACACAAAATGTAACCCCTAATGTAACACCATATGTTTCCTGAGTTGAAGAAACGTCAACAGGAACGACAACTGTAATCTACCCTGTGGTTAACCTACTTCATACAAAGGGGGACACGTTTGCATCGCATCTATTCCTGGGTCGTGTTCTAGTCTGTCTGTCTGTCTTCCGTTCTTAGTGGCATCTGTCTGACTGTCTGTCTCTTTATGTCTCTCTCTATCTCTGTCTCTCTTTGACTATGACGCTTCTGAAGAAAACACTCTTAATCTTCCAAATAAGACTTTCAGACACTCTCTCACTATATTTACACACAAACGCGCGCGCGCGCTGTCACACGCTGTGACACACTTCACACGCTCTCACAACACTGTACACACACTCTGTGTCTCGTCACATCACACGTGTCACACTCTCCTCACTGTCACACACACTTCTTCACACTCCATTCTGTTCTCGTCGCAACACGATTCACACACACCTTCACTCACATCACAACATCTTTCTGTGCCGTCACACATGTGTCTGCTCACTACGACGTCACACTGCTGTCACTCGCCGCGTCCACCTCGCGCGCGCTGCTCCGACTATCACACTCCGGCTGCACACACACTGTCTTTACACACCCACAGTTCTGCGTCTCTGTCACATCACTACCCCCGCCTCTCTGCTCATCTCTCTCTACTCTCTCATTCTCTTCTAATCTCTCATCCTGTGCGTCTCTCCTTCTCCTTCCTCTCGTCTTCACTCATCTCTAATGTCTCTCTTTCTGCTCTGTTACTTTAAAATCTCTGTGTCTCTAGTCTTTCTGTCTCTCTCTCACTCTCTGTCTCTCTCTCTCTGCTCTATCATCTCTCTCTGTCTCTCTCTCTCTGTGGGCCTCTCTCTGTGTCCTTCTGTCTATTGCTCTCTCTCCATCGATCTCTCGTCTCTCTCGATCTGCTCTCTCTCCTCTCTCTCTCTCTCATGCAATCGCCCCCAAACCCCGGCCGTCTACGTCTCTTGCGTCCAGAACAGGTTATCGTGTCATTCGTGACAAGGCTGAGTGGCATAGTAGGGTGCTAGAGTGTCGGCTACCTCTTGGCTCGTTGTGTGCTTTATAAAAAAACCTAAATGTTGAAACGGCTTCTTTTGGATACTGTCTTTCTTTGTGTCTGAGGTCTTTTCAACCTTAGCCATGCTTATGCTTGTCTGCGCCTTGTGTAAATCCCAAGCCGTCTCATTGAAACCATGAGAGTGTCCTTATGAAGGCAGACGGCCTCAAAACAGGGTTATCGCTATCAATAAAGGCGGCATCCTCGCGCTAATCTCGCAACCTAGTCGTAGTTCGGATAGAAAATTCTGTTGGGCAGAACGTCTGTTCAAGCTTCTTGCGACCTCACGCGTGCCGTCTTCTACTTATCAGCGAGCATATTGGCTGCATTCCCTCAATCCCACAACTGGCCTGGTTGAGTTGGATAGGAAATGGTGCAGTCGGCCAATAGGGAATTTGCCACGAGTTGTTCGTTCTCTATACTGGACTACTAAATTTGCCCGCACTCGTTCTGTCCCGAGAGTTACGCTGACCTTTCTAATTCAACTCTCTAAATTCAACTCAGTGAATTTCAAGGTCATCCGGTGCGTGGCAAATGCCCTATTTCCTTTCCTTTAGACCTGGTTGGAAGGCGTTTCAATCCGAACAGATCAATTTAGCTATAGCACGACACTTACGAGCACGGCGCGGGTGCGGCGCGCGCGCACACGAGCAGCACTACCACACCACACGACAGCACACACACAACTACACACACTCACAACTGCACAACACGCGGCGCGCACTAGCACACACAGGAGTACACAGGACAGCACTAATTTGCTCCTACAAAAAAACACACAAGTGGCTTTTCATGCTGTCTGTCCTTTCATCATACACACTCAGCAAAAACGACACACACGACACACTACATTAGACTGTACTATCCCACTCAGGGCAGCGCACGGCCCCCTCGCACCCCCCCCCCCCCCCACACACCCTTTCTATCATCGCGTATCTGTCTGTATTACTCATCCTAAATATACAAAATATCATCCCCACCCATTACCCCCCCCCTTATCAGCCCGCAGCCCGCCTTTCTACCGTCCGCTCATGGTGATGCCACACAATCAACTGTTTTATGCAATACATAATACTAGTTTCATGCCTTTATATAATTAGTGATATTGTAGCAAATAAAAGGGGCCGGGCTTGTTACTATTACGCCACGTGAAGCATGAAACATGGGGGGTGGGGGGTGGGTGTTTTTTTGCAGTGTGTCGGAGTTGGGCGTCTTAGTAATTTTTTTTTTATATGTTTTTGTTTTTGCAAAAACTGGTGACTACGTCATTATTAATATGTAGATTTGAGGTAGGAGAGAAGGATATTGGAGTTTAGTGAGAGGAGAAGTACGAGCAGAGGAGAGAGTAGAGATGTGAGAGAGAGGGAGCGGAGGAGAGAGAGAGAGAGTGAGAGTGCGTGTGTGTGTGTGAGGAGAGAGAGAGAGGAGAGAGAGAGTAGGAGAGATAGCAGAGAGTAGAGATGCAGGATGAGAGAGAGAGAGAGATAAAGTTGATGTGAGCAGAGAGTGAGGCGAGGAGACGAGGATGTGAGAGTAGAGAGTTTAGTAGAGGAGAGAGTACGAGAGAGTGAGTGTGTGTGTGTGTGTTGTGTGTGTGAGAGGCGAGAGATAGAGAGAGAGCGAGAGAGAGTCAGAGACGTGTGAAGTTAGTACGGAGTTTAGAGAGAGAGGGTACAGAGCCGAAAGGAGGGGGGGGGGAGTCAAGGGGAGCGAGGAGAGAGAAGGATGTAGTAATGGAGAGGCCCGAAGACTAGAGACCATGTAGCGAAGAAATCAGGAGACAAGAGAGTGACTAGTAGACAAGAATCATATACGAATAAAACAGAGAGAGACGTACAGAGAACTAGAAGAGAGACAATACCTTATCAGCATCAGAGATAGACACAGAGGCAGTCAGATCTGTTAACATACACCCATTATAATATAATGTATATGCCACAGAATGGAAGTACACTCAGAACAGACAGAGACAACAAATCAGCATTATGTGACGCCTGTCGTCCTCATGGCGCGCAGCTGAATGCATTGAGAGAGGGGAAGTAAAAATATACCCCCGACCCGTCGTCTTCAAATTGGAATGGGCCTGCTCCCCCCGTGGGGATACCGGGGGGGTCTTTTGTAAAAATAGTCCCCCCCCCCTTACCACCTTCTGGAAGTTCTGTGCTTGTAACTCCCTCTAATCTGTCATCTCTCTTTGTCTCTTGCCTTTTTGCCCCTTTGCTTTCTGTCATCTACTAATCTTTCTGACTTATTGGCCCATTCTCCTGCCTTTTTAAAAAAAAAATCTTCCAAATAATTTTTTCCTTTTTGCCTTTGAGCTCCTCCGAAATCGGAATGTGTCGGCTGTACGCAGCGGGGAGACCAGTGGAAGCCGAAAACCGGACACATACGTACCTTACCCATTATGGCCATATGGCCTGAGTACGTAGAAGAAGAACTAGAAGAATGGGTTGCATAAAAGCCGTAGCAATATGCACACGTACTTCACTTTGAATGGAAGTTTGTTTTCTTCTTCCCACGATTGGCCTGCAGTCTATTTGTGTCTCTCTCTATGCCCCTCTCTCTCTATGTATGCAGTCTCTGTCGATGAATCTCAATTGCGCCTATTTCAATTACCCCTATACTCAAACGCGCTTGTGTCAATAGGAATTGTTCGGAAATAATTAAGTGGAGTGATTTCATGGTGTGCGGGAGTGATCTTGCCTAATTCAATCGGTCAAACAGGGGGAGTTACTCTACCTTCAGGTAGATCCCCAGCTCTCGCTTCGTGTGTTTGATTAGGGACTTACATCACTTAGAACGCTGTGGGCGTCATTCTAAAAACTGTATGTGCAATTTTATATTTTTATGTCACATTTTGCAAGTTCTCTCTAGTTTGCGGATAACTGGCCGCCCCTCATTTTTCTAAAATAATGTCTGCAAGTCGCTGACATCCTGAACTTGGCATCCTGCGAGTTTCAAGCTTCGACGCCATTGTTGCATTTGTTGCTATGGTTTTTGACCGAGTATGTCGAGATAATCAACTCTTATTTTCACGAAGTGCTCTCCCCTATTGTGTTTTCCGAAAATCGTCTATTGCCCTCGTTGTTGTCATCAGCTACTAATGGTTGAAATGGTTCGTGAGAAAGCTAGACATAATGGACTTTTTGCAACAACAAAAAGATGTATTGTTATATGATATAGCTCTCTCCCTGGTTGTCTGTATGCTATGTCATTGTCCATCACCATAGGTGATCGGACTTTGTCATGGGCTGGTTTGTATTTGTCCGTCACCGAAGGTGATCGGACTTTGCGATGGGCTGGTTTGTATTTGTTTTTTTTTGTTTTTGTTTTTTAATGGGGTTTTTCTGCCTGTCCCAAGGATATCTCCCGAACCGCTTGACCGAATCGCGTCAAATGTTGTGTGAAGGTGTGCCACCTTAATAGGAAGAGATCCGCGCAAACCATGTTGCCGTCGTGACCATGACCTTGACGTACGACCTTGAAAACCGAAAATCTATTTTTAGCCATATCTCGTTATTTATTATAAAAAAAATATTTCTGTCTGTCCCAAGGATTATCTTCCGAACGGGTTGGCAGAATTGCTTCACATTTTCGCCGTCGTGACCTTGACCTCGACGTATGACCTTGTTTCTCTATGTATTCTGTTTCTATCTGTCTGTCTGTCTGTTTCTTTGTGTGTCTCTGTCTCTTTACGTCTCTTTCTTCTCGTGCTGTGTCTGTTAACTCATCCACACGCTATTAGGAAATCGCAGACAACCTTCGATTTTTTTAAAATTTGCGTTTTATACCGAATTGAATGGATAATATGATAAACTAGTTACACCCGTGCTCTGCACGGGTCCAGAAATTTAAAAAAAAATTGAAATGCAAACAAAAGGGCGGAAGTTACGAAACACAGGTTCGGCATTCTTCGTGCTTTCCGAGGTAGATTCGGCAATTTCCGACACAGCTCGGGCGACGCAGACGACTCAACAATTTTCAGGAATATAAAACATACATTTTGCCTTCAAAATCAACTTTCAGAAGCAACATTTTGAACGAGACATAGCGCAATCGCGTCCCAACGCGTTCTTCCGGAACTGTATGGCAAGCAAAAGTCCGACATTACGTGGTATCCGAGTTTTTACGTTATTTTGCACTTCGGGCCTTAGCGTATTATATTAGAGATATATTCGCTGCTGAAAAGGCAAACTGATTTTTAAAAATATGTACCCGTTTTCGTTTCTCACTTGTGGTTGACAGTTTTTATTTCTAGTATTGTTACCAGGTACCCGACACACGGTGAGATTCTTTAATACGGGTGTACAATGCGTGCGACGCTCAGTTGGTCCCCAATGCAAAATGGCTTTTTTCTTTTGATGGCCCCCTAACCTTTTTCTTTTCTTTTGTGTTATTGTGTTGTGTGTGTGTGTGTGTGTGTGTATGCTACTTTATTTTACCTATACGTACCTGGTTCCGATTACTTAAGTGTGCGTTATGATATATAGATAAGATGCTAATGATAGGGTGTGTTACTGAGTGAGGGAATGGCGTTGGGGGGGGGGGGTGGGGGGGGGGGGGGGGGGGGGTGGGACGGGGGTGGAGAGGGGGGAGGCGTGGGAGGGGGTGTAAAATGAGAAGGGGTGCGAAAATCGTGTTGTAAGTTGGAGGATCGATTTGTAGAAAGGGGTTGGGGAGAGAGAGACAGAGGGGGGGAGATAGGGAGGGAGGGAGGAGAGAGAGGACATGGGGGGAGGCGATTTGGTAGAAAATGAGATGTGAGAGACAGAGAGAGAGAGATGATGAGGAGAGAGAGTGACAATCGGGTGGGACAGACAGAGAGAGTGAGAGATAGAGAGTGCAACAACAGGAGAGAGAGTAGAGACGAGAGAGAGAGAGAGATGAGAGAGCTAAGAGAGAGAGAGAGAGAGAGAGAGAGTGATGAGAGAGTCGATGAGGGGATGAGGGAGGGAATAGAGAAAGAGAGGAGAGAGAGGCAGAGATGAGATCGAGGAGGGGATGGGGAGAGTGAGGCGGGGGGGGGGCAGACAGAGAGATAGGCGACACCACAGAGAGAGAATGAGAGAGAGCGAGGATGGGAGTCAGAGCAAGAGCCAGAAAGAGAGCGACAGGGCAGACACATACAAAGAGAAGAGAGAGAGAGAGAGAGAGAGAGAGATGAAGCGAGAGAAAGAGAGAGAGACTGGTGAAGAGAGAGAGATGAGAGAGAGCGAGAGAGGGATTGAGGGAGGGATAGAGAAAGAGAGAGAGAGAGACCTGGAGAGAGAAAGGAGAGAGAGAGAGAGAGAGAGGGGGGGGGGGGCAGACAGAGAGATAGCGACACAACAGAGAGAGAATGAGAGAGAGCGAGGATGGGAGTCAGAGCAAGAGCCAGAAAGAGAGCGACAGGGCAGACACAGTACAAAGAGAGAGAGAGGAGAGAGAGAGAGAGAGGAGAGAGAAGAGAGAGAGAAGAGAGAGAGGAGAGAGAGAGAGAGAGACTTGGACAAGTCCATACAAAGAGACAGTTAGACCGACAGACAGATGGACAGTTAGACAGACAGGCAGACCGGCAGAGACAGCGAGAGATCAACATATTAATGGTGTTCTTTTTTCTCCATCCCCTTTCCTTTTAGCGTATCGCAATAGACAGTCATTCATGCTTAACATTTATACTTACAGATTTGTCAATCATCTCGATTATTTATTAACCCCCCCAAAAAAAAACTTCGTGACTTTCCTGGTATTGCAGTACCTCCAGGATTCGTCCCACTATCTTTATTGTTAAAGCATTCATGTACCCGTCGGTGTACCTGTCCCAGGTCGGAGGACGTTAAAAACTGATTTTCACAAACAACAGACATACAGACAGACAGACAGACAATCTACCAACTGACGATCGAGCTGACTGACATAATATGAACTGGTCTGCTGGCCAACACCACACAGTGACAGATGAACAATACCAGATAAGCCTTACTCTGTCCGTTCTTTGCTAACACTACCCCCCCCCCCCCCCCCAACCACGACGAATACCCCCCCCCCCCCCCTCCCCCCCCCCCCACACACACACACACCTCCTCCTTACCAGCAGTCCAAGTGCCAGAAAAGGATTAGAACAAAAAATCCGTTAGAAATGACGCTCAGGCCCCCCCCCTCCTCCTTCATCCCCCCTCGTCCACTTCCCCCCCCTTCTTCTCTCTGACCCCCCTCCCCCTCCCACACGACCCCCGTCTTCTTCACCACCCCCTTCTATGGTAATGTTGTTACTTACTGTACGTGCCTCTTGCCCTCACAATGTTAGCATTGACAATGTTGTTCAATGAGAAGCATCATTCTGCGATTCTCGGAGAGAAAAAAAGGATAGGGTTAGGATCAGCCTAGGATCTATTAGGGTTAAACTCAAAGAAGCAGACTTCAAGATCTAGATTATGTAACCCTTTCGCCGCCAGACATATTGCAGCTCCAAAAATTTACTCGTTAAAAAACTTAACTGGGTAGAGAAAATAAAAATATCTACAATATTGCGAATTCCTCTGTGACATGTATAACATTAGGCCTATCCTTACCTCCCAAAATTAAGAAAACATGGTCTTCGGATAACGGGCCCAGGTTTGATGCGTTTTAGTGACAAGGGTGTTACAACAATTGTGGTGCTATAAATGCAACATTGTCGGTGAAAGGGGGTTAATTAATTAGTCAATGCGTCAGTAGTGTACACACACAAATATGTTTGGTCTTGCGCTGAAACAATACACGTAACCCCAAACCAAAATGTTTGAGGATGACACCTAGACATGGGGACACAAGTATTTTGCCTTAGTACACTGTGCGAGTTGCTAATTAACACTTTTCAATCATTACCCTTTCCACCTCGAAAAGTATCATCACCGCCAAAGTGCATTTTAGCACCACAGTGTGATTGCAACACCACATTTTCACTGAAAAAGCAAAAAGCATCAATTGGGGTCCCTATTATCCAAAGACGCCCTGTTTTGTTTATAAGGGAAGTAAGGATATACCCTTAATTTATATCATGTCAGAGACAACCTTCCCCCCAATACTGCATTTGACTTGCAGATGGGTGTTGTTCTCTTAACTCTACCAAACCCACCCGGTAAATCAATGGACAATTTTGGGTTGGCTGAAATATGTGGCTGGGGCGGGTTAAGGGGGTTAAGAATCTTGAGGATTGAGGGTTCGTGAACATGAAGGAAGGAGGTGGAGGGGGGGGGGGGGTCTAGGCAGAAGTGTGTAAAAAGCGCATGCAAAATAAAAAATAAAATGGGTGGCGTGCCTCTGGCTGCGATGTGCTCTCCAGGTTGGAGGGGGGGGGAGGGGGGGGGGAGAAGCCTCTGTGGCAATAAAGTACAAAATACCCCTTCAATCTATATTGTCTTTGCTGAGACAGGTGGGGGGGGGGGGGGGGGGGGGGGGGGGGGGGGGGGAGTGTTATAATGGTACCTGGGGGGGGGGGGGGGGGGGGGGGGGGGATACAGAACGGGGGGGGGGGGGGGGGGGGGGGGGGGGGGGGGGGGGGTGTGGGGGTGTCTGAAATTGTGTCCAGTTCTTAACATGTGTAAAAGTCGCATGCAAAAAACAAAACAAATTGGATGGCGCCGGCTTATTACCCCAACCCTACCACCTAAAATAACCCAACCGTACAGTACCCGCTAAACTATACCACACAATGTCCCGTACACTAACCGAACATGGGTGTCCGTAACACTACCCGGTAAACCCCCCCAACCAACTCTACTATACCCCCACACGTACCTAACACCTAACCAACCCTAAATACTACCGTAACACTCACCTAACACCTACCACTACTAACTGTTAAAACCAGTCCTACACTTACCCACACCTACCCAACCCTCTAACCTAATACGCTACTAACCAACTATAACCCCAATCTAGCAACACTACCTAAGACACTATACCTAACCATAAAACATGTCCGTACAACTACCCTCCCCCTCTCGACTACCCTATTAACCTACACTAACGCTTCTAATACCCCGCCCCATGAATAACACTAAAAAGAGAACTACCCATAAACTACCCCACTAAAATACACTAACCGCTCAACTAACTAGGACTAAACACCTACCAACCTAACTACCTCTACCACCCCATACCGATATACCATACACCTTAAATACCACACTACCTTACCATACAGTCACCCCAACTAATACCGAACCCAAACTACCCACCCCCCAACACTAACCTACCTAAACTAACCTTAATACCCCTACCAAACTACTACCCTATGACCGCCCCCTCCCGTACTATACCCACCTAACTAATATCTACCTAAATACCGCAACTACAACACTGCTAACGTAAAACACTAAAACACTACCACACACCTACCCCCCTACCCGACCCTACCAACTTCCCACCCCCCTCCCCCCCTCCCTCTCCCTCCTCTCGGTCCCTTCTTTCACAAAAACCCTTCTCCTTAACTTATTGAACCTACGTACAACCTAAACACACAATATGCACAAACCGCAATCGCTAACGGCTAGGGCCACGTATACCACACTACACACCAAAAAACACACACTAAGGGGACACACACACACACACACAATAACGACACACACACGGACACACCTACACCACAATACAACACAAACAATAACACACACAATACGGACACACGACAGCTGATTTTAACAACAACCCCTTTTCATCAAAAAAAAACTTCAAAACACAACCCCTTTCAATTCAAAAATAACCATATTGCAAGCCACATATTTTCCATTAAAATCACCTGGGTAGAGAACCAAAATCCAATCTGCAGTATTGGGATTCTTCTCGTCTGTGACATAATAAAATAAGTCTAACTAATCTATCCTTACTGCCTTTCTATTCTTCCCAAAACTAAAAAAGACTTTTGGATATAGCCACCACCCAGATTTGGTTGCCTTTTAGAGTGACATAAGTGTTTAAAAATCACGGTGGTGCTAAAAATGCGGAACTTTGGGGCGTGACAGGTTAATCGGGGTTAACATGAAAGACAATTTTGTTTCTGCGCACAAACCACAATTTAATCCAAATAATAATAACATAAAAAACAACCAACAAATCAAATGTTTCTTTTCTCAATAAATTCCCAAACATATATAAGTAGTATCCCGATCAGAAAAGACACCCCGAGCGCAAACAAGGACAAAAGCCTTTCCAACTTCCAAGCTTATCCAAGTAGTGCTAAGGTGCTCTTTCTCTTGTTTAACTAGGATATATTACAAGCAGACAGTGCTCTTTAGATTTACAATTCATTGGCACCCCACCCCACCACGCAGAAGTTGCACCTGGTCCGCTTATATACAGAACCCTCTATTCCTCTCTTCCTTATAAAGGCTCCCTTCTTCATTATAATTTAAATAAGATGCTCTAAGGCTTACTACTTTTTTTCTCCATCTTACTTTACGAAGAGGCTCAAGGCATTTTCTTAAGGCTTTTTTTTTTTTTTTTTTTCTGGCTTCTTTAATTTTTCTTTTCCCTTCCATACAGAGCCTTTATAAGGCTTTCTAAGGCCTCTTCCCTCCGCTCCTCCAGCTCTCCTCGCAATACCAAGACCTCCATTATAATAAGGACAGGCTATTTCTCCCTCAGGCTTTTCCCTTCCATCCACCTTTTTCTTCTCCCTCTTCCCACCATATTAGAGGGAGCCGATAGAAGGCACCTACTTCCTCCTTCTCCCTACTCCCTACAAACGAGACTAGCTTCTCTGCACAAAATCGCCCCTTCTTTATAAAGCACGTACAAAAAATGACCCGTCTCCCCTTATAAGAAGAAGTCAGAAACCCACCCACCCCCCCCAAGATATTATAAGACCCCCCCTCCCGGAAAGAAGACCCCCCCACCTCCCAGACCCCCGCCCCCCCGCCCCCCCCCCCCCCTCCCTGTATAAAGACCCCCCTCCTTATAATCTTCCCCTTCTTACCTCTTCCATTCCCTCTTTTTTCTTCCTTCTCTATGTCGTAAAAGACTCCTCCCTGCCTCTTTAACCATTTCATAAGTACTTTCTCTTCATCTTTTTTATTTTAATACGACTTATATGAAATATTTTAAGATACTCTCTTCCCTTGTTCTTTCCTCTTTAAAGACCGATTTTTTCCCTGTTTTTACCTTTCTTCCCTCCCCCACATAATTAAGACCCAATAAACCTCCCCGCCTCTCTCTACTTCTATGAGACAGAAACGCTCCCTTCCTTCTTTCTTTGTAAGCACTGAAAATGACGCATCCCCTTTAAACCCCGCCCCCTCCCCTTATCAGCACTCCCCTTATAAAGGACCCCTCATCGTCCTCCTCCCTCATTTTGGGCTTAATGGGATTATTTTTTGAAGGGTCTTATAAAGGGGAGTGTTACCACTGATAACTTCTCCAATCCACAAGCTTACACCAACGAGAAACCAACCAACCAACCAACCACCTTTGTGCACAATATTGATTTAAGTTTGCGTGACTAGAGGCCTGAACGACAACTATAAAATGCAATGTTTATAAAATATCAATTTTTATTAACGACCCCCCCACCCAGATATATTACGGACCCCTAAAAGAATTTAATATACGACCTACCTATTATTATATTTATGCCGATATACGGACCCGCCCACACCCCCATTTCTAACTCACAGCTAATGTTCTTTTTCCTAATTCAGAAAGAGCTGCACCTTTGTTTTTATTGAACTTTACTTTCTTTCTTTTTCACATCATTGCACAAGGAAGAAAACAAACAAATAATAGGCAAAAATCAAATAAATACATACAGAAGACAAACAAACATATTTACACACAACTGTGACGTGGAAGTCATTGCACAATGTTATCACAACATCTTGAGGTAACACAAGAGCTGCACCTTTGTGTATGTATGCCTGTGTGTGTTTTGTGACTAATCATTCTGCACTTTGTGGCAAAAGGCCGGTAAACTTCTGCTCTTATCTTTATATTCTTTGTACTTTTTGTTTCTGGATTCATATTAAGTGGTCACATGTCAAAGGGGGGGGGGAGAGAGAGAGGCAGAGAGACAGAGACAAATAGACAGACACATAGGCAGACAGATAGACAGACAGACAAACAAACAGATAGTCAGACAGACAACCAGACAGATAGACAAACATACAGAGAGAGAGAGAGAGAGAGAGAGAGAGAGAGAGAGAGAGAGAGAGAGAGAGAGAGAGAGAGAGAGAGAGAGAGAGAGAGAGAGACAGACAGACAGACAGACAGACAGACAGACAACCAGACAAAAACAGACAGACAGACAGACAGACAACAATCTACTACGCGCTAATGTCAACCAATGATAAAAGCCGTCTGAGCAAAGGGCTGACGTCTTAGCAATTATTTGCCCCTCCAAATAGGCGTTGTGTGCATGTAGATGCAGCTCCTGAAACTTGCTCACTGCATGTAGGTGGTTCGTCTTCCTGTCAACTACGTTATGTAATCCAGTGCACTTACATAACGTTTCCAACCAGATAAACATGGCCAGATGAACAAAATATAATATCTTTGAGTCATTAAGTATGTAAAGGAAGAAAATATACATACTTTAGGCTGTAAAGACTTGACATACTGACCCACCACGATTAAGTCCCTTGGTTTTTTCTGGGGAGCTGTGACCCACATTCAAATGTCCCCGACTTAAAATTGAGGCTGCTCTTTAAAATGACGTTTCGTTTTCAAGTTGGGGACATTTGAAACGTAAAGGACATTTGTATGGGGGTCACACCTGGTCAAAACAAGAGTTCTTACCAGCTATAAGAGGGGAAACACGTGAAACCCGACACGTGATCTGGTGGGTCTTTAAATGCTGCGATTCGGTGTGCGCGCGCGCGTGCGCGCGTGCGTGTGCGTGTGTGTGTGTGTGCGCGTGCGCGCGCGCGCGTGTGTGTGTGCGCGTGCGCTGCGCGCGCGCGCGCGCGCGTATGGATACCAACTTCCCTGACTTTGCTTGTACAGTTTATGGCTTGGCCGAGTGTAGATATGCACAGAAACCCGTAAATAAGTAAAAGTAAAAGGGAACAAAATGTAAGCGCACGTTTCCCTGTGGAAACTAGGAGTGGCTCTGCTTTTGATTTTCATACTGGTTTTAGTTTAAAGTTCACGCATGCAAATTCGCGCACGAGTGCGCAGACACACACATATTCATGTAAACATATACGCACATACTCATACGCACATATACACGCACACACATGCATACACACACACGGCGCGCGCGCGCGCGCGCACACACGCACGCACCCCCCCCTCCCCACCACCACCACAAACACGCAACAAGTAAGATACAAATCGCTTCTCAGATCTTTTTGACGTTACTGAACCGTTCATGTTATAACCCGTACCCGTAAATCCCTTCCTGACTTACCCTACCACCCCACCCGAACCCCCCCCCCCGCACTCCACCCCATCTCAGTCCCCTCGTCCCCGCCCCCACCTTTCTCTCTCTCTCTCTGTCTGCTTTGGGGGTTCAATTGTGAAGTAGAGAGAGAGAGAGAGAGAGAGAGAGAGAGAGGATAGAGAGAGAGAGAGAGAGAGAGAGAGATAGAGAGATAGAGAGATAGAGATTAGAGAGAGAGATGAAGAGAGATAGACTAGAGAGAGGAGAGACAGACAGACAGACAGACAGACAGACATACAGACAGACGGACAGACAGAGAGATTATGTCCCGAGGGAGATGTGAAGCGTTTATAATCTTAAAAAGTGTGAAGCCTGAAACCCTTGAACTAATGCATTAAAAAAAAAAAAAGTCAAACATATCTTACTTCCTCTTCCTTTTGAATACCTTATGCATCATGGGAGCATAACAAGAACTAGGTCATAAGTGCATCACGTATTTAACAATCTTTGAAAAACTAAGTAGCAAACCCAGATTTGTGTGAAGCAAATAGTAAGAATCCCACACCCGTAAACTAGAGTACCTTGATATGTAAACAAAGGTACTCTATTGTAAACATACTTTGTACGCGGGCACTCACCGTCACTCTGAAGGGACAGACCCACTGCATACGATTCAATCCAAAATGCGATCCGATTGTGACATGTGTGAGGCAGGATTCTCGTGATTCGTGTATTGTGGTCTACATGAAGTCTAGTGAACGGAAATGAGTAGAATGGGTTTGTGTAGACGGAAGTATTTCGCCCGACACATCCGTTACGCATACGCACGGCGCGCGCGCGACCACAACATACGCACACACGCACGCACCCCCCCCCCCCCCCCCCCCCCCCCCCCCCCCCCCCGCCTTGTTCTAATAATACGACAGTCTAAATCTTCTCATGGTTCAATCTCTGCATTGGCTCCTTGTTGAAAAACGGATAGATTACAAGCTCTCTCTCTGCTGTGCTTTAAGTCCCTGAACGGTCTTGTTCCTTCCTATCTGGCTGGTCTTCTAAATGTCTATGCTCCATCAAGACAGCCACGCTCCTCCTC
>CM065710.1:2669407-2671907 GCA_017654935.2 Phymorhynchus buccinoides
TCTCTCACTCTCTCTCTTTCTTCTCTCTCTCTCTCTCTCTCTCTCTCTCTCTCTCTCTCTCTCTCTCATCTCTCCCCCCTCTCTCCTTCTCCCATCTCTCTCCCCCCCTATCTGGCCTCTCTCTCTCTCCCCCCCTCTCTCATCTCCTCTCATCCTCTTCTCAATCTCACTCTCTCTCTCTAAATAAAAAAATCCCCAGTAAAACTCACCTATTAGCGAGTCACAAGAGTCACGTATCACGACTCATTCGTCATGTTGGTTTCTGTGATGGTGTCGTCCCTACTGCGCGAATTCCATCTGCGCGAAATCCTACTCCGCGAAGACCGTAATGGGCGATTGTTTTAAAAATGTGTGTGTGTGTGTGTTGTGGTGGGTGGTGTGTGGTGTGTGTGGTGTGTGTGTGTGTGGGTGTGTGTTTGTGTATTGTGGTGTGTGTGTGAGTGTGTGTTTGTTTGTGTTTGTGTGTGTGTGAGTGTGTGTGTTTGTAAAACCCTAAAACTGGGTGGTTGTAAAAAACTGGGTGGCTATTTTGGCCACCCATTTTTTTTCCAAAGTACAAGTGCAGTTGTAGTGCATGTGCATTAAAACAGCACTTGCACAAGTGCAGTTGTAGTACCCACGCGAACCTAAACTTTGCACACTTGCAGTTTTCTCCAAGTATCAAGGATTTTGTTGACGGAAAAAGTGATATTTATCATTATTCAAATCCCCTATAGAGACCGCACTTTTCTTCTCCGTTTTAAAAATATAAAAATTGCCGTCATTTATATAAAAGGTTTGTTTTTTTTATAGTGTTTGGGTGGGAACCACTTTCATAGGTTTATATACCGCCTATGTGCGTTGTGTGCCGTGCGTTGCGTCGTGTGTTGTCCCGTGCGTGCGTGCGTGCGTGTGTGTGTGTGTGTGTGTGTGACTCACAAAGTAAGAGAGAGTAGAAGATTAATCCGAAGATCTGAATCATCTGTGATGACTCAATCGCGCGTGAGCGTCAGCGGTCTTGTGACAATCCCACGTCATAATATATTCCACGTCACCAGGGCTGGCGTGTCTGTGTGACGTTTGTTCTGGGTATCACTGTGACAGCTATCTGTCCGACTGTCTGTCGCCCTGTCTCCGTAAATCTTGATTATACCTTGTACTGTCTGTCTGCCCTGTCTGTCTGTCTGACTGTCGTTTTAATTGGCCGCCCTGAAGATGAATGTCGTGGTCTGCTGAAATTTCTAATTTTAGTTATACTTTGTTCTGTCTGTCTGTCTGTCTGTATGATTGTCTGTCTGCTGTCTGTCTCTGTTTCTCTCTGCTGTGTCTCTTTCTCTCTCTATCTCTCCTCTCTCTCTCCTCTCCTCTCCCTCTCCTCTCTCCCTCTCTCTCTCCCCATCTCTCTCTTCCTCTTCTCTCTGTCTCTGTCTCTCTGTCTCTGCCTCGCTCTCTCCCTCACTCCTCTCCTCCTCTCTCTATCTCTCTCTCTCCCTCTCTCGATCTCCTCTATCCTCTCTCTCTCTCACTCTCTCTCTCTCTCTCTCTCTCTCTCTCTCTCTCTCTCCTCTCTCTCTCTCTCTCTCTCCTCACACATTCCCTTTCTGGACCCACCCACCTTTTAAGCGAATAGGGGTAAGATTAAAACAACAACCAATCTGTGATGTAAAATGGTACGTAAACAACAACAAGTGAAAAACAATGGTGCGTAAATGAGTTTAGAGTCAGGGCCGGATCAAGTGATTCATAAGGGGGGGTTTCCGTCGGGGAGTCCAGAAAGCTGAATAGGTCCCGGGTTAAGGGGCAGTGTTCTTGTGGGGGCCCAAGGGCACTCACCCCCGGAATATTTAGCAATTTAGTGATTGTTAAGGTAAGCATTGAGCCTTTAAAAAAAACAAAAACTTTCCACTCTTGTGCAATGTACGCGCTTTGGGAGAAGTGGTGTGTATGTGTGTGTGTTGGGGGGTGGGGGGGTGGGGGGTGTCCAGATCCCAGGACTCCCCCCGCACCCTAGATCCGACCCTGAGAATAGAAAAGATAGAGCAGAGGAGATAGGGTAGACAGAGGGGGAAAGAACGGAAAAGTGGTCTGACCTTGCGTGTGAATGTGTTTAATGGCAGGCGTTCATTCACTTCAATGAAAGGTAGCAAAGGTTTACCGTTCTGTTACTCGTGAGCGGTAAAGCAAGATTGAGAAAGAGAGATAGAGTGGTAGGGGAGGGTGGGGGAGGGGAGGGGAGGGAGATATAGCTTTAGAGGAAGGGAATGAGAGGCAGTCGAAGAGAGTATAGACGACAGGCTGGAATACATGATAGAGAGGGGGAAATAGAACAGACATAAGTCAGGGCAGAGAGATAAGAAGTGAGAGTGAGAGAGAGAGGTGGAGGGAGGGAGAGAGAGAGAGAGAGAGAGAGATAGACAGAGAGAGAAGAGGAGAGAGAGAGGGAGAGAGAGATGAGTGAGATGAGAGAGAGAGAGGAGAGAGAGATGTAGAGAGATAGAGATACGAATACGACTACGAAATG
>CM065710.1:2679407-2684407 GCA_017654935.2 Phymorhynchus buccinoides
CTGTTATCTTTATGTGTCTTCTATAAACTTGACGTGAATTTGGCAAGACTGTTAGAATGAATGAAAATCCTTGCATGGTGCTGATTTTACGTCATCTCGCGGTCTGGAACAGACATAACATCATGGGACATTTGTAGATAATTAAAGGTGGTTGGGAACGAACCTGGAGGCAATGCCCGCCCGAGGCAGTGCAACACCAGTAAAGTCCAAAAATATGTTTTTTTAACAATACAGATCAAGTGTAGCAAGTAAGTAACCACGCCTCGGTTCTTTTTCTTAAGCCTCATCGCTCCTATGGTACCAGTTTCACAAGTATATCGGATATGCGTATTGCTAGACTGTTAGTACTGCGTGAAATCAGTTAAAGCACCAGTAGAGGCACAGTACGTGCCACAAACACAGGAAGGCAGGGTGAGGGAGGTTGGAGAGGGGAATCCTTTCATGTTTGCTCTGAAGGAATCTGTACCATGATTTTCTAGTACTGTAGAGAACCCGTTTATTGCACAGCTATCACTGTACTATTACCCCGCCACGTGGGCAGCCACACTCCCCCGACATTCGGAGGAAGGGATATTGGTAGGCGACTAAAGAATAAATAAAACGTGTATGAGTAAGGTAGGGAAAGAGGGGAGGGGGGGGGGAAGCTAGGAGGAGGTGGGAGAAAAAGTTAATGGCACAAAGACAGTCGGACATGGAGATTGTAGATTGTATAATAGACGGATATTTTATCATACAAACACTAAATCGTAATTAATAATTGTAGAATTTCGGCTGTTGACAACGTCTCACGCGACATGGGCGGACAATGTTAAGAAATTCTTTTTTGGGGGACATTCTTCTAATAAACTTGTTCATCCATTACTCAGACGAAGGGCGAACGAACAAACAGAACAGAACTGTTATAGCACATCTACCTTTCTTCTTGTCTGTGTTGTCTGTCTGCCTGTCTGTCTGCTTGCAAACCCCACCCCTCATCCATTTTTCTCCGCCTCCGCCCCCCCATTCTTTCTCTGATTCTGCTAGGTTGCTGCTTTCGTTTGTCATCATTCTTCGTATGACCTGTGCACTTTGTTTGTCTCTCTCCCCCCCTCTCTCTCTCTCTCTTTCGGACTCTCTCTCCTCCTCTCATGCTCTCTATCTACTACAGGAACTCTAGAGTCTCTCTTGACACAGAGAGCGTCTCTCCTCGAGCGGGGACTCTCGAACCTCTCCTCTCTCTCAATTCTGTCTTGTGTGTGTGTGACTGTCTCTCTCGCTCTCTCTCGAACTCCCTCTATCCTCTCTCTCAAATCTCATCTCTCTCTCTCGCTTCTCTCTCCCTCACCTCTCTCTCTCTCTCTCGAGTGGGGGCTCCACCTCTCTCATCTTTCTCTCCCTCGACTATCTCTATCTCTCTCTCGCTCCCACCCCCATCTTCTCTCTCTCACCCTCCTCTCTCTCTCTCTCTCTCTCTCTCTCTCTCTCTGTGTGTGTGTGTCTCTCTCTCTCTCTCTCTCGCTCTCTCTCTCCAGTGTTTTGCAAACGGGGTGGGGAAGGGAATCGAGGGTCTCATCCTCAGTGTTTTGTCCGAATCTCTCCACTTGTGCGACTACTCTCTCTCTCTCTCTCTCTCCCTCTCGTCTCTCATCTCTCTCTCTCTCTTCTCTGTCTGTCTGTCTCTCTGTCTCTCTGTCCTCTCTCTCTCTCTCTCTCTCTCTCTCCGCTCTCTCCAGTGATTACAAAGGGGGTGGGAAGGGAATGGGGTCGCTATCCATCAGGTTTTTGTCCGAAGCGCTTCCCCTGTGTACTCTCTCTCTCTCTCTCTCTCTCTCTCTCTCTCTCTCTCTCTCTCTCTACCTCTCTCTCTCTCTCTCTCTCTCGCCTCTCTCTCAGTGATTACAAAGGGGGTGGAAGGGAATGAGGGTCGCCATCCATGTGTTTGTCCGAATCGCTCATCTGGGCTACTCTCTCTCTCTCTCTCTCTCTTCTCTCATCTCTCTCTTCTCTCTCTCTCTCTCTCTCTCTCTCTCTCTCTTCTCTCTCTCTCTCTCTCTCTCTCTCGCTCTCATAATGATGTACACCATACAAAGGAACACGGCCTAAGTCGTCGTCGAGGTTATAATCTTAATCTTAATTAATGTTTCTACATATGCAAACTATGCTTTTCACATATTTTGCTGTTTTTTGTAATGTCATCATCAGTGTAGTCGTTCAACTTCACACTGATTTACCACCCAGGTCACTAACACGCATTTAACCAGCGTTGTGTTATACAATGACTTTTTTCTTCTTAATGTATGGAGATGAGGATAGGCCTAATGTTACACACGCCATAAAGGAACCCCCAGCATTGAAAAAACAACACTTTTCTAATGCCAGGTAAGATTATTTTTGTTAAACACTGAAACAGACTGCAACGTCACTGGAACATACAACAAACAAACAACTACACGACGAGTGGAAAGTGACAGTATTTTATTCACAAGAGACACATAAAAACTACTGGATATTTCGGCGAATGCGCCTTTATCAACAACATGGACAAACAAGAAAACAGCAAACAGCAAAAGGAGCAAAAAGCAGGCAACAAAACGAGCAAGGCACCAAGAAGATCAAAACAAAACAAAAACAATACTTCCCCTCTACAGTCCAATGCGTAAATGGTCAAAGAAAGATTTAAGTTTTAAAAAATGGCTGGCGTTGAAAGGGTTAAAAGCATCTAATTTCCATCTACGCATCAATGAAATGAATATGGAACAGAAGGGGAAAAGAGAGGAGAGACATTGTTTAAATAAAAGTCACAGAGGCATCTCTGCCAAATTCGGGTTGCTCCCACCTGGAGAGCGCGTCGCAGACAGATGCGCGCCATAGAAGAACTGAAGATAATAGAGAATGTTATAAGACAGAAACAAAGTACGAACGGACACACGAGAAATGCCAGACAAAAAAGGAAATCCGTGATCTAAGCAACAAATCTGACCACACACACAAAACATCTTTGTGTTCTCAGGGGAAGCAGGCAAACGTTTCAGATCATTTTGTTTGACTGTCATTAGCAGAAGCCAACAGAGAAAAGTGTGTGTGTGTGTGTGTGTGTGTGTGAATGAGTGAGGTAGAGAGAGAGAGAGAGAGGGATGGGAGAGACAGAGAGGGGCGGGTCACTGTAGATAGAAAGGGAGAGGGGGAGGCAGAGAGAGAGGGAGGGAGAAAGGGAGGGGGAACGAGAGAGGGAGAGAGAGAGACGAGAGAGAGAAGAGAGAGAGACCGAGAGAGAGAGAGAGAGAGAGAGAGAGAGAGGGGTGGGGGGGGGGGGGGGGGTACACACACGCACCAACTGACCGTGATACACCGAGTAGGCCTATTTAAGCGTGACAGGAGAAACTGTCCTTAAACAAGAAAAGAAATAGGACAAAATGTCCTGGCTCTTTAGAAATCAACAGGGCAAAGTCTGCCAGTGTTAAATATGAATAGGTTTAAAAAATATACCCATAGGCCATTGCTTTGTTGTTGTTGGTCTTACCAGGACATACGATAGGACAGTTTCAGTTTTTAAGACTATTTGTCCTAGGACATGGGCCTCGGGACATCACTGCAACATTGAAAGGCCGCGAGTCTTAGTTGTCCTACCTAACATGACCTGAATATAAACCATTTTTCCACGGTCACTCTACCCGTCTGTTTGGGGGAATTCCCGAAAGCTCCAAAAGCTCCAGTGATGCTCCCATCTACAAAGTTCACCGTGACACTGACTCTACCTACAGTACGCACGCACGCACTTGATGACTGACAAGTTATGGTAATTAGATGCTGGGGGGAAATGACGTACACGCATATTTAATTAACCAGTTTTGTCAAGTAAACGTTCGTGTTTGTTTTTGTTTTGTTGGTGGGTGGGTGGGTGGGCGTTGATGTCTCCGTACACGTGAACATGTTTCACTGTTTCCTCACGGCAACACGGTGATAGCCACTCATGAATCTTTCTTGCATGTCACTGCTTTGCCATGGGGAAAGAGTGAAAAATGTTCACGCGTACGGAGACCTTCAGGGTTGTCGCTCCTCCCAAGTTCAACTGACACAGTGGCACAGTTATGAGACGGAAGTGGTTTTGTAAAGGGGCGTAAGGCCCGTGATGATGGTAATTATGACAATTAGGATTGCAACACCACCACAAAGATAAAGAAATGACGGGAGTAGAAAAAGAAGTTTACTGTAAATTATGGGATGGGCGGAGATAGGCAGAAAAAAAGAGTAAAGTACCTGGGAATAGAAAGGTTTTGTTTGTATTGCTGGATATTCGTTTGTTTGGCATGTGTGTCCTTATCTCCTAACATTAACCCTTTCACAGCCAGCCATATTTCAGCCAGAAATGTCCATTACATTTACTTGGGTAGAGAACAAAATATGTCTGCAGTATTGGGGATTCTTCTGTGACATATACAAAATAAGGTCTACCCTTACTTCCCAAAATTAAGACAATAGGGTCTTTGGATAATAGACCCCAATTTGATGCAATTTAGTGATATAGGTGTTAAGTCACTGTGGTGCTAAAATGTAACTTTGGCGGTGAAAGGGTTAACTCATTGCGGACGAATTCCGAGGATACTCAGAACAGGCCATCGAATTAAAAGGCGGGTATGCACTTAACATGGCAGAATACAAATTGAAAAATTACAATCTTAAAACAAAATTACAAAAAGGAGAGAGAGAGAGAGAGAGAGAGAGAGAGAGAGAGAGAGAGAGAGAGAGAGAGAGAGAGAGAGAGAGAGAGAGAGAGAGAGAGATCGAGAGAGAGAGAGACGTTGGGGAGAGAGAGGGAGATGAGAGCGAGAGAGAGCGAGGGAGAGGGGAGAGAGGAGAGAGATAGGGAGAGGAGAGAAAGAGAGAGACACTTGACAATGCTTTAATTGCCATTGACAATACAATCTGCATGGCAAGGGGACACGTGATTTTAAATTAACTAATTTTCAAAGCTACGCTGAAGAGATTGGAGTGCTGTGAGAGTAGAGAGAGAAGAGAGAGAT
>CM065710.1:2688311-2698311 GCA_017654935.2 Phymorhynchus buccinoides
ATGACAATGATTATTTATTAGGCCTGTGCCCCTCAGAAGAGAGAGTGAGAGAGAGCAGAGAGAGACAGAGAGAACAAACAGGAGAGACAGAGACAGACACCCGAGACAGAGAGAGAGAGAGGAGTCCTGTCGCACTTGAAGTTAATGAAGTGGAAACTAGTGCAGCCCCCTCCTCCCCTTTGCACTCTGTTACAGGAGCTAACTGCTGTCAACTAATGGTCAACAAGACAGACAGACAGACACTTAGATTTATAAAGGGGGGGGGGGGGGGGGGGGGGGGGGGACATGCATACGAATCGACCCCAATACGATCCGATTGTGACATTTGTGAGGCAGGATTCTCCTGAAATTCTACTGTCTACATTGAATCTGATGAAATCCTTACTGGTTACGTCTCTCTCTCTCACTCTCCCCCCCCACTCTCTCTCTCTCTTCCTTCTTCTCTCTCCCATCTCTCGCTCTCTCTCTGTCTCTCTTTCTTGTTGTTAACGTCTCTCTCTCTCCATCTCTCTCTCTATCTCTCTCTCCTCTCTCTTCTCTCTCTCTCTCTCTCTCTCTCTCGTCTCCCTCTCTCTCCTCTCTCGTCTCTCCCTCTCTCTCTATTTCATCTCTCTCCATCTCATCTCTCTCTCTCTCTCTCTCTCTTCTCTCTCTCTCTCTCTCTCTCTCTCTCTCTCTCTCGTTGCGTCTCTCTCTTTCTCTCCATCCATCTCTCTCTCTCTCTCTCTCTCTCTCTCTCTCTCTCTCTCTCTCTCTCTCTCTCTCTCTCTCTCTCTCTCTCTCTCCATATCTCTCTCTCTCTGTGGTTGGTTTAATGTATAATTAGGCATAGCCTCTTATAGACAGTTACAAAAACATCGAGTTACTTTCACAATATTATTGTGTAGTCCCCCGTACACGAATCTGATGAAATATCTGCATTTTTGTATCAGACATTTCATGTGAATCGCGTATCATCAGGGGTCTACATGGGTACAGTGAGTGAACATATTTTTAGAAGGAAGTATTTCACGTGAATCACGACTCACAGTCCTTACTGTGCAACTTAATTATTAGAGTACGCTTTATAAGCTCTTAGCTTGTTGTAGTCGAAGTTCATAAATGCATTGCTGCTTTTGCTATGATTTTCTATTCTTGAATAAATCGTCACAATCGGATCTCATTGCGATCAAATCGTATGCAGTGTGTATGCCCCGATAGAGCTAGATCATAGAGAGAGAGATATTGATATAATGAGCGTAACGTGCTGTAAACTATGGCAGCTCAACATTCTTCGTCTTCTTGTTCTGCGTTCCCAGGCCATATGGCCATAGTGGGTAAGGTAAGAATGTGTCCGGTTTTCACTGGTCTCCCCCGCTGCGCACGGCCGACATATTCCGATTTCGGAGGAGCTCAAAGGATACAAAAATATGTTTAAAAAGGGCAGGATAATGGTGTCAATAAGTCAGAAAGATAGTAGATGATAGAAAGCGAAGGGAAAAGGCAGAGTCAAAGAGAGTG
Source organism: Phymorhynchus buccinoides (assembly GCA_017654935.2). NCBI lineage: Eukaryota > Metazoa > Mollusca > Gastropoda > Neogastropoda > Raphitomidae > Phymorhynchus > Phymorhynchus buccinoides. The sequence goes on from CM065710.1 coordinate 2,689,812, forward strand.
GCAGATTAGAGGAAGCTACAAGCACAGCACTTCAACAATGAAGTTTAGTTTAGCGACCAATCAGTCGTAGACTCTTATGGACGGACTTCAAGAGGGTGGGGGAACTATTTTTACGAAAGACCCCCCACCCCCACCCCCTGGTATCCCCATGAGGAGAGACTCGTGGAAGGGGCGGGGTCGTCCAGCTCCCCGTTTGGAGGCACGAGGCATCCACCCTGCCCCAAGCTCAACAGTCAACACCCCCCCCCCACCCCCCCCTGTCCTCTGCACTTGTTATATAGACGGCTCAAGGCCTGATGCTGTCAAATTATGTTCTTCACCAAAGCAGAAAACATATAATTTTGCTGTCTGATGCCATAATCACTGACACACACGCACATACAGGTACACGGATATTATTCTCACAAACGGCAGATTATGCGAACTCTCCCTCCTCCCAATTGGGTCCAAGTTCCATACGCGCGCACGCATGCACATATATATATATATATATATATATATATATATATATATATATATATAGAGAGAGAGAGAGAGAGAGAGGAGAGAGAGAGAGGAGAGAGAGAGAGAGAGAGAGAGAGAGAGAGAGAGAGAGAGAGAGAGGAGAGAGAGAGAGAGAGAGGAAAGAGAGGGGGGGGGGGGATACAGAATAATAAATTATGCCCAGCTGCGTTTTATTGTGTGCGCGTGCGTGCATGTTTGTGTGTACGTGCTTGCGCGAGTACGTTTACTATGTGCGTGGAGGGGTGGGTTGGGGTGGGTTGTTGGGGAAAGAAAGGGCGTGGTATAAGGGGTTGTTGGTTACGTAAAGTCTACCTCCCACGATCCCCCGTAAGTCTTACCTGTCACGTTGTTACTCACCTACAGTGATTTCCCCTGTACAGTTCTCTCTCTCTCTCTCTCTCTCTCTCTCTCTCTCTCTCTCTCTCTCTCTCTCTCTCTCTCTCTCTCTCCTCTCTCTCTTCTCTCTCTCTCTCTCTCTCTCTCTCTCTCTCACCCACGCCCCCAAGGGATAACAAAGGGCACTAATTTGCATGATAGTGAGCAGTTTGGATTACATCCCTTTGGGACTTTTAGACTCTTTCTACTAGACCGTCTCGTTTCCTCTCTGATCTCTTTCTCGCTTTCTCTTCTCTCTCTCTCTCTCTCTCTCTCTCTCTCTCTCTCTCTCTCTCATCTCCTCTCCTCTCTCTCTCTCTCTCTCTCTCTCTCTCATCTCTCCCTCCCTCCCTCCCCTCCCTCTCTCTCTTCTCTCTCTCTCTCTCTCTCTCTCTCTCTCTCTCTCTCTCTCTCTCTCTCTCTCGTCTCTCTCTCTCTCTCTCTCTCTCTCTCTCTCTGTGCAGTTTCATAGTGTAAGACATAACGCACCCTACCTATTTTACTTCTCATGTTACAAAAAAAGGATATCGGGGAGAGGGCGAGGGTTAATGTTTGGGTCCATTGTTTCCATAAGAAGTGTTGTGTGTCTGTGTGTGTGTGTGTGTGTGTGTGTGTGTGTTGTGTGTGTGTGTGTGTGTCAAAGTCAAAGTCAAAGCAAAATCAAAATACAAAAGTCAAAAATAGGTTTATTATCTCGTTAGGTGAAATGACAGTGTGGTCTCTCGTACAAGCACAATACAAACAAGGAAACACATTTGCATGCATTAACAATGGAAACAAAACTAAGGGAAAATGGACAACAAATCATGCTTCGCAAGAAGTTGGACATAGGATCGATACAAGCGACTATCAAAACATTAAGAACTGCCCTCTTTCCCACCATTTCTATCCTCGCATTCATTTATTCACCCCCACCCCCACCCCTTCTTTTGAGTTCAACTCTCTCGCTCTCTCTCTCTCTCTCCTCTCTCTCTCTCTCTCTCTCTCTCTCTCTCTCTCTCTCCCTCCCTCCCTCCCTCCCTCCCTCTCTCTCCTCTCTCTCTCTCTCTCTCTCTCTCTCTCTCTCTCTCTCTCTCTCTCTCTCTCTCTCTCTCTCTCCTCTCTCTCTCTGTGAGTGTGGTGTGTTGTGTGTGTGTGTGTTGGATGGATGAGAGAGCGAGCGCGCGCTTGTGTGGTGTGTGTGTGAGTGTGGTGAGAGAGAGAGAGAGAGAGAGAGAGAGAGAGGGAGAGAGAGAGAGAGAGAGAGAGAGAGAGAGAGAGAGAGCAGAGAGAGAGAGAGAGAGAGAGAGATGTGAGAGAGACGAGAGAGAGAGAGAGAGGAGAGAGAGAGAGAGAGAGAGAGAGAGAGAGAGAGAGAGAGTACAGCAGTAAAGCGTTGAAGCGAAAGCGACTCAAGGGAAGTTAACTACGTACTTCATACATCTTTCATGCTTTCAGTTATCGTTCTTGCCCACATCTGTCACAACGCAAACTGTGGGAAACAGGAAGTGCGTGAGTGTGTGTGTGTGTGTGGGGGGTTGCTCGAATGAAAGCACAATCGCGTGCAAGATTTATAGTATGCATGCATGCTCAAATGACTTTTATCACTGGTAGACACGAGCCTGTAGAAAAGGCCAATAGTAAACGAGAGCTATACTATGATTTGCAACAGTATTGTGTGTGTGTGCGTGTTGCGTGCGTGCGCGCGCGTGCGTGTATGTGCGTGTGCGTGCGTGCGCATGCGCGTGTATGTTTTTTTTTCTTTATCTGTCATAAGACAGACAGACAGACAGACAGACAGACAGACAAAGGGAAATGCCAACGACCACCAAAAAACACATGCTTAATCTTTTTTTCTTTTTTTTTTTTGGTCTACAGGTGCCAGCGAAACAACTACCGCTGCTGCTGCTACAACAGCAACAACAGTAGCAGAGACAACGACAACCACCACAACAACGACTACTACTCAGAGTGCTACAGCTGCTGCTACGACTATTCCGGAAAGCAGCACTCCCGAGCCCACCACATCTACAACTACAGAACCGCCACCTACTACTACTACAACTACTACAACTACGGAAGCTGCTACTACTCCTCCTCCAGCTACTACAACTGTAGCTGTAGAGGCTACGACTGCTACTGCAGCTGCTACTACTCCGGCGCCTACTTCAACAACTGTTGCTACTACTACCACGACGACTATGGAGCCTACTACGACTACAACTACTGCAGCTACGACTACTGCTGTAGCTGCTACGGATGCGCCAACCACCACGACTACAGAACCTGCTACTACTACTGCTGCTACTACTATGCCAACTACTTCTAGTACTACTGAGGCTATTACTACGGCTGAGCCTACTACTATTCCAACTACCACCACTACTACAGAAGCTACAATTACAACTATGCCAGCTACAACAACTACTACTACTACTACTACTACGGAAGCTATTACTACGGCTGAGCCTACTACTATTCCTACTACCACCACTACTACAGACGCTACAACTACAACTTTGCCAGCTACTACGACTACGACTACGGAAGCTACTACTACAACTACTGCTCCGGCTACTGCAACCAAGCCTGCTACGTCTACTACACCGGAAGCTACGACTATTCCAACTACTACAACTACGGTTGTGGTTCCGTCTGGAGAGGGAGCTAATTCGAGTCCGGCTGCTGCTACGTCAACTACTACGGCAGCTACAACAACTGCTCCTGCTGCTACTACTACTACAACTATGGCTGCTACTACAACAACTACAGAACCGACAACAACTGTAACAGAAACAACTACGCCAGAAGCCACAACTACTACTGCTACTGCTGCTACTACAACTACTACCCCTGCACCTACTACAACTGAAGAAACTACAACAACAACAACAGTAGCTACTACAACTACTTCCGATGCTACTACAACTAAACAGGCAACAACAATTCTACCAGAAACGGAGTCTACAACTACTACTACTACTACAACCGCTGCTACAACATCTACTGCTGCACCGGAAACTACAGAAGTTGTGACGACTACTCCTCCTCCTCCGGAGAGTACTACTAGTACTACAACTACGACTAGAGACACTGTAGCTCCTTCTACCACTAGCACCGTTACTACTGCCCCCACTACAACCACTGTAGTCGCTACAACAGAAGGAGAAAATGCAACTACTACTACTGCTACTGCTACTACTACAATGCAGCCTACTACTACTACTGCAACGTTTGCAACTGTAGACACTAATTCTCCTTCCACAACTACGGTGCCTACTACTGTTCCATCTACAACCGCGACTACGGTTGTTGCGACAACAGAAACATCAGCGAGTACAACTTCTACTGCTACTGCTACTGCTACTACTGTTACCATCTACAAAAGCCGCGACCACGACAGCCACCAATGTGACTGTGACGTCATCGCCTGCCACGTCATCCGTGACGTCATCTACCACGTCATCCATGACGACCACTACGAGTGGGGATGGGGGGTTCGTCGGGGGTGGAGACGGGGGTGGTAATGCTACTACTACTAGCGCCGCGGTTACGACAAGTTTGAGTTCGAGTGCCGGTGCTGGTTCTACTACTACTACTGCTACAGTATCTTCTGATGCTACTACTACTGCTACAGAATCTTCTACTTCTACTACTGGCGTTTCGACTACAGCCACTACTCAAAGTTCTGCCGCAACGACCGCAACTTCAGCAACCACTTCAGTTGCGGCTACAGGCGTTGCTACCAACTCGACCGAGTCTTCATCCGCAACGACCCAGCAAGCGAGCAGTACTGCTACTTCTACTTCTTCTACTGCGACAGAAGCAGTGACGATGACGACTACAGTTAGTTCTACCCCCGTGAGTACCACTACTGCGGTTCCGTCAAGTTCTACTGCTGCTGTTGCTGGTAATGCGACTACTGGTTTCGGGTCTACTTCAACTTCTTCATCGACGACTGCTGCGGTTACAGCGAGTGAAACAACCACCACCGTAATGGCTGATAACGTGACCGTTACTTCCACAACTCCTACTGCTGTTGTTAATACAACTGCCGCAGTGTCTAGCACAAGTCTTGCCCCGACCCCCAACGTAACTGTCGTTTCGACTGCGACAACTCAGAACAGTACTCTGCCGGTTTCCACTCACACAGTAACCAACGGTACTACTACTACTACTGTTACTACTTCTTCCACGGCTGCTATGCCCAATACGACAGATGCTATGCCCAATATTACGGCTGCTATGCCCAATACTACGGCTGCCATGTCTAGTACTACTGCATCTGCTATGCCCAACACTACGGCTGCTATGCCCAATACTACGACAGCTGCTATGCCCAATACTACCACGGCTGCTATGCCCAATGCTACGGCTGTCATGTCCAGTACTACTACAGCTGCTATGTCCAATACTACCACGGCTGCTATGCCCAATACTACGGCTGTCATGTCCAGTACTACTACGGCTGCTATGCCCAATACTACGGCTGATATGCCCAATACTACAGCTGCTATGCCCAATACTACGGCTGCTATGCCCAATACTACAATGACTGCTATGCCCAATACCACGGCTGATATGCCCAACACTACGGCTGCTATGTCCAATACTACTACGACTGATATGCCCAACACTACGGCTGCTATGTCCAATACCACGGCTGCTATGCCCAACACCACGGCATCTATGCCCAATACCACGGCTGCTATGCCCAACACTACGACTGCCATGCCCAATACCACGGCTGCTATGCCAACATCTACGACCCAAAATGCTACTATGATGAATACTACCATGGTTTACACTACCCAAAACGCTACCGTGGCTAATGCTACTATGGATAATACTACTATGCCTCCTACTACCGTTAATACTACCATGGTTTACACTACCCAAAACGCTACCATGATGAATGCTACAACGCTCCCTACTACCGTTAATACTACCATGGTTTACACTACCCAAAACGCTACCATGATGAATGCTACAACGCTCCCTACTACCGTTAATACTACCATGGTTTACACCACCCAAAACGCTACCATGATGAATGCGACAACGCTCCCTACTACCGTTAATACTACCATGGTTTACACTACCCAAAACGCTACCATGATGAATGCTACAACGCTCCCTACTACCGTTAATACTACCATGGTTTACACTACCCAAAACGCTACCATGATGAATGCTACAACGCTCCCTACTACCGTTAATACTACCATGGTTTACACTACCCAAAACGCTACCATGATGAATGCTACAACGCTCCCTACTACCGTTAATACTACCATGGTTTACACTACCCAAAACGCTACCATGATGAATGCTACAACGCTCCCTACTACCGTTAATACTACCATGGTTTACACTACCCAAAACGCTACCATGATGAATGCGACAACGCTCCCTACTACCGTTAATACTACCATGGTTTACACCACCCAAAACGCTACCATGATGAATGCTACAACGCTCCCTACTACCGTTAATACTACCATGGTTTACACTACCCAAAACGCTACCATGATGAATGCTACAACGCTCCCTACTACCGTTAATACTACCATGGTTTACACTACCCAAAACGCTACCATGATGAATGCTACAACGCTCCCTACTACCGTTAATACTACCATGGTTTACACTACCCAAAACGCTACCATGATGAATGCTACAACGCTCCCTACTACCGTTAATACTACCATGGTTTACACTACCCAAAACGCTACCATGATGAATGCTACAACGCTCCCTACTACCGTTAATACTACCATGGTTTACACTACCCAAAACGCTACCATGATGAATGCTACAACGCTCCCTACTACCGTTAATACTACCATGGTTTACACTACCCAAAACGCTACCGTCATGAATACTACGACGCTCCCTACTACTGAAAACACTACCCTCTCCACTACCGAAAGACCGAGCACTACCGAAAACGCTACCATGCTGCCAACTACTGAAAACACTACTTCTACCATGAATACTACCGATAATGCTACTGTCGCTACTACTGCTACTACGGCTGCTACGACCCAGAATGTCACAGTGTTTACAACGGAAAATGCTACCGTCGTTACGACGCCAAGTGTCACAACGGAGAATGCCACCGCAACGACTGCTGTTACGACGCCAAATGTCACAACGGAGAATGCCACCGCAACGACTGCTGTTACGACGCCAAATGTCACAACTCCAATGCTACCGCAACGACTGAGCACTACCGTAAACGCTACCGTGTCACAACTGACTGCTACCGTAACCACTACTGTTACCACGCCAGTGTCACAACGGAGAATGCCACTGTCGCTACCGCTGCAACGACGGCTGTTACGACGCCAAATGTCACAACGGAGAATGCCACGGCAAATGCTACTGTCGTTACGACGCCAAATGTCACAACGGAGAATGCCACCGCAACGACTGCTGTTACGACGCCAAATGTCACAACGGTGCAAACTGAGTCGACGACTGTGGAGACGACTTCAAGTTCCGAGGCAACTTCGGTAAGTGAACAGAGAGAGAAAAAGGAGGGTGGGGGGGGGGGGGGGGGGGGGTAGGAGGAGGTGTATGAAAGAGAGGTTATGTTTTTGTGGTATTGTTCTTCATGTTCTTGTTCTTGTTGTTCTTGTTCTTTTTTCTTTTCTTTTTTCATTGTCGCCCTCCTCTTTCTTTTCTTCCTTCGCCCCCACTTCACTATCTTAATATATCGTAACAAACCATCGTCACCACCATCGTCATTTCACCTCCACCCCCCTCACACACACACACACACACACACACACACACACACACACACACACACACACATACACACACACACGCACAGCACACACATACACACACACACACACACACACACACACATACACACACACACACACACACAGACACACACACACACACACACACACACACACACACACACACACACACACACACACACACACACACACACACACACACACACACACTCACACACACGCACACGCACACGCACACACACAGACAGACACACACACACACACACACACACACACACACACACACACACACACACACACACAAACAAAAATAATGTCGCTAATTTGCACCATTTGCTTTTTCTTGTATTGATTCTGACACGGGCCAACGGCCTATTCATTAAAATTGTTCAGTGTTCAGTGTTGAATATATTTCGTTTGATCCCCTCTTCCATATCATTCATCATCTTTTACAAAATACACATTGGCGAAGGTGCGGTTAGTGTCAATGTAGTCTCCCGTACACGAAGACAGTCTTAACCCTTCCACCGCCAAAGTCGCATTTTAGCACCACAGTGATTTAACACCTATGTCACTAAAATGCATCAAATTGGTGTATATTATCCAAGGACCCTGTTGTTTTAGTGGGGTTTGTGTTGGGGTGGGAGGGAAAGGGGGGGTGGGAGTAAGGCTAGACCTTATTTTATGTATGTCACAGAAGAATCCCCAATACACTGCAGATGGAGTTTGTTCTCTACCCAGGTACATTTAATGGAAATGTTTGGCTGAAATGTGGCTGGCGGTGAAAGGGATTCATAATATATAAAAACAATAGAATAATGTGTACAATAACAATAGTACTTAAGGGAGGCAATGCTGTTACAGAC
>CM065710.1:2708311-2725811 GCA_017654935.2 Phymorhynchus buccinoides
TTCTTTGTTCTTCTTCTCATTCTTTTATCTTCTTTGTTCTTCTTCTCATTCTTTTATCTTCTTTGTTCTTCTTCTCATTCTTTTATCTTCTTTGTTCTTCTTCTCATTCTTTTATCTTCTTTGTTCTTCTCATTCTTTTATCTTCTTTGTTCTTCTTCTCATTCTTTTATCTTCTTTGTTCTTCTTCTCATTCTTTTATCTTCTTTGTTCTTCTTCTCATTCTTTTATCTTCTTTGTTCTTCTTCTTTGTTCTTCATTCTTTTATCTTCTTTGTTCTTCTTCATTCTTTTATCTTATTTGTTCTTCTTCTCATTCTTTTATCTTCTTTGTTCTTCTTCTCATTCTTTTATCTTCTTTGTTCTTCTTTCTCTTTTTGTTCTTCTTTCTTTTATCTTCTTTGTTCTTCTTCTCATTCTTTTATCTTCTTTGTTCTTCTTCTCATTCTTTTATCTTCTTTGTTCTTCTTCTCATTCTTTTATCTTCTTTGTTCTTCTTCTCATTCTTTTATCTTCTTTGTTCTTCTTCTCATTCTTTTATCTTCTTTGTTCTTCTTCTCATTCTTTTATCTTCTTTGTTCTTCTTCTCATTCTTTTATCTTCTTTGTTCTTCTTCTCATTCTTTTATCTTCTTTGTTCTTCTTCTCATTCTTTTATCTTCTTTGTTCTTCTTCTCATTCTTTTATCTTCTTTGTTCTTCTTCTCATTCTTTTATCTTCTTTGTTCTTCTTCTCATTCTTTTATCTTCTTTGTTCTTCTTCTCATTCTTTTATCTTCTTTGTTCTTCTTCTCATTCTTTTATCTTCTTTGTTCTTCTTCTCATTCTTTTATCTTCTTTGTTCTTCTTCTCATTCTTTTATCTTCTTTGTTCTTCTTCTCATTCTTTTATCTTCTTTGTTCTTCTTCTCATTCTTTTATCTTCTTTGTTCTTCTTCTCATTCTTTTATCTTCTTTGTTCTTCTTCTCATTCTTTTATCTTCTTTGTTCTTCTTCTCATTCTTTTATCTTCTTTGTTCTTCTTCTCATTCTTTTATCTTCTTTGTTCTTCTTCTCATTCTTTTATCTTCTTTGTTCTTCTTCTCATTCTTTTATCTTCTTTGTTCTTCTTCTCATTCTTTTATCTTCTTTGTTCTTCTTCTCATTCTTTTATCTTCTTTGTTCTTCTTCTCATTCTTTTATCTTCTTTGTTCTTCTTCTCATTCTTTTATCTTCTTTGTTCTTCTTCTCATTCTTTTATCTTCTTTGTTCTTCTTCTCATTCTTTTATCTTATTTGTTCTTCTTCTCATTCTTTTATCTTCTTTGTTCTTCTTCTCATTCTTTTATCTTCTTTGTTCTTCTTCTCATTCTTTTATCTTCTTTGTTCTTCTTCTCATTCTTTTATCTTCTTTGTTCTTCTCATTCTTTTATCTTCTTTGTTCTTCTTCTCATTCTTTTATCTTCTTTGTTCTTCTTCTCATTCTTTTATCTTCTTTGTTCTTCTTCTCATTCTTTTATCTTCTTTGTTCTTCTTCTCATTCTTTTATCTTCTTTGTTCTTCTTCTCATTCTTTTATCTTCTTTGTTCTTCTTCTCATTCTTTTATCTTCTTTGTTCTTCTTCTCATTCTTTTATCTTCTTTGTTCTTCTTCTCATTCTTTTATCTTCTTTGTTCTTCTTCTCATTCTTTTATCTTCTTTGTTCTTCTTCTCATTCTTTTATCTTCTTTGTTCTTCTTCTCATTCTTTTATCTTCTTTGTTCTTCTTCTCATTCTTTTATCTTCTTTGTTCTTCTTCTCATTCTTTTATCTTCTTTGTTCTTCTTCTCATTCTTTTTGTTCTTGTTCTCCTTCGTTTTCCCCCCTTCTAATCGACATGTTTGTGCGAACAAAACAACAACAACAACAACCCCAAAACCAGTAGTTCTATGGATCAGTAGCTTTAAAATAGCTTTAAAGTGTTTTGGATTTCAATTTGATGATGAATGTTCTTTCTTGGTTTTCTTAGTGCGTAATGTTTGCATTTTCATAAGTTTTATCGCTAACACGTACTTATGATTTAACAGCTTTTTCTTCTTGGTGATTTAAAAATCCATAGATTACTCTTTTCTCGCGATAACGTTTCTAATTGTAGTGCTTCATTGCTTTTTAGAGATGACAAAATATGTTTCTCGCAATAAGGTTCTTTACAGTATAATGCTGAATATTATGTCAAGATATATTTCTTGCAACAAGATTTCTTTTATAGTGTTCCATTGATTTAATAGACGTCAATATAATTCTTGCGATAAAAGTGTCCCATTGATTTGATATATGTCAAAGTATGTTTATTGCAATGAGGTTTCTTCACACTGTAATGTTCCAGTTAATTTTTGAAATGTCCAAAAAAAAAATCAAAACAATCCCACGTTTTGAAAACTAGTAGCTAGCGTTTGGCTAGGGGTGGTCACTAGGAACGTTTTCCTTTTGTGTCTTTCTTTGTTGTCTTTTTTAAAAATAATTCTTGTATCATTAGAAAGAAGGGTGTACAGATTTAAAATATATAATGTTCTCAGAATGGTAAGTTTGAAACTTAATGTCCCTTTCGTGGTGCTGGGTCACATTTTCAGTCTTATTCCTGTTCCCATTCTATTCCATTTTCTTTTGTGAACTACGCAAAACGAAATGTTTCTCTTCACTGATAAAGTCCGGTTATAATGTTCTAAAATAAAGACCGATTTGATCGCTCTTTCTCTCCTTCTAAGTGTTCGAAGTGATAGCCAATTCTGTCTGCATGCTTCACTTTCATCTTAGGATGTATTAAATACTGTACAGAATAGTTTAGTTGTTAATGTTGTTGACATAAAATGTGATTTGCATATACGTGCCAGGCATGAGATCTTTCAGCCCTTAGGCTGATTACAAGATTTTTGATGGCCCCCAGAAATCATTTGTGAGATTAAAAAAAAAGAGACCAATGAGCAACTTAACCCTTCCACTGCCAGCCATATTTCAGTAAAAGCTTCCATTAAATTTACCTGGGTAGAGAACACAAACCATCTGCAGTATTGGGGATTCTTATGTGATATATATATATATATAGTTTGCTTTGATTATGCTTTTCTGTGTCCAATGTCTTTATTTGTGAACCTCAGAAACAAAACCAGTTAATGTTAACTTTGAGTAATGTTCGTGTTCAAAAAATAAAATTAAAAATTAAAAATTAAAAAGTTATATAAATTGTGCTGATTTACTTTTTCTCCCAATGGGGGAGGGACAGTGCCTTATGCAAAGACAGCTGTTTCGATCTTGAGAAGATCTCATCAGTTTGCATGATTGGCCTGCAAATTGACTGTCCAGTGGATGGCCAACCTGAGCAAAAAAGACATTCTACAAGAGAATGGTGTCCTCTCTGCATCAAATATATATATGAATGTTCACTGTGGACATACTTTGCAGGCCGATATGCAGACTGAAGAGTCTTTCTCAAAGACGAAACAGCTGTCTTTGCATAGGCATTGTCTATCTCCCCCATTGGGAGAAAAAGTAAATCAGCACATTATTTTTTTTTAAATTCTTTTCAGAACACAGAATAAATTGTAAAGTTAAAATTAAAGTTATTCAGTTTCTTTCTTAGGCTCACAAACTTAAATATTGGACACAAAACAAGTTTTTTTTCAAGCAAACTATATATATGAGGAAAGTTTAATGGTGTGGTTGTTTTTTCTTCTTCAATTCTTGTACGTTTATATTATACTTGGAAGAAGGAAAGCGCATCAGTCTACCTGATCCAGACACACCTCTCTACATTCTTCCTTACTGGGAGTATGTTGGTGTTTACTACGATTTCTATGACCTCCCTTATTGAATCCTTCACTGGATCCACCAACATGGCATCCCATCTCTTCTACTCTCTTCGAGGGATTGTAACTTTAGAACATTATTATTTTTGTTATTTTACACAAGAGTTTTACCATTTCTTTTGAATTAAGTGCTGGTTTGCTTTTATTGTGGACTTTCAATCTGGTGCAAAGAGGACAACCTTTCTCTTGTAGAAAGTCTTCTAGCTCAGTTTGAATGTTCACTGTGGACATACTTTGCAGGCCGATATGCAGACTGAAGAGTCTTTCTCAAAGACGAAACAGCTGTCTTTGCATAGGCATTGTCTATCTCCCCCATTGGGAGAAAAAGTAAATCAGCACATTATTTTTTTTTAAAATTCTTTTCAGAACACAGAATAAATTGTAAAGTTAAAATTAAAGTTATTCAGTTTCTTTCTTAGGCTCACAAACTTAAATATTGGACACAAAACAAGTTTTTTTCAAGCAAACTATATATATAAGAGGAAAGTTTAATGGTGTGGTTGTTTTTTCTTCTTCAATTCTTGTACGTTTATATATATACTTGGAAGAAGGAAAGCGCATCAGTCTACCTGATCCAGACACACCTCTCTACATTCTTCCTTACTGGGAGTATGTTGGTGTTTACTACGATTTCTATGACCTCCCTTATTGAATCCTTCACTGGATCCACCAACATGGCATCCCATCTCTTCTACTCTCTTCGAGGGATTGTAACTTTAGAACATTATTATTTTTGTTATTTTACACAAGAGTTTTACCATTTCTTTTGAATTAAGTGCTGGTTTGCTTTTATTGTGGACTTTCAATCTGGTGCAAAGAGGACAACCTTTCTCTTGTAGAAAGTCTTCTAGCTCAGTTTGAATGTTCACTGTGGACATACTTTGCAGGCCGATATGCAGACTGAAGAGTCTTTCTCAAAGACGAAACAGCTGTCTTTGCATAGGCATTGTCTATCTCCCCCATTGGGAGAAAAAGTAAATCAGCACATTATTTTTTTTTAAATTCTTTTCAGAACACAGAATAAATTGTAAAGTTAACATTAAAGTTATTCAGTTTCTTTCTTAGGCTCACAAACTTAAATATTGGACACAAAACAAGTTTTTTTCAAGCAAACTATATATATAAGAGGAAAGTTTAATGGTGTGGTTGTTTTTTTCTTCTTCAATTCTTGTACGTTTATATTATACTTGGAAGAAGGAAAGCGCATCAGTCTACCTGATCCAGGCACACCTCTCTACATTCTTCCTCACCGGGAGTATGTTGGTGTTTACTACGATTTCTATGACCTCCCTTATTGAATCCTTCACTGGATCCACCAACATGGCATCCCATCTCTTCTACTCTCTTCGAGGGATTGTAACTTTAGAACATTATTATTTTTGTTATTTTACACAAGAGTTTTACCATTTCTTTTGAATTAAGTGCTGGTTTGCTTTTATTGTGGACTTTCAATCTGGTGCAAAGAGGACAACCTTTCTCTTGTAGAAAGTCTTCTAGCTCAGTTTGAATGTTCACTGTGGACATACTTTGCAGGCCGATATGCAGACTGAAGAGTCTTTCTCAAAGACGAAACAGCTGTCTTTGCATAGGCATTGTCTATCTCCCCCATTGGGAGAAAAAGTAAATCAGCACATTATTTTTTTTTAAATTCTTTTCAGAACACAGAATAAATTGTAAAGTTAAAATTAAAGTTATTCAGTTTCTTTCTTAGGCTCACAAACTTAAATATTGGACACAAAACAAGTTTTTTTTCAAGCAAACTATATATATAAGAGGAAAGTTTAATGGTGTGGTTGTTTTTTCTTCTTCAATTCTTGTACGTTTATATTATACTTGGAAGAAGGAAAGCGCATCAGTCTACCTGATCCAGGCACACCTCTCTACATTCTTCCTTACTGGGAGTATGTTGGTGTTTACTACGATTTCTATGACCTCCCTTATTGAATCCTTCACTGGATCCACCAACATGGCATCCCATCTCTTCTACTCTCTTCGAGGGATTGTAACTTTAGAACATTATTATTTTTGTTATTTTACACAAGAGTTTTACCATTTCTTTTGAATTAAGTGCTGGTTTGCTTTTATTGTGGACTTTCAATCTGGTGCAAAGAGGACAACCTTTCTCTTGTAGAAAGTCTTCTAGCTCAGTTTGAATGTTCACTGTGGACATACTTTGCAGGCCGATATGCAGACTGAAGAGTCTTTCTCAAAGACGAAACAGCTGTCTTTGCATAGGCATTGTCTATCTCCCCCATTGGGAGAAAAAGTAAATCAGCACATTATTTTTTTTTAAATTCTTTTCAGAACACAGAATAAATTGTAAAGTTAACATTAAAGTTATTCAGTTTCTTTCTTAGGCTCACAAACTTAAATATTGGACACAAAACAAGTTTTTTTCAAGCAAACTATATATATAAGAGGAAAGTTTAATGGTGTGGTTGTTTTTTCTTCTTCAATTCTTGTACGTATATATATATATATATATATATATATATATATATATATATATATATATATATATATATATAAAATAAGGTCTACCCTTACTTCCCCAAACTAAGACAATAGGGCCTTTGGATAATAGACCCCAACTTCATGCCTTTTGGTGACATAGGTGTGAAATCACTGTGGTGCTAAAATGCGACTTTGGCGGTGAAAGGGTTAGGACGCGCATTTGACCGCCAGGGGGCAGTCAAACCAGTAGGGGCTTAGCGCGCGATATTCTTAGTCGGGCGTAGTGAGAGAGAGAGAGAGGAGGAGGGAGGGACTCATCCATTGAGCATAGAAATACTTCTTATGAGTGAATACAAATGAACTAAATGCATCCTTTCTACTTGTAATGCTGTTTCCACATCGTAGATATGCAATAACAACGCTTCAGTTTCAAGGGTTTTCAGGTTTTGTTCCAGCCTAAATCATAATTTTCCAATCTCATGCCTGAATATTTTTGTTATTGTTGCTTTCGCTTTATGTTTATGTGGAGAAAAAGAGGGGTTGTGGAAGTATTTCCTGGGGTATAAGCTAGAATGTTCTATCACACAAGAAGGTTGACGTATAGTACCTTCTGGCAACATACCCCTCGAAATGTGTTGTATTGTGGGGGTGGCTGTGTCACGTGATCTAGGGGGCTTGCTAGCCAATGGTTGCTTTGTGTGTGTCCTATTCATAGCAGAAGACCACCTCGCTTTGATGTTGCTCTACGCTTGCGCTGTTTGGCTGCCAGGCCGCCATTTTGTTGTGAGTATGATGATTATGACGCCTGCAAGGCGTGTGTGTGACGTCAGCGATTGACGTCAGAGGTTTGCGTTTGGTAGGGGGGCTGCTAGTGTATTGGGTTTGATTTAGTGCTGTATTATTTGATTGGTTTGATTGGTGGTGGTTATTTGGAATGTGCGCGCGCGCGCGCGCGCGCGTGTGTGTGTGTGTGTGTGTGTGTGTGTGTGTGTGTGTGTGTGTGTGTGTGTGTGACTCTATGTGTGTTTGTGTGTGAGTGTGTATGTGACTGTGTGTGCGTACGGCCGCGTGTGTATGTGCGTGTGCGCGCGCTGAGCAATTTTGCATTGTTTCCCTCTCGTTAGAACGAGAGCTTTTGTTTCGCTAAACACGTATAATTGTCGATTGTTCATTGGATTAACCCCAGTAGAATACTCATACATTATTCATTCACGTTGAACAATACAATGTATTCCCCCTCCCCCCATATACTTAAACTCTTTCTGAAAGTACTCAAAATATGAAGACTGTATATTGTTTATTTTTGTCCTTCATGCATTCCATCCACACGCTCGTGTTTTTATACAAGTACGCTTGAATTTAAGAGCAATGTGCTCTCGTGTTGATGGGGCAGGCGTCGCTGGTCCAGTCAGCACCTTCGGGTGTTTCGTTCTCAAAGATCTAGTGTTATGCACTGATAAAGGTCTCTGTACACGTGAACATTTTCCACGTTTTCTCCATGGCAACATAGTGATATAATAATGCAAGTCATGCTATGACTGGTCTGTTACTGTGTTGCCATGGGGAAAGAGTGGTATGCGAGTCATATAGGTCTGTGTACACGTTAACAATATTCACAAACAGTATCACTATTTCTCCTTGGCAACACAGTGAGTTTTAAGTCATAATATCAGTAGTCTAAAGGTCTGTGTGCACGTTAACATTATTCACAAAATATATCTATTTCCCCATGGCAACACAGTGTTAGGCCACTCATAGTATGACTTACAACTCACTGAGTTGCCATGGGGAAATAGTGATATTTGCGAATATTGTTAAATTGTGATATTTGCGAATATTGTTAACGTGTACACATACCTTATCACTGTGATGCCATGGGGAAATAGATATGTTTTGTGAATTATGTTAACGTGTACAGATATCTTTATGAAAGGCATATCACTGTGTTGCCGTGTAGAAAGATTGAAAAGGTTCACGTGACTTTCAAATCTCGAGGAAAGACAACGATGGAAAATTCTTTACAATGATGTACTGTTGTATTCCTGTTCCTGCATGATTGTTCCGTTACAACATCAAGCTTATAATAATTATATCCTGCTAATGACTGCTTGAATAGCAACTACATATTAATAGAACTGTTTCATATGATTGAAAACAAATTAATTGTAGAAAAGAGTGTTCTTATGCATGTGCATGTATCTGTATCCGAGTGTGTGTGTGTGTGTGTGTGTGTGTGTGTGTGCGTGTGTGTGTGCGTGTGCGTGCGTGCGTGCGTGCGTGCGTGGGTGTGTATGTGTACGTGCGTGTGTGTGTCAAAGTCAAAGTCAAAGTCAAAATTACTTTATTATCTCAACAAGAGAAATGACATTGTGGTCTCATGATACAACAAGGGCAACAGAAAACAAACTATCCATGCATTTGAACAAAGCAAAAGGAACAGAGAACAAAAATCAAGGCACACAAGGAAATAATAAAAGCAAAGTTCATCTTACCAATACACAAAAACCTTCATACTCAACAAATGAAATACTTAAAAAAGTTAAAACTACTATAGATTTATTTTCTTCTTACAGATTTACTCCTTGCCGATGTACAATGCGCATGCGCCCCGAATGCTTCCGGTGAACGGAAGCGGAAAGGGGAACCGGAAGGTGTTGAACCTGCATGCTGACGTCATCACCTTTTACGACATCGACCACGACATCTGGGAAACCCACCTCTGATGCCGTCATCATCGCGATTGCGTCACAAAGAGTTTTTGAAAAAGAGATGCTATTTTTTTTTGTGTGGGTGTGTGTTAAGTATGTTTTGGTGAAATGTATTAAATGTTTTGTGGTTAATTGAGCGCGTGAATGAGTGAGTGTGTGTGTGTGTGTGTGTGTGAGAGAGAGAGAGAGAGAGATAGAGAGAGAGAGAGATGCGTGGGACGGGAGTATCTGTAGATTGAAAGAAAGCATACAGCTAGATGATAGTAGAGAGAGAGAGAGAGTATCTGTAGATTGAAAGAAAACATACAGCTAGGTGATATTATCAAAAGCGTGATGATGAAGAAGAAATATAGATGATGATTGCTTTCCCCTTACCGTTTATAGAACTTGGTGTGTGTTTGTGTGCACGTGAAAATTCAGTGCTTGTATAAATTATGCACATACATGCTGTCTTAGTCCCTGTGCGGATGCAACTGTGTACACGCAGTTCCGCTGTTTATGCGCGTGACCTTTTTTTCCTTTTTAATACTAAATCTGAAACGTCAAGAAAGATAAATGGCCCGCCAAAAAGCACATTAGTTTGCCTGTAAGGAAAGATAATCTGTTGACAGAAAGAGGGACATGTGAAACTATTTTTGAAATTACTTCCCTTTTGGGGTGCGAAAATGTCACAGATTCATAACCGAAAGGTTTTCATTGACAATTTTTTAAAGCTGAATCTTATCAAATGAAAAGGAAAACCGACCGAACGTAACAGTAATAGAATAAGATTTTTATATATTATTTCTAAAAGGTTGCCACACTCATCCATCCAACCCTTTCGACTTACCGATTGAAAAATGTACCTGGAAAAAAAATGATGAAAGCATTTTGTTTTTTAATTGTCAGAGTTGTAATTATTTTAGACATTCCTCAGCAAATGTTTGGCACTGATAAATTTCACCGATAAATGAACATTGTGACGTTCTCTGGAGAAAAAAAGGATAGGGGCAGGATCAGCCTAGGTTATTTATTGTCATGAAATTGAAAGAACCAGACTATGAGATTGACAGTCGTAAACAGTCATGAAAAAACCAGACTTTGAGATTGACAGTCGTAAACAGTCAGTCATGAAAGAACCAGGCTTTGAGATTGAGAGTCTTAAACTGTCATGAAACTGAAACACCCCCACCAGACTTTGAGATTGACAGTCGTAAACAGTCATGAAAGAATCTGACTTTGAGACTGAGAGTCGTAAACTTGATGGAGGGGGAGGGGGGAGGGGGTGTCGAACCTTTCTACTAAAATATGATGTATTTCAATTTACCGTTACTTCGTTTTCACGATATCACGAAAGGTACAGCACGCTTGTAAAGCTGCATTCGTGATTTCGTTCGAAAAAAAAACCAACGAAACAAGGAATCTTGATGACGTCACTGTTACTACGTAAGTGCCCTTGATTTGACGTCATCGTATACAATGACGTCATTTGCGTCACATATCACCTTTTGTGCATATCACTTCCAGGGATATTTGCCACATGGCACTATGCCTCTTCGTTGTGTTTTGGCAGATGATGCTTTTTAGCAGCTACCCCCTCCATAGTATCGTCTTTGCCTTGTTTCCTTACTTCGTGAAGTTCCACAATGTTGTTGTTATAATGCTGAAAATGTTATCACAAGTATGAATCTTTTGTTTTTTCCTCACATTCCATCACATGATTGCCTTTTGTGTGTGTAAATGCTGTGTTTTTGTGTGCGTAAGTCAACTATAATATAAAACAGTTTTTTTTTTTTAAACTTGATAAAGAAAAAAAAATACATAAGCAATTGAACAAAAGTCTCCCAAGTCAGAAAAGTGATTATTTGTTTCAGTACCTTACGACATCTGTTTGCTGAAAGAAATTCATAAATTACAGAAACTTATGACATGCTCCTTGACTGCCATGTAACGTCACTAATGACGTCATGAGATGAAGGGGAATAACTCTGGTATGCAGCTTTTTTTACTCTAGCACAGTCAATGAGAGTTATATCCCCTAGACCGTTTTGCCGGATTGGTTCTATATGTTGATTGTCAGTCAAAGGGTTTCATACAATTCTAACATTCTATAGTTTGGGTTTTATAAAAAAAACCACGAATCTTGTGATACATAAAGCGCATTGAGTTGCTTTGCAAGATTATGCGCTATATAAGCATTATTAATTATTTTATTGTTATTATTATATGAACTTGTTTTGTCATCAAGGAAAACGGTACCTCGCCGCTACACTGCATACGATTCGATCATGTTAAAAGTATCCCAAACATGACACGGCATAGTACACAGAAGTTATTTTTTAAGACGATCAGTTACTAACATTCGCAAGTTTTACTTTTCTAACCGAGTTGCTCAATACTGGAATAATTTGTCAACTAACATTAAGGCTGCACCTAACATAAATACATTCAAAAATCTTCTGCACAAAGACACGATGATGTCAAATGTTATATACTACTTTCGATTAATAAAAAAAGAAAAAGAAGAAAAAGTCCATTCCATATTTTTGTTCAATTTTATAGTTTAGCTGTAGAAATCAAGCCACCTTGAAACTAATCAAAGTCACAAACGAGAAAGGGCATAAAAGGGCCACGAGGCCCACTTCTAGCCCTAATTACTACTACTACATAATGCGATCCGATTTTGACGATGTCTGTGAGTCGTGATTCACGTGAAATACTTCCGTTTAAACAAATGATTCTACAATGTTCGCTCCCTATGCTCAAGTAAACCCGAACACCACGAATTAAATAAAAGTTTCTGATACAAAAATATTTCATCAGATTCGTGTACGGGGGACTACAGAATACAGTGAACATAACTAGTAGGATTTCATCAGATTCATGTAGACAGAGCAATTTCACGAGAATCACGCCTCACAAAGTGTCATAATCGGATCGTATTGGGATCGAATCGTATGCAGTGTAGCAGGCCCTTCAAAGACTTTCACATATATTTCAGCCGGTTTAAACGACGACTTTGTTGTTTATTTACTCGCTTGTTGTTCAACACAAATGATTGATGTTGGGGGTGCGCATGCGTAACTCTTTCATCGACGAAGTCATAAAATTTCAGCAAGATTCAATGAACGGTTTTGAAAATATGAAGCACAAAGTGAAAGTATGGGTGCAAACACACCCACGGGGTACGGGTAGGGTTAACGTTGAAGGAATTGTTCGTTACGATCTGTTGACACTGTTGGGCTGATTGTTACAAAGTGATATTGTTATATAAACACGTTGATAATGCAACTAGAAGGTCAGGACTGTTATCACTCAACCTTATCTGTGTTACCATAGTTTTTAATCGTGAACAACAAAATTCGTTGATTTTGTTATAAACATGGAATTCAATGTCTGATAGAGAAAGAAAACTCTCTCTCTTACTCTGTCTTTTTTGCTTGTTTGTCTCTCTGTTTCTCTCTCTCTCTCTCTCTCTCTCTCTCTCTCTCTCTCTCTCTCTCTCTCTCTCTCTCTCTCTCTCTCTCTCTCTCTCTCTCTCTCTCTCTCTCTGTCCGATTTATCAACGTAACCAACGTGCTTTAATCAAGTTATTAAATGTTCCTCAGTGTGAGCGTTGGTGTGAGATTCTACATGACTATAAAGACCAAAACGAGCACAATAAAATATAATGTGTGTGCATGATAGCGTGCAAGCGCGTGCGGTTTTGTTTTGTATGCGTAGGCAGGAATGCAGGCTTCATAACTTGATAAACGTGCCCTTTATAATATATACAAAGGGAGACAACATTCCATTGTGTACGGTTCTGTGATCAGGAGGTTAAGTCCCTTGAACCACACTTTTACTGCTTTACATTCCATATTGCATTCCTTGTTAAACAAGCATTATGATTATAAACGTTTTTGTTGTTGCTTCGTTGCGTTTAGTTGAGGTGTCTTAAAATTTGAAGTTGTAGATTTTTTATCTTTGGTTCTTCCACACATTCCATAGTAACCCCCGTTTGTACACTTTCGCGCGCGCACTCACACACACACAAACACACAACGCGACACACACACACACACACACACACACACACACGCACGCACGCACGCACTGCCCTCTCGTTTTGAGCGATTAAAATTGAAAATGAATTCGTTTAATATGGAGAAAAAACATTTTGTGATGTTGTGTATGGAAGCGAGCGTGTAATTAATAATTATTATATGTCAATGCTTTATATAACTTCCTCTTTTAAGAATTTGAACACATAATCTATGCATGGTGTGAGTGAATGGTCAATGCTTTATAGTGTTTACTCTCGTAAGAATTTGAACACAGAATCTATGCATAGTGTGAGTGAATGGAAATAGGGTATGCCAATGCTTTACATTATTTACTCGTAAGAATTTGCACATAGGGTGTATGCATGGTGTGAGTGAATAGAAAGAGTATGCAAGTTCCTACGGTTGTTTTTGTGTGTGTGCTTAATTGGCCTGTTCTCTATTTCTTCAGCTTCGTTAGATTTGGCTTCTCTTACCCAAAATTAATTTCATTCGTGCATGATTTTAACATTTTTTGCTTAATAATCCAAACTTTGTGAGTTCCTACGGAATATTTCCTAAAGCATTTTTGTTGATGATAATTATGCCATGTGTAATGATGTAGTTAGCCGTTTGTATAATCATTGTGCTGTACGTACTATTTTTCTTGTGTGCATTTTTATCGTTCGTTTTTTTGGGTTTTTTTGGTCGTGGTCTACCATGACATGATGTGTATTGATGCATAGTAGCAAAGTTATATTATGCATTACATACTATTATCTTCTTTGCATTTTTTTTTTTTTTGGGGGGGGGGCATTGTGGCCTGACATGACATAATCACGACGTGAGGAATTAATACTCATGGAGCTTTGACGACAACCGCTAGTTTTGTCGACGCAGAGTGGCGCGAGAGCTTGTGCTACTTGATAAGCAGGGATATTTACGAAAGCGCGAATTGGCATATCAGAAGCGCGGAAAATGTTTTACGAAAGCGCGTCAAATCGGCGTACGTAAGCGCGGATTTTTTTAAATTATTTTTACAATTTTGAGCACGGATTTCCACCCCCCATCCACCAATTCATCCCACCATTGACACACCTTCGAGTGTACAGGTAGATCGCGATGGTCGATGACAGGATATTGATGCCACTCTGTCTGAGTTGCATTTCTCGTGTCTCCCGTGCTCCGCACTCATTGTCTGGTAGGTCACCATCCGCGCTTTCGTATCATGGGTTTATACGCGCTTTTGAAACATATCCGGTTCAAACATCCGCGCTTTTGAATGTCGCCCGTGCATATCTTTTTGTGTGTGTAAAGCATCGCTTTCTTCGTTTTGATCACTACTCTTTGATGTAATTCTGCTTCAGCTTAGCGTCCTCCGGTCTGGAACAGACACGGTCATACGGGACATTAGTAGATATAAAGATGGTGGGAACGATCCCGGAGGCAGTGCAACACCAGGAAAGTCCCGAATTTGTAACAATACAGATGTAACTGTCTCAGTTTTACTCTCTAGCCGACGTCATCTTCTTATATATGTGTCCTTTTATTTACTCGCCAGGCACTGTTATATGTATACAATATAAAGATAATCGCTTTTTTGTGTGCTGTTCTAAGTTCTGGGCCGTATTGTGGCGTTGATCCCACGCCGCTCATTCCGAATCCTAACTCGCAGCTACACCCTGGTTTGCCAGATTGCAAAATCGGAAACCAGCAGTGAAACTTTTCTTATGCCAATTTTGTTTTTTAAATTGGGTGGCGCGCCTCTGGCTATGACGCGCTCTTCAGGTGGGAGCAACCCCTAATTTCACAGAGACGCCTCTGTGACTATAGAGTACCCAATACCTAATGCCTAATACCTGAAGGGGATCCAATCTATGTTAGGTATTCAGGAGGCAACCTGCAGAGGAGACACTGCACTGCTGCTGAGTCACTTCGGTGGAGTTCAGTGGAGCCTGTTCTGAGCTAATAAAATACGCGCAAAAACAACCCACAACTATTATTAATCAAACCCTATATCCTCCTGTATTCTCCCTACCATAAATGCGATAAAAAAAACACCACTGCAGGATTTCAAAGTCACATAAAACTGAGAAATAAAATTATTGTTCCAGTGATTCCAAAAGCACAATGACAAATTTGCTTTTATCTGGATTTATTGAACCATTTTATTTCTCAGTGTTATGTCTCCCTACCATGTTTCGTTTGTCAATCTGGCCCCCCTTTTCATTTTGTCTTCGATACTTTCTCTTCAATAATTGTTTTGTCTATGTTGTCTTGTTATGTGTTGCTATAATTATCATCATTTTTCAAATTATTTATGTTCCGTTGTTTCCTTCATTTCATTCAGAAATCGGTTGTTTATTAATAAAATGTGAACCAAATGACATTCTGTGTTGCTAATAACCAAAATTTTGCGAATGGGAAAAAATGTTATTTGTACAACCTCATCTACTTTTGAAACGGGACTACATTTTGAATGAATGAAAGTTGGGTTTAACGTCCACTCAGCTACAAAGAGCACATGTGAGACGAATCATCAACCAACCACCGCAACCATCATGCAGCGCATTTGATAACATACATTTTGTTCTTTGATTGTCCTTGAGTTGAAACCAAAATCATTTGTGTATATCTTGTATTCTTGATTTTCCGTGTACTCTCAAAATTGTAATCAGTTTTTCGTGTTGCTGTACCCCATACGTTTGATTTGGATTAAACCCCGATGCTGAGTTTGTTGTTTTTCTTTAACAAAGATTTTCTGTGTATAAAAACACGTACTTTGTTTTTGCCCTAGCTTTCGATACATTTAAGAAATGGTCGAGTTTTCTTGTAATAGTTTGCGTTAAAAATAAGTAGCATTGTAAAACAAAAAAACTGGACTGCGTGCGTATGTAGTACAGGCATTTGATATATGTGATCAGGTATTCTAAAATGCAACGGAACCTCCCTTATAAGACTCCCTCCCAATTAAAACCCTTTCATCGCCACTGTCGCCTCTTGGCACCACAATGATTTGACACCCATGTCACTGAAAGGCATCAAATGAGGGTCTGGTATCCAGTGACCTTATGTTCTTAATTTTGGGAGGTAAGGACAGGCCCTATTTTATGCACGTCACAGAGGGATCCCCAACATTGCAGACAGAAGCTTTTCTCTACCCAGGTAAGTTTAATGGAAAGTTTTGGCTAAACAATGGCTGGCGTTGAAAGGGTTTTAAGACCTACTTCTCTGAGACATTGCCCTTCTTTGTAAGTATTAACATTACCTCCCTTATACAACTCCCTCCCACATAAGACCTACTTCTCTGAGACATTGCCCTTCTTTGTAAGTATTAACATTACCTCCCTTATACAACCCCCTCCCACTTAAGACCTTACTTTTGGATTATTTTTCAAGGGAGGTTCCACTGTACTAAAGCGCGTTATTTTGTTATATCCAGTTGACTTCATTATGTTCTAGTTTCGTTTGTATGTATTTGCAATCCGTATCGGATACAGACGATTATTGAGCATAGTCAGATATTGATGATCTTGTTGAAATGGTAGTTTCTTAGGTTTAAAAAAAAAAGAAAAATGTATATTTTTTGCCTTGTTTGCACTGCCATACATTTCGGGAGTGTTGGCGATGAACAAATGCCTGTGACGTCATCAAACTCCTCTGACGTATTTACAGCCATGAACCCGCCATGCTTGCGATAGAACTACTCCACAGTGTGTGTGTGTGTGTGTGTGTTTGTGTTTGTGTGTATGTTTGTGTACGCGCGCGCGCGTGTGCTCGCGTGTCTGTGTGTGTGTGTGTGTGTGTGTGTGTGTGTGTGTGTGTGTGTGTGTGAGAGAGAGAGAGGGAGACAGACAGACAAACAGAGAGAGTGAGATATAGAGAGGGAGAGAGAGAGAGCAATTTGAACAATTTGTTGAACAATTTGTTTATAACTAAGCTTCCAATGAGGGAGAGAGAGAGAGAGAGAGAGAGAGAGAGAGAGAGAGAGAGAGAGAGAGAACACTGAACACTGAACAAACTTTGTTTAACAAGAATACAGATTGTAGGCGATGCCTCTTCTTACAATCAGTCCTTGACAGACAGACAAAGAAAGAGAGGAGTAGAACTCTAGGGTAATTGTAGTAGTTTCATTATATTTTCTCAGTAAAATAATAATTCCTCTTTGGTACATATCCACACCCCTACGTATCGTAATTTTGTATGAATTTGTATTTTTATAACTCAAGTGCATGCGTATTGTGTGGCTTTTCTTCGATTATGTAACGTGTAATTGTATGATGTTATTACCCTTGACATGTATTTTTGTATTAACCTTATCTTTAAAGACCCCGCCACGTCACGTGTCAAATTCCCTCTTATGCTAGGAAGATTTCTTAAGATTTCTTACCAGCTATAAGAATAAAAACACGTAAAAACCGTGATTTTGACACTTGACATGGTGGGTCTTTCAGAGTGAGTGTGCTCCGTTTGTGTACTGCAATTCGTGTAATAATGCTATTTGTTTATATTTCTGTACAAAGT
>CM065710.1:2730811-2747007 GCA_017654935.2 Phymorhynchus buccinoides
AAGACAAACCATACATTTTGAGGTTTTTTAGTAATAAGGAATGGTCAATAACGTCGAAGGCATTTGCAAATTCAACTATTAAAGCGCCAGTAATTTCGTTGTTGTTCATATTAGTTAGCCATTTGTCAACAAGAGTTGTAAGAGCAGTGTGGCATGAGTGTTTTGCTCTAAAGCCAGATTGCCACGGATGAAAGAGATTGAAGCGATCAAACTGATTAACAAGATGAGCTTTAATATGACTTTCTAAAGGATTAGATAAGATAGACATGATATAAAGGGGTCGGTAGTTGCTAGGGTCAGAGCGATCACCTGCTTAGAATATGGGAGTAATTTTGGCAACTTTAAATGCTTTAAGAAAATGGCTTTTAGAAATGCACAAATTATATATGTAAGAGAGAGAGGGGGGGGGGGAAGAGGGGGGAGAGGGAAGGAGAAGAAAGAGAGAGAACAGAAGAGAAAGGGGGAAGAGGAAGGAAAGGGAGAGAGAGAGGGGGAGGTAGAGAAGGAGGAGAAAAGGAAAAGGGAGAGAGTGTGGTAGGGAGAAAGGGAAAGAGTAGGGGAGAGAAATGGAAAGAGTAGGGGAGAGAAAGGGAGAGAGAGGGAACGCAGGAAGTCGAGGGAGAGAGAGAGAGAGAGAGAGAGAGAGAGAGAGAGAGAGAGAGAGAGAGAGAGAGAGAGAGAGAGAGAGAGAGAGAGAGAGAGAGAGAGAGAGAGAGAGAGAGAGAGAGAGAGAGAGAGAGAGAGAGAGAGAGAGAGAGAGAGAGAGAGAGATTGAGAGAGAGAGAGAGAGAGAGAGAGAGAGAGAGAGAGAGAGAGAGAGAGAGAGAGAGAGAGAGAGAGAGAGAGAGAGAGAGAGAGAGAGAGAGAGAGAGAGAGAGAGAGAGAGAGAGAGAAAGAGAGAGAGAGAGAGAGAGAGAGAGAGAGAGAGAGAGAGAGAGAGAGAGAGAGAGAGAGAGAGAGAGATTGAGAGAGAGAGAGATTGAGAGAGAGAGAGAGAAAGAGAGAGGGAGAGAGGAGTGGAATACACTTAAACGTTAAGAGAAGTGGAGTGAGGGAGGAAGAAGGGGAACATATAACGGTTCCTGGTGTGGGGGTTCTCTTGGCCTTTCATCCATGGTCAATCGGGGAATCCTTCTCTCACGAGGATTTACACACAGCTGATCTTTGCCACTTAAGATCGTCATGCATTTAACCAAAGGGAAGCATCACAATAAACATCCATACTGTCATCTAGCTGTCATTGTTATAGCCTAAGTAGTGCAAAGATGAGACATTTCATTGTACGTGTATAAAACAATGATAGCACATGTATGGATTGTATGTTGTGAGATTTCAAAATTATTTCACAAGTATGTTTCTGTATGATAAACGGGGGGAGAGGGGTAGGAACGGAGATGACCAACCATAAATGTTCCTCTCGAGTAAGTCTCAGATGAGAAAGAATGAGACTAGGGATACTTAAGACTGTAGTTGAGGCCAATGTTACAGTTTCCAGTTTCTTCATCCAGAAGTCTTCACGGAGTTTTCGTTTCTGATGGCTGCTTCCAAATACGTTTTCAATGATGAGGCATTTCATGTCAGACAGTTTATGATCTTTGCTGTTAAAATGTTTTGTTACCAGTGTGCCAGTGTTTTTCATGATGTTGCTGCGGTGTTGGTAAAACTTTGTTTTCAGTTCACATTTTGTTTCTCCCACATATTGGCTGTTGTTGCACTTTTGACAGAAGAGCAGGTAAATGACATTCTTGCTGTCACACGTGAAATGGTCCTTGGCAGTGAAGGTCTCCCCTGTGCTGGAGCTTGTGAATGTCCTGCAGGTTGAGACGTGTTCTCTGCAGACAATGCATCCTGTTCTGCATGGGTAGGTGCCCACAATGGCCGGGTCAACAGGAGGAGGAGGGAGTTGTGAGGGCATCAGGAGGTTACCCAGGGACATACATTTTCGCTCTCCCACCAGGGGGATAGCTGGCACCGCTGCTGCCATTCTTCTGCTGTTGTGCAGTATTGACATCTTGTTCTGGAGCCACTAACGGATGGGAGGGTTGCGGGGGTTGTGGGTGATGACCACAGGGACCCTGTTGGTGTTCGTTTTCTGACGATACTGTAAGGTATCTGTCCATGGGGTGTTCGCTGCATTGTCCATGGCCTTCTGAATCAGGTGTTCAGGATATCCTCTGTTGCGGAAGTGTTGTGCCATCTGTTCGCTGTTGTGATGAAACTTTTCTAAGGATGAGCAGAGTCGACGCACTCTTAGGAATTGTCCTTTGGGTATGTTGTTGATCGTGTGTCGCAGATGGCAGGATCTGTACGGTACGTAGCTGTGCTTGTCTGTGTATTTGCAGTGAATTTCGTGGGTGATGTATCCGTTTTCAAATTTCAGGTGTAAATCCAGGAAAGTTATGTCAGTTTTTGAGCTGCTTGTGGTGAACTTGATAGAGTTGTGGAACGAATTCAGGTGGGCTAAGAATCTATCCAGTTCCTCTTTAGTTCCATGCTACAAGAGTAGGATGTCGTCTATAAAACGTTTCCACTGTTGTTCATTCACTGCGATGGGTCTTTCTTCCAGCAGTTTTTTCTCCAGGAGACCCGTGAAAAGGTTTGCTATCGTAGGGGACATCGGGCTCCCCATGGAACAGCCTGACTTCTGGTGATAGACAACATCCTCAAAACTGAAGAAGTTGTTCTTGAGGATGTGTCTGACGATCTCAATGACGGTGCTCGCAGACTGGATGTTGTCTTCATCATTGATCAGGAAATGTCTGATGGCCTCCTCTACGTCGTGGTGGGGAATGCTGCCATATAGATTGATGACGTCAATGGTGACTAGCATGAAAGTGTCATCAAAAGGTCCTAATTTGGTGTTCCATTCTTGGATGGTCTTTAAAACATGTGTGGAGTCTTGTACATAACTTGGTAATTGTGTCACAAGTGGTCGAAGAGGATTTCGGGGTGGGTTCGCCGCCTATAGCATCAAACCCAGGTCTGACCCCAAAGTGGGTTGCCCCACCCTGGCACCGAGGGGTGAGAGGGAAAATCATCAAACCCAGGTCTGACCCCAAAGTGGGTTGCCCCACCCTGGCACCGAGGGGTGAGAGGGAAAACAAGGAGTGCCCCGCGAAAAAACCCTCTAGTCAGACGCACTTGTCTTAGACATAATTATGGTGAACAAATCAAAAGGATAAAAAGGGTAAAAAAAAGAACAGAGAAAACCCCCACCATACTACTGTTCAAAAACAAGTGCAACAAACCCCGTTGAAAAACAACAACCAACAACACACACACACACACACACACTCTCTCTCTCTCTCTCTCTCTCTCTCTCTCTCTCTCTCTCTCTCTCTCTCTCTCTCTCTCTCTCTCTCTCTCTCTCTCTCTCTCTCTCTCTCTCTCTCTCTCTCTCTCTCTCTCTCTCTCTCTCTCTCTCTCTCAATAGAGTTATTTCAATGCGTTATATTATTAGGCTAATGTTTAGTAGTTTGGAATGTTTTGTTTTGCATGTTGAGTTATTTTTCGAGTTGCTTTCGTATTACTTTTCATTCTGAGGACAGGATGAAAAAAAGCTGTCAAGCTTACTCCTTTATCCTCAATAAAGATCATTTTGACTTGACTTGACTTGACTTGACACACACACGCACGCACGCACGCACACACAATACCTTGTGAAATATAATCTTCTGAACACAAAAAAAAGAATATAACTATTGTGTTGCAACTAGGCCATAAGGCATTTTTAACAGATATATCCATGGCTGCTCCATGACGCCAACAGGCAGCAGGGAATAGGCATCATGGTTCTCACCTAAAACAACCCGTGACTAGTCCATGAGACATTTATAACATATATATCTTTGGCTGCTCCATGACGCCAACAGGCAGCAGGGAATAGGCATCATGGTTCTCACCTAAAACAACCCGTGACTAGTCCATGAGACATTTATAACATATATATCTTTGGCTGCTCCATGACGCCAACAGGCAGCAGGGAATAGGCATCATGGTTCTCACCTAAAACAACCCGTGACTAGTCCATGAGACATTTATAACAGATATATCCATGGCTGCTCCATGACGCCAACAGGCAGCAGGGAATAGGCATCATGGTTCTCACCTAAAACAACCCGCAGCTAGGCCAAGGCAGCTGTGTTGGATAAATACGCGGGATGTTCGATGATGGCCCATAACCGGGCCAGAAGGCTCTCACGACACCGCCAACACTGACTGTGGCGGTTCTGGCGTCACCGATGGCTCCAGGTGTGATGGATCCAGTGATGAGGATATATTTGGCCCTGATGGCTCCTGGGTCTCCTGCCTTGTCAGCTCCTGTGTTGACTGTTGGATTCACCACCGTCTGCTTTGGTAGACAGAGAAAGAGAGAACGAGACAGACAAATAGAATAGGACAGGTGCAATGTCCGCAAAAATTCAAGCTCATATCCCAATCTGGAAGTAAGAAGTTTGAAAGTGTGTATCATACTATAGCTATAAGGGAATTTCTTGCTTCCAGATTTGTCTTACGGATGGGATATGTGCTTGGGTTTCCGCACTTATGTATACGTCCACATGCACATAGGCAATATTATGCATGTCACAGTTGACCAGTTTTATGCTGACTGTAGGTAGAGGAACAGAAAAGGGAAACCAGACGCGCACAAATACACAGAGAGAGACCTTAGTGCAGTGCATTTGCGCGCTGCAGTCGATGTAGCATTTCTGACGTCATATGCGCGCTGCAGTCGTTGTAGCCCATCTGACGTCATATGCGCGCTGCAGTCGATGTAGCATTTCTGACGTCATATGCGCGCTGCAGTGCATCTGCGCGTCCCATCTGACGTTAGTCGATGTAGCACATATGACGTCATCTGCGCTGCATCTGCGCGTTGCAGTCGATGTAGCATTTCTGACGTCATCTTCGCGCTGCAGTCGATGTAGCATTTCTGACGTCATATGCGCGCTGCAGTCGTTGTAGCCCATCTGACGTCATATGCGCGCTGCAGTCGATGTAGCCTTTCTGACGTCATCTGCACGCTGTAGTGCATCTGCGCGCTGCAGTCGATGTAGCCCATCTGACGTCATCTGCACGCTGCAGTCGAGGTAGCCCATCTGACGTCATCTGCGCACTGCAGTGCATCTGCGCGCTGCAGTCGATGTAGCATTTCTGACGTCATATGCGCGCTGCAGTCGTTGTAGCCCATCTGACGTCATATGCGCGCTGCAGTCGATGTAGCCCTTCTGACGTCATCTTCGCGCTGCAGTGCATTTGCGCGCTGCAGTCGATGTAGCATTTCTGATGTCATATGCGCGCTGAAGTCGTTGTAGCCCAATTGACGTCATATGCGCGCTGCAGTCGATGTAGCCCTTCTGACGTCATCTTCGCGCTGCAGTGCATTTGCGCGCTGCAGTCGATGTAGCATTTCTGACGTCATATGCGCGCTGCAGTCGTTGTAGCCCATCTGACGTCATATGCGCGCTGCAGTCGATGTAGCCCTTCTGACGTCATCTGCGCGCTGCAGTCGATGTAGCCTTTCTGACTTCATCTGCGCGCTGCAGTGCATCTGCGCGTCCCATCTGACGTCAGTCGATGTAGCACATATGACGTCATCTGCGCTGCATCTGCGCGTTGCAGTCGATGTAGCATTTCTGACGTCATCTTCGCGCTGCAGTCGATGTAGCCCTTCTGACGTCATCTGCACGCTGTAGTGCATCTGCGCGCTGCAGTCGATGTAGCCCATCTGACGTCATCTGCGCGCTGCAGTCGATGTAGCCCATCTGACGTCATCTGCGCACTGCAGTGCATCTGCGCGCTGCAGTCGATGTAGCATTTCTGACGTCATATGCGCGCTGCAGTCGTTGTAGCCCTGACGTCTGACGTCATATGCGCGCTGCAGTCGATGTAGCCCACGTCATCTTCGCGCTGCAGTGCATTTGCGCGCTGCAGTCGATGTAGCATTTCTGATGTCATATGCGCGCTGAAGTCGTTGTAGCCCATTTGACGTCATATGCGCGCTGCAGTCGATGTAGCCCTTCTGACGTCATCTGCGCGCTGCAGTGCATCTGCGCGCTGCAGTCGATGTAGCATTTCTGACGTCATCTGCGCGCTGCAGTCGTTGTAGCCCATCTGACGTCATATGCGCGCTGCAGTCGATGTAGCCCTTCTGACGTCATCTTCACGCTGCAGTCGATGTAGCCTTTCTGACTTCATCTGCGCGCTGCATTGCATCTGCGCGTCCCATCTGACGTCAGTCGATGTAGCACATATGACGTCATCTGCGCTGCATCTGCGCGTTGCAGTCGATGTAGCATTTCTGACGTCATCTTCGCGCTGCAGTCGATGTAGCCCTTCTGACGTCATCTGCACGCTGTAGTGCATCTGCGCGCTGCAGTCGATGTAGCGACGTCATCTGCACGCTGCAGTCGAGGTAGCCCATCTGACGTCATCTGCACGCTGTAGTGCATCTGCGCGCTGCAGTCGATGTAGCCTTTCTGACGTCATCTGCACGCTGCAGTGGAGGTAGCCCATCTGACGTCATCTGCGCATCTGCAGTGATTTGCGCGCTGCAGTCGATGTAGCCCATCTGACGTCATCTGCGCACTGCAGTGCATTTGCGCGCTGCAGTCGATGTAGCATTTCTGACGTCATCTGCACGCTGCGTGCATCTGCGCTGCAGTCGATGTAGCCCATCTGACGTCATCTGCGCGCTGCTCGTGTAGCCCATCTGACGTCATATGCGCGCTGCAGTCGATGTAGCCTTTCTGACTTCATCTACGCGCTGCAGTGCATCTGCGCGTCCCATCTGACGTCAGTCGATGTAGCACATATGACGTCATCTGCGCTGCATCTGCGCGTTGCAGTCGATGTAGCATTTCTGACGTCATCTTCGCGTTGCAGTCGATGTAGCATTTCTGACGTCATCTGCACGCTGTAGTGCATCTGCGCGCTGCAGTCGATGTAGCCCATCTGACGTCATCTACGCTCGTTGCAGCCCATCTGCATATGCGCGCTGCAGTCGATGTAGCCCATCTGACTTCATCTGTCGATGCAGTGCATCTGACGTCATCTGATGTCAGTCGATGTAGCATTTCTGACGTCATCTTCGCGCTGCAGTCGATGTAGCCCTTCTGACGTCATCTGCACGCTGCAGTCGAGGTAGCCCATCTGACGTCATCTGCACGCTGTAGTGCATCTGCGCGCTGCAGTCGATGTAGCCTTTCTGACTTCATCTACGCGCTGCAGTGCATCTGCGCGTCCCATCTGACGTCAGTCGATGTAGCACATATGACGTCATCTGCGCTGCATCTGCGCGTTGCAGTCGATGTAGCATTTCTGACGTCATCTTCGCGCTGCAGTCGATGTAGCCTTTCTGACGTCATCTGCACGCTGTAGTGCATCTGCGCGCTGCAGTCGATGTAGCCTTTCTGACTTCATCTACGCGTTGCAGTGCATCTGCGCGTCCCATCTGACGTCAGTCGATGTAGCACATATGACGTCATCTGCGCTGCATCTGCGCGTTGCAGTCGATGTAGCATTTCTGACGTCATCTGCGCACTGCTCGTTGTAGCCCATCTGACGTCATATGCGCGCTGCAGTCGATGTAGCCTTTCTGACCATCTACGCGCTGCAGTGCATCTGCGCGTCCCATCTGACGTCAGTCGATGTAGCACATATGACGTCATCTGCGCTGCATCTGCGCGTTGCAGTCGATGTAGCATTTCTGACGTCATCTTCGCGTTGCAGTCGATGTAGCATTTCTGACGTCATCTGCACGCTGTAGTGCATCTGCGCGCTGCAGTCGATGTAGCCTTTCTGACTTCATCTACGCGCTGCAGTGCATCTGCGCGTCCCATCTGACGTCAGTCGATGTAGCACATATGACGTCATCTGCGCTGCATCTGCGCGTTGCAGTCGATGTAGCATTTCTGACGTCATCTTCGCGCTGCAGTCGATGTAGCCTTTCTGACGTCATCTGCGCGCTGCAGTCGATGTAGCCTTTCTGACGTCATCTGCACGCGCTGCAGTGCATCTGCGTAGCCCATCTGACGTCATCGATGCGCACATGACGTCATCTGCGCTGCATCTGCGCGCTGCAGTCGATGTAGCCTTTCTGACCATCTACGCGCTGCAGTGCATCTGCGCGTCCCATCTGACGTCAGTCGATGTAGCACATATGACGTCATCTGCGCTGCATCTGCGCGTTGCAGTCGATGTAGCATTTCTGACGTCATCTTCGCGTTGCAGTCGATGTAGCATTTCTGACGTCATCTGCACGCTGTAGTGCATCTGCGCGCTGCAGTCGATGTAGCCTTTCTGACTTCATCTACGCGCTGCAGTGCATCTGCGCGTCCCATCTGACGTCAGTCGATGTAGCACATATGACGTCATCTGCGCTGCATCTGCGCGTTGCAGTCGATGTAGCATTTCTGACGTCATCTTCGCGTTGCAGTCGATGTAGCATTTCTGACGTCATCTGCACGCTGTAGTGCATCTGCGCGCTGCAGTCGATGTAGCCTTTCTGACTTCATCTACGCGCTGCAGTGCATCTGCGCGTCCCATCTGACGTCAGTCGATGTAGCACATATGACGTCATCTGCGCTGCATCTGCGCGTTGCAGTCGATGTAGCATTTCTGACGTCATCTTCGCGTTGCAGTCGATGTAGCATTTCTGACGTCATCTGCACGCTGTAGTGCATCTGCGCGCTGCAGTCGATGTAGCCTTTCTGACGTCATCTGCACGCTGTAGTGCATCTGCGCGCTGCAGTCGATGTAGCCCATCTGACGTCATCTGCGCGCTGCTCGATGTAGCCCATCTGACGTCATATGCGCGCTGCAGTCGATGTAGCCTTTCTGACTTCATCTGCGCGCTGCAGTGCATCTGCGCGTCCCATCTGACGTCAGTCGATGTAGCACATATGACGTCATCTGCTCTGCATCTGCGCGTTGCAGTCGATGTAGCCCTTCTGAAATCATATGCGCGTGCTGCAGTCGATGTAGCCTTTCTGACTTCATCTGCGCGCTGCAGTGCATCTGCGCGTCCCATCTGACGTCAGTCGATGTAGCACATATGACGTCATCTGCGCTGCATCTGCGCGTTGCAGTCGATGTAGCATTTCTGACGTCATCTTCGCGTTGCAGTCGATGTAGCATTTCTGACGTCATCTGCACGCTGTAGTGCATCTGCGCGCTGCAGTCGATGTAGCCTTTCTGACGTCATCTGCACGCTGTAGTGCATCTGCGCGTTGCAGTCGATGTAGCCCATCTGACGTCATCTGCGCGCTGCAGTCGATGTAGCCCATCTGACGTCATATGCGCGCTGCAGTCGATGTAGCCTTTCTGACTTCATCTACGCGCTGCAGTGCATCTGCGCGTCCCATCTGACGTCAGTCGATGTAGCATTTCTGACGTCATCTGCGCTGCATCTGCAGTCGTGCATCGTCGATGTAGCCCATCTGACGTCATATGCGCGCTGCAGTCGATGTAGCCTTTCTGACGTCATCTGCGCGCTGCAGTGCATCTGTGCGTCCCATTTGACGTCAGTCGATGTAGCACATATGACGTCATCTGCGCTGTATCTGCGCGTTGCAGTCGATGTAGCATTTCTGACGTCATCTTCGCGTTGCAGTCGATGTAGCATTTCTGACGTCATCTGCACGCTGTAGTGCATCTGCGCGCTGCAGTCGATGTAGCCTTTCTGACGTCATCTGCACGCTGTATGCATCTGACGTGCAGTCGATGTAGCCCATCTGACGTCATCTGCGCACTGCTCGATGTAGCCCATCTGACGTCATATGCGCGCTGCAGTCGATGTAGCCTTTCTGACTTCATCTACGCGCTGCAGTGCATCTGCGCGTCCCATCTGATGTCAGTCGATGTAGCACATATGACGTCATCTGCGCTGCATCTGCGCGTTGCAGTCGATGTAGCATTTCTGACGTCATCTTCGCGTTGCAGTCGATGTAGCATTTCTGACGTCATCTGCACGCTGTAGTGCATCTGCGCGCTGCAGTCGATGTAGCCCATCTGACGTCATCTGCGCACTGCTCGATGTAGCCCATCTGACGTCATATGCGCGCTGCAGTCGATGTAGCCTTTCTGACTTCATCTACGCGCTGCAGTGCATCTGCGCGTCCCATCTGACGTCAGTCGATGTAGCAAACGTCATCTGCGACATCTGCTCTGCATGCGCGTTGCAGTCGATGTAGCCTTTCTGAATCTGCGCGCTGCATCTGCGCGCTGCAGTCGATGTAGCACATTTCATGACTGTCATCTGCGTCACGCTGCAGTCGATGTAGCCCATCTGACGTCATCTGCACGCTGCAGTCGAAGTAGCCCATCTGACGTCATCTGCGCACTGCAGTGCATTTGCGCGCTGCAGTCGATGTAGCCTTTCTGACGTCATCTACGCGCTGCAGTGCATCTGCGCGTCCCATCTGACGTCAGTCGATGTAGCACATATGACGTCATCTGCGCTGCATCTGCGCGTTGCAGTCGATGTAGCATTTCTGACGTCATCTTCGCGCTGCAGTCGATGTAGCCTTTCTGACGTCATCTGCACGCTGTAGTGCATCTGCGCGCTGCAGTCGATGTAGCCCATCTGACGTCATCTCCGCACTGCTCGTCGATGTAGCCCATCTGACGTCATATGCGCGCTGCAGTCGATGTAGCCTTTCTGACTTCATCTACGCGCTGCAGTGCATCTGCGCGTCCCATCTGACGTCAGTCGATGTAGCACATATGACGTCATCTGCGCTGCATCTGCGCGTTGCAGTCGATGTAGCATTTCTGACGTCATCTTCGCGTTGCAGTCGATGTAGCATTTCTGACGTCATCTGCACGCTGTAGTGCATCTGCGCGCTGCAGTCGATGTAGCCTTTCTGACTTCATCTACGCGCTGCAGTGCATCTGCGCGTCCCATCTGACGTCAGTCGATGTAGCACATATGACGTCATCTGCGCTGCATCTGCGCGTTGCAGTCGATGTAGCATTTCTGACGTCATCTTCGCGCTGCAGTCGATGTAGCCCGTCATCTGACGTCATATGCGCGCTGCGCGCTGCAGTCGATGTAGCCTTTCTGACTTCATCTACGCGCTGCAGTGCATCTGCGCGTCCCATCTGACGTCAGTCGATGTAGCACATATGACGTCATCTGCGCTGCATCTGCGCGTTGCAGTCGATGTAGCATTTCTGACGTCATCTTCGCGCTGCAGTCGATGTAGCCTTTCTGACGTCATCTGCACGCTGTAGTGCATCTGCGCGCTGCAGTCGATGTAGCCTTTCTGACTTCATCTACGCGCTGCAGTGCATCTGCGCGTCCCATCTGACGTCAGTCGATGTAGCACATATGACGTCATCTGCGCTGCATCTGCGCGTTGCAGTCGATGTAGCATTTCTGACGTCATCTTCGCGCTGCAGTCGATGTAGCATTTCTGACGTCATCTGCACGCTGTAGTGCATCTGCGCGCTGCAGTCGATGTAGCCTTTCTGACTTCATCTACGCGCTGCAGTGCATCTGCGCGTCCCATCTGACGTCAGTCGATGTAGCACATATGACGTCATCTGCGCTGCATCTGCGCGTTGCAGTCGATGTAGCATTTCTGACGTCATATGCGCGCTGCAGTCGATGTAGCATTTCTGACGTCATCTGCGCGCTGCAGTGCATCTGCGTCCTGCAGTCGATGTAGCATTTCTGACGTCATCTGCGCGCTGCGCGCTGCAGTCGATGTAGCATTTCTGACGTCATCTGCGCGCTGCAGTCGATGTAGCCCATCTGACGTCATATGCGCGCTGCAGTCGATGTAGCCTTTCTGACTTCATCTGCGCGCTGCAGTGCATCTGCGCGCTGCAGTCGATGTAGCACATTCTGATCTGTCATCTGCGCGCATGCAGTCGATGTAGCCCTGACGTCATTTCGCGTCCCATGCAGTCGATGTAGCACTTGACGTCATCTGCACGTCATCTGCATAGTGCGCGCTGCAGTCGATGTAGCATTTCTGACGTCATCTGTCATGCAGTCGATGTAGCGCTGCAGTGCATATGCGCGCTGCAGTCGATGTAGCCCATCTGACGTCATATGCGCGCTGCAGTCGATGTAGCCTTTCTGACTTCATCTACGCGCTGCAGTGCATCTGCGCGTCCCATCTGACGTCAGTCGATGTAGCACATATGACGTCATCTGCGCTGCATCTGCGCGTTGCAGTCGATGTAGCATTTCTGACGTCATCTTCGCGCTGCAGTCGATGTAGCCCATTCTGACGTCATCTGCACGCTGCAGTATGTGCATCTGACGTCATCTGCTGCAGTCGATGTAGCCCATCTGACGTCATCTGCACGCTGCAGTCGAGTAGCCCATCTGACGTCATCTGCGCGCTGTCGATAGCCCATGACGTCATCTGCGCGCTGCAGTCGATGTAGCCCATCTGACGTCATCTGCACGCTGCAGTCGAGGTAGCCCATCTGACGTCATCTGCGCACTGCAGTGCATTTGCGCGCTGCAGTCGAGGTAGCCCATCTGACGTCATCTGCGCACTGCAGTGCATTTGCGCGCTGCAGTCGATGTAGCCTTTCTGACGTCATCTGCACGCTGTAGTGCATCTGCGCGCTGCAGTCGATGTAGCCCATCTGACGTCATCTGCGCACTGCTCGTTGTAGCCCATCTGACGTCATATGCGCGCTGCAGTCGATGTAGCCTTTCTGACTTCATCTACGCGCTGCAGTGCATCTGCGCGTCCCATCTGACGTCAGTCGATGTAGCACATATGACGTCATCTGCGCTGCATCTGCGCGT
Source organism: Phymorhynchus buccinoides (assembly GCA_017654935.2). NCBI lineage: Eukaryota > Metazoa > Mollusca > Gastropoda > Neogastropoda > Raphitomidae > Phymorhynchus > Phymorhynchus buccinoides. Next base: position 2,743,587 of record CM065710.1, read on the forward strand.
TGCAGTCGATGTAGCATTTCTGACGTCATCTTCGCGCTGCAGTCGATGTAGCCTTTCTGACGTCATCTGCACGCTGTAGTGCATCTGCGCGCTGCAGTCGATGTAGCCCATCTGACGTCATCTCCGCACTGCTCGTTGTAGCCCATCTGACGTCATATGCGCGCTGCAGTCGATGTAGCCTTTCTGACTTCATCTGCGCGCTGCAGTGCATCTGCGCGTCCCATCTGACGTCAGTCAGTCGATGTAGCATTTCGTTGCGTTCTTTCAGCTGCAGTCGATGTAGCATTTCTGACGTCATCTGCGCGCTGCAGTCGATGTAGCCCATCTGACGTCATCTGCACGCTGTAGTGCATCTGCGCGCTGCAGTCGATGTAGCCTTTCTGACTTCATCTACGCGCTGCAGTGCATCTGCGCGTCCCATCTGACGTCAGTCGATGTAGCACATATGACGTCATCTGCGCTGCATCTGCGCGTTGCAGTCGATGTAGCATTTCTGACGTCATCTTCGCGCTGCAGTCGATGTAGCATTTCTTCATCTGACGCTGCAGTCGATGTAGCCCATCTGACGTCATCTGCACGCTGTAGTGCATCTGCGCGCTGCAGTCGATGTAGACCTTCTGACTTCATCTACGCGCTGCAGTGCATCTGCGCGTCCCATCTGACGTCAGTCGATGTAGCACATATGACGTCATCTGCGCTGCATCTGCGCGTGTAGCAGTCGATGTAGCATTTCTGACGTCATCTGCACTGCTCGTTGTAGCCCATCTGACGTCATATGCGCGCTGCAGTCGATGTAGCCTTTCTGACTTCATCTACGCGCTGCAGTGCATCTGCGCGTCCCATCTGACGTCAGTCGATGTAGCACATATGACGTCATCTGCGCTGCATCTGCGCGTTGCAGTCGATGTAGCTGACGTCATCTTCTGACGTCATCTGCGCGCTGCAGTCGATGTAGCCCATCTGACGTCATCTGCGCGCTGCAGTGCATCTGCGCGCTGCAGTCGATGTAGCCTTTCTGACTTCATCTACGCGCTGCAGTGCATCTGCGCGTCCCATCTGACGTCAGTCGATGTAGCACATATGACGTCATCTGCGCTGCATCTGCGCGTTGCAGTCGATGTAGCATTTCTGACGTCATCTTCGCGTTGCAGTCGATGTAGCCTTTCTGACGTCATCTGCACGCTGCAGTGCATCGATGCGCGCTGCAGTCGATGTAGCCTTTCTGACGTTCATCTACGCGCTGCAGTGCATCTGCGCTGTCCCATCTGACGTCAGTCGATGTAGCACATGCGTCATCTGCGCTGCATCTGCGCGCTTGCAGTCGATGTAGCCTTTCTGACTCTACGCGCTCAGTCTGCGCGCTGCAGTGCATCTGCGCGTGCAGTCCACTTCATCTGCGCGCTGCAGTGCATCTGCGCGTCATCTGTCAGTCGATGTAGCACATATGACGTCATCTGCGCTGCATCTGCGCGTTGCAGTCGATGTAGCATTTCTGACGTCATCTTCGCGCTGCAGTCGATGTAGCATTTCTGACGTCATCTGCACGCTGTAGTGCGCTGCGTCAGTCGATGTAGCCTTTCTGACTTCATCTACGCGCTGCAGTGCATCTGCGCAGCGTCCCATCTGACGTCAGTCGATGTAGCACATATGACGTCATCTGCGCTGCATCATCTGCGCGTTGCAGTCGATGTAGCATTTCTGACGTCATCTTCGCGTCTGCAGTCGATGTAGCCCATCTGACGTCATCTGCACGCTGTAGTGCATCTGCGCGCTGCAGTCGATGTAGCCTTTCTGACTTCATCTACGCGCTGCAGTGCATCTGCGCGTCCCATCTGACGTCAGTCGATGTAGCACATATGACGTCATCTGCGCTGCATCTGCGCGTTGCAGTCGATGTAGCATTTCTGACGTCATCTTCGCGCTGCAGTCGATGTAGCATTTCTGACGTCATCTGCACGCTGTAGTGCATCTGCGCGCTGCAGTCGATGTAGCCCATCTGACGTCATCTGCGCGCGCTGTAGTAGCATCTGCGCGCTGCAGTCGATGTAGCCCATCTGACGTCATCTGCGCTGCCATCTGCGTCATGTAGCTCTGACGTCATATGCGCGCTGCAGTCGATGTAGCCTTTCTGACGTCATCTGCGCGCTGCAGTGCATCTGCGACGTCCCATCTGACGTGCAGTCGATGTAGCACATCTGACGTCATCTGCGCTGCATCTGCATCTGCGCGTTGCAGTCGATGTAGCCCATCTGACGTCATATGCGCGCTGCAGTCGATGTAGCCTTTCTGACGTCATCTGCGCGCTGCAGTGCATCTGCGCGTCCCATCTGACGTCAGTCGATGTAGCACATATGACGTCATCTGCGCTGCATCTGCGCGTTGCAGTCGATGTAGCATTTCTGACGTCATCTTCGCGTTGCAGTCGATGTAGCATTTCTGACGTCATCTGCACGCTGTAGTGCATCTGCGCGCTGCAGTCGATGTAGCCTTTCTGACGTCATCTGCACGCTGCAGTGCATCTGAGTCGATGTAGCACATATGACGTCATCTGCGCTGCATCTGCTGCAGTCGATGTAGCTGATCATCTGACGTCATCTGACGCTGCGCGCTGCAGTCGATGTAGCCTTTCTGACTTCATCTACGCGCTGCAGTGCATCTGCGCGTCCCATCTGACGTCAGTCGATGTAGCACATATGACGTCATCTGCGCTGCATCTGCGCGTTGCAGTCGATGTAGCATTTCTGACGTCATCTTCGCGTTGCAGTCGATGTAGCATTTCTGACGTCATCTGCACGCTGTAGTGCATCTGCGCGCTGCAGTCGATGTAGCCTTCTCTCGTTGTAGCCCATCTGACGACTTTAGCCCACTGACGTCATCTGCGCGCTGCAGTCGATGTAGCAGTCGATGTAGCCCATCTGACGTCATATGCGCGCTGCAGTCGATGTAGCCTTTCTGACTTCATCTACGCGCTGCAGTGCATCTGCGCGTCCCATCTGACGTCAGTCGATGTAGCACATATGACGTCATCTGCGCGCTGTAGTGCATCTGCGCGTTGCAGTCGATGTAGCATTTCTGACGTCATCTTCGCGCTGCAGTCGATGTAGCCTTTCTGACGTCATCTGCACGCTGTAGTGCATCTGCGCGCGCGCTGCAGTCGATGTAGCCTTTCTGACGTCATCTGCGCTGCAGTGCATCTGCGCGATGTAGCCTTTCTGACTTCATCTACGCGCTGCAGTCGTCCCATGTAGCAGTCGATGTAGCATATGACGTCATCTGCACATCTGCGCGTTGCAGTCGATGTAGCATTTCTGACGTCATCTTCGCGCTGCAGTCGATGTAGCCCTGCTCGTTTTATCTGACGTCATCTGCGCGCTGCAGTCGATGTAGCCCATCTGACGTCATCTGCGCGCTGTAGTGCATC
>CM065710.1:2747507-2795007 GCA_017654935.2 Phymorhynchus buccinoides
GCTGCAGTCGATGTAGCGATGTAGTGCATCTGACGTCCCATCTGACTTCAGTCGATGTAGCTGCAGACGCATCTGCGCGCGCGTGCAGTCCCATCTGACGTCAGTCGATGTAGCACATATGACGTCATCTGCGCTGCATCTGCGCGTTGCAGTCGATGTAGCATTTCTGACGTCATCTTCGCGCTGCAGTCGATGTAGCATTTCTGACGTCATCTGCACTGCTGTAGTGCATCTGCGCGCTGCAGTCGATGTAGCCTTTCTGACTTCATCTACGCGCTGCAGTGCATCTGCGCGTCCCATCTGACGTCAGTCGATGTAGCACATATGACGTCATCTGCGCTGCATCTGCGCGTTGCAGTCGATGTAGCATTTCTGACGTCATCTTCGCGCTGCAGTCGATGTAGCCCATCTGACGTCATCTGCACGCTGTAGTGCATCTGCGCGCTGCAGTCGATGTAGCCTTTCTGACGTCATCTGCGCGCTGCAGTGCATCTGCGCGTCCCATGACAGTCGATGTAGCCCATCTGACGTCATCTGCGCTGCATCGCGTTGCAGTCGCATCTGCGCGTTGCAGTCGATGTAGCCCATCTGACGTCATATGCGCGCTGCAGTCGATGTAGCGCTGCAGTGCATCTGCGCGTCCCATCTGACGTTCGATGTAGCTGACGTCATCTGCGCGCTGCAGTCGATGTAGCCCATCTGACGTCATCTGACGTGCAGTCGCGCTGCAGTCGAGTAGCCTTTCTGATCATCTGCGCGCTGACGTCATCTGACGTGCGCGCTGCAGTGTAGCATCTGACGTCATATGCGCGCTGCAGTCGATGTAGCCTTTCTGACTTCATCTACGCGCTGCAGTGCATCTGCGCGTCCCATCTGACGTCAGTCGATGTAGCACATATGACGTCATCTGCGCTGCATCTGCGCGTTGCAGTCGATGTAGCATTTCTGACGTCATCTTCGCGCTGCAGTCGATGTAGCCTTTCTGACGTCATCTGCACGCTGTAGTGCATCTCGATGTAGCCTTTCTGACTTCATCTGCTGCGCAGTGCTGCATCTGTCGTCGATGTAGCCTTTCTGACTGTCATCTGCGCGCTGCAGTCGATGTAGCATTTCTGACGCATCTGCGCGTCCCATCTGACGTCAGTCGATGTAGCACATCTGACGTCATCTGCGCTGCATCTGCTTGCAGTCGATGTAGCATTTCTGACGTCATCTGCGCGCTGCAGTCGATGTAGCCTTTCTGACGTCATCTGCGCTGCAGTGCATCTGCTGCAGTCGATGTAGCACATCTGACGTCATCTACGCATCTGCTGCATCTGCGCGCGCTGCAGTCGATGTAGCCTTTCTGACGTCATCTGACGCTGCATGCATCTGCGCGCTGCAGTCGATGTAGCCTTTCTGACGTCATCTGCGCGCTGCAGTGCATCTGCGCGTAGCCCATCTGACGTCATCTGCGCGCATGCAGTCGATGTAGCGTCATCTGCGCGCTGCAGTCGATGACGTCATCTGCGCGCTGCAGTCGATGTAGCCCATCTGACGTCATCTGCACGCGTAGTGCGTCGCGCTGCAGTCGATGTAGCCTTTCTGACGTCATCTGCGCGCTGCAGTGCATCTGCGCGCGCGTCATCTGACGTCAGTCGATGTAGCCCATCTGACGTCATGCTGACGCGCGCTGCAGTGCATCTGCGCGTCTGACCATCTGCGCGTGCAGTCGATGTAGCCCATCTGACGTCATCTGCGCGCAGTGCATCTGCGCGTCTGACGTCAGTCGATGTAGCTGACGTCATCTGCACGCTGCGCGCATCTGCATCAGTCGATGTAGCATTTCTGACGTCATCTGCGCTGCAGTCGATGTAGCATCTGACGTCATCTGCGCGCTGCAGTCGATGTAGCCCATCTGACGTCATCTGCACGCTGCAGTGCATCTGCGCGCTGCAGTCGATGTAGCCTTTCTGACTTCATCTACGCGCTGCAGTGCATCTGCGCGTCCCATCTGACGTCAGTCGTCAGTCGATGTAGCACATATGACGTCATCTGCGCTGCATCTGCTGCAGTCGATCTAGCGCTGCAGTCGATGTAGCACTGTCATCATCTGCGCGCTGCAGTCGATGTAGCCTTTCTGACTTCATCTACGCGCTGCAGTGCATCTGCGCGTCCCATCTGACGTCAGTCGATGTAGCACATATGACGTCATCTGACTGCGCGTCATCTGTAGCGACGCATCTTCGCGTTGCAGTCGATGTAGCTTCTGACGTCATCTGCACGCTGTAGTGCATCTGCGCGCTGCAGTCGATCTGCTGACTTCGTGCAGTGCAGTCGATGTAGTCGATGTAGCACATCTGACGTCATCTGCGCTGCTCGATGTAGCATTTCTGACGTCATCTGCGCGTCAGTCGATGTAGCCTTTCTGACTGCGCGCTGCAGTGCATCTGCGCGTCTGCAGTCGATGTAGCCTTTCTGACGTCATCTGCGCTGCAGTGCATCTGCGCGTTGCAGTCGATGTAGCATTTCTGACGTCATCTGCGCGCTGCAGTCGTTGTAGCCCATCTGACGTCATATGCGCGCTGCAGTCGATGTAGCCTTTCTGACTTCATCTACGCGCTGCAGTGCATCTGCGCGTCCCATCTGACGTCAGTCGATGTAGCACATATGACGTCATCTGCGCTGCATCTGCGCGTTGCAGTCGATGTAGCATTTCTGACGTCATCTTCGCGTTGCAGTCGATGTAGCATTTCTGACGTCATCTGACGTGTAGTGCATCTGCAGTCGATGTAGCTGACGTCATCTGCGTGCATGCGCGCTGCAGTCGATGTAGCCTTTCTGACTTCATCTACGCGCTGCAGTGCAGTCGATGTAGCCTTTCTGACTCATCTGCATGCTGCATCTGCGCGTCTGCAGTCGATGTAGCACATCTGACGTCATCTGCGTTGCAGTCGATGCTGCATCTGCGCGTTGCAGTCGATGTAGCCCTGACGTCATCTTCGCGCTGCAGTCGATGTAGCCTTTCTGACGTCATCTGCACGCTGTAGTGCATCTGCGCGCTGCAGTCGATGTAGCCTTTCTGACTTCATCTACGCGCTGCAGTGCATCTGCGCGTCCCATCTGACGTCAGTCGATGTAGCACATATGACGTCATCTGCGCTGCATGCATCTGCGCGTGCAGTCGATGTAGCATCTGACGTCATCTTCGCGCTTCGATGTAGCATTTCTGACGTCATCTGCACGCTGTAGTGCATCTGCGCGCTGCAGTCGATGTAGCAGTCATCTGAGTCGATGTGCATTTCTGCGTCATCTGCATCTGACGTCATCTGTAGCACGTCTGCAGTCGATGTAGCATCTGACGTCATATGCGCGCTGCAGTCGATGTAGCCTTTCTGACTTCATCTGCGCGCTGCAGTGCATCTGCGCGTCCCATCTGACGTCAGTCGATGTAGCACATATGACGTCATCTGCGCTGCATCTGCGCGTTGCAGTCGATGTAGCATTTCTGACGTCATCTGCGCGCTGCAGTCGATGTAGCACGTCGATGTGTCATCTGCGCTGCGACGTCATCTGCGTGCAGTCGATGTAGCATTTCTGACGTCATCTGCGCGCTGCAGTGCATCTGCGCGTCCCATCTGCGTCAGTCGATGTAGCACATCTGACGTCATCTGCGCGCTGCAGTCGATGTAGCATTTCTGACGTCATCTGCGCGCTGCAGTCGATGTAGCATCTGACGTCATCTGCGCGCTGCAGTCGATGTAGCCTTTCTGACTTCATCTACGCGCTGCAGTGCATCTGCGCGTCCCATCTGACGTCAGTCGATGTAGCACATATGACGTCATCTGCGCTGCATCTGCGCGTTGCAGTCGATGTAGCATTTCTGACGTCATCTTCGCGCTGCAGTCGATGTAGCATTTCTGACTCTGCACGCTGTCATCTGCGCGCTGCAGTCGATGTAGCCTTTCTGACTTCATCTCATCGCGCTGCATCTGCGCGCTGCAGTCGATGTAGCGACGTCCCATCTGCAGTCGATGTAGCCTTTCTGACTTCATCTACGCGCTGCAGTGCATCTGCGCGTCCCATCTGACGTCAGTCGATGTAGCACATATGACGTCATCTGCGCGCATCTGCGCGTTGCAGTCGATGTAGCATTTCTGACGTCATCTGCGCGCTGCAGTCGATGTAGCATTTCTGACGTCATCTGCACGCTGTAGTGCATCTGCGCGCTGCAGTCGATGTAGCCTTTCTGACGTCATCTGCGCGCTGCAGTGCATCTGCGCGCTGCAGTCGATGTAGCCCACGTCATCTGCGCTGCACGTCATCTGCGCGCTGCAGTCGATGTAGCCCATCTGACGTCATATGCGCGCTGCAGTCGATGTAGCCTTTCTGACTTCATCTGCGCGCTGCAGTGCATCTGCGCGTCCCATCTGACGTCAGTCGATGTAGCACATATGACGTCATCTGCGCTGCATCTGCGCGTTGCAGTCGATGTAGCATTTCTGACGTCATCTGACGCGCTGCAGTCGATGTAGCATTTCTTTCTGACGTAGCATCTGACGTCATCTGCGCGCTGTAGTGCATCTGCGCGCTGCAGTCGATGTAGCCTTTCTGACTTCATCTACGCGCTGCAGTGCATCTGCGCGTCCCATCTGACGTCAGTCGATGTAGCACATATGACGTCATCTGCGCTGCATCTGCGCGTTGCAGTCGATGTAGCATTTCTGACGTCATCTGCGCGCTGCAGTCGATGTAGCATTTCTGACGTCATCTGCACGCTGTAGTGCATCTGCGCGCTGCAGTCGATGTAGCCTTTCTGACGTCATCTACGCGCTGCAGTGCATCTGCGCGTCCCATCTGACGTCAGTCGATGTAGCACATATGACGTCATCTGCGCTGCATCTGCGCGTTGCAGTCGATGTAGCATTTCTGACGTCATCTTCGCGCTGCAGTCGATGTAGCCTTTCTGACGTCATCTGCACGCTGCAGTGCATCTGCGCGCTGCAGTCGATGTAGCCTTTCTGACACATCTGCGCGCTGCAGTGCATCTGCGCGTTGCAGTCGATGTAGCATTTCTGACGTCATCTGCGCGCTGCAGTCGATGTAGCATTTCTGACGACGTCATCTGCGCGCTGCAGTCGATGTAGCATCTGCGTCATCTGCGCGCTGCAGTGCATCTGCGCGTCCCATGCAGTCGATGTAGCCCATCTGACGTCATCTGCGCACTGCTCGTGTAGCCCATCTGACGTCATATGCGCGCTGCAGTCGATGTAGCCTTTCTGACTTCATCTACGCGCTGCAGTGCATCTGCGCGTCCCATCTGACGTCAGTCGATGTAGCACATATGACGTCATCTGCATCTGCGCGATGTAGCCCATATGACGTCATCTGCGCTGTGCATCGCGCTGCAGTCGATGTAGCATTTCTGACGTCATCTGCGCGCTGCAGTCGATGTAGCCCTTCTGACGTGCATCTGCCTTTCGACTTCATCTGCGCGCTGCAGTCGATGTAGCCTTTCTGACTTCATCTGCGCGCTGCAGTGCATCTGCGCGTCCCATCTGACGTCAGTCGATGTAGCACATATGACGTCATCTGCGCTGCATCTGCGCGTTGCAGTCGATGTAGCATTTCTGACGTCATCTTCGCGCTGCAGTCGATGTAGCCCATCTGACGTCATCTGCACGCTGTAGTGCATCTGCGTGCTGCAGTCGATGTAGCCTTTCTGACTTCATCTACGCGCTGCAGTGCATCTGCGCGTCCCATCTGACGTCAGTCGATGTAGCACATATGACGTCATCTGCGCTGCATCTGCGCGTTGCAGTCGATGTAGCATTTCTGACGTCATCTGCGCGCTGCAGTCGATGTAGCCCATCTGACGTCATGCGCGCTGCAGTCGATGCGCGCATGCAGTCGATGTAGCCTTTCTGACGTCATCTGCGCGCTGCAGTCGATGTAGCCTTTCTGACGTCCCATCTGCGCTGACGTCATCTGCGCGCTGCAGTCGATGTAGCCGATCTGACGTCATCTGCGCGCTGCAGTGCATCTGCGCGTCCCAGTCGATGACGTCAGTCGATGTAGCACATCTGCGCGTCATCTGCGCGCTGCAGTCGATGTAGCCCATCTGACGTCATATGCGCGCTGCAGTCGATGTAGCCTTTCTGACTTCATCTACGCGCTGCAGTGCATCTGCGCGTCCCATCTGACGTCAGTCGATGTAGCACATATGACGTCATCTGCGCTGCATCTGCGCGTTGCAGTCGATGTAGCATTTCTGACGTCATCTGCGCGCTGCAGTCGATGTAGCATTTCTGACGTCATCTGCACGCTGTAGTGCATCTGCGCGCTGCAGTCGATGTAGCCTTTCTGACTTCATCTGCGCGCTGCAGTGCATCTGCGCGTCCCATCTGACGTCAGTCGATGTAGCACATATGACGTCATCTGCGCTGCATCTGCGCGTTGCAGTCGATGTAGCATTTCTGACGTCATCTTCGCGCTGCAGTCGATGTAGCCTTTCTGACGTCATCTGCACGCTGTAGTGCATCTGCGCGCTGCAGTCGATGTAGCCTTTCTGACTTCATCTATCGCGCGCTGCAGTGCATCTGCGCGTCCCATCTGACAGTCGATGTAGCACATATGACGTCATCTGCGCTGCATCTGCGCGTTGCAGTCGATGTAGCATTTCTGACGTCATCTTCGCGCTGCAGTCGATGTAGCATTCACGTCATCTGCACTGCTCGATGTAGCATCTGACGCATCTACGCGCTGCAGTCGATGTAGCCCATCTGACGTCATCTGCGCGCTGCAGTGCATCTGCGCGTCTGACGTCATGATGTCGATGTAGCATTTCTGACGTCATCTGCGCGCTGCAGTGCATCTGCGCGCTGCAGTCGATGTGCGCTGAGTGCATCAGTCGATGTAGCATTTCTGACGTCATCTGCGCGCTGCAGTCGATGTAGCATTTCTGACGTCATGCATCTGCGCGCTGCAGTCGATGTAGCCTTTCTGACGTCATCTGCGCGCTGCAGTGCATCTGCGCGTCCCATCTGACGTCAGTCGATGTAGCACATATGACGTCATCTGCGCGCTGCAGTCTGTAGCTTCATCATCTCTGACGTCATCGATGTAGCGCGCAGTCGATGTAGCCTTTCTGATCGCGCGCTGCAGTGCATCTGCTGACGTCCCATCTGACGTCAGTCGATGTAGCACATATGACGTCATCTGCGCTGCTATCTGCGCGTTGCAGTCGATGTAGCATTTCTGACGTCATCTTCGCGCGCTGCAGTCGATGTAGCCCTTCTGACGTCATCTGCACGCTGTAGTGCATCTGCGCGCTGCAGTCGATGTAGCCTTTCTGACTTCATCTGCGCGCTGCAGTGCATCTGCGCGTCCCATCTGACGTCAGTCGATGTAGCACATATGACGTCATCTGCGCTGCATCTGCGCGTTGCAGTCGATGTAGCATTTCTGACGTCATCTTCGCGCTGCAGTCGATGTAGCCTTTCTGACGTCATCTGCGCGCTGTAGTGCATCTGCGCGCTGCAGTCGATGTAGCCTTTCTGACTTCATCTACGCGCTGCAGTGCATCTGCGCGTCCCATCTGACGTCAGTCGATGTAGCACATATGACGTCATCTGCGCTGCATCTGCGCGTTGCAGTCGATGTAGCATTTCTGACGTCATCTTGCGCGTAGCCCTGACGTCATCTGCACGCGTCATTGCAGTCGATGTAGCCTTTCTGACGTCATCTGCACGCTGTAGTGCATCTGCGCGCTGCAGTCGATGTAGCATCTGACGTCATCTGCGCGCTGCAGTCGATGTAGCCTTTCTGACGTCATCTGCGCATCTGCGCGTCGTCGATGTAGCACATCTGACGTCATCTGCGCGCTGCAGTCGATGTAGCATCTGCCCATCTGACTTCATCTGCACGTGTAGCATGACATCTGCGCGTTGCAGTCGATGTAGCATTTCTGACGTCATCTGCACGCTGTAGTGCATCTGCGCAGTCGATGTAGCGCATCTGACGTGCATCTGCGCGCTGTAGTGCATCTGATCTGACGCTGCAGTCGATGTAGCACATCTGACGTCATCTGCGCGCTGCAGTGCATCTGCGCGTCCCATGCAGTCGATGTAGCACATCTGACGTCATCTGCGCGCTGCAGTCGATGTAGCATTTCTGACGTCATCTGCGCGCATGCGCGCTGCAGTCGATGTAGCCTTTCTGACTTCATCTACGCGCTGCAGTGCATCTGCGCGTCCCATCTGACGTCAGTCGATGTAGCACATATGACGTCATCTGCGCTGCATCTGCGCGTTGCATCTGTAGCATTTCTGACGTGCGATGTAGCATTTCTGACGTCATCTGCGCGCGCGAGTCGATGTAGCATTTCTGACGCGCTGCATCTGCGTAGTGACATCTGCAGTCAGTCGATGTAGCCCATCTGACGTCATCTGCGCGCTGCAGTCGATGTAGCCTTTCTGACTTCATCTACGCGCTGCAGTGCATCTGCGCGTCCCATCTGACGTCAGTCGATGTAGCACATATGACGTCATCTGCGCTGCATCTGCGCGTTGCAGTCGATGTAGCATTTCTGACGTCATCTGCGCGCTGCAGTCGATGTAGCCTTTCTGACGTCATCTGCACGCTGTAGTGCATCTGCGCGCTGCAGTCGATGTAGCCTTTCTGACGTCATCTGCGCGCTGTAGTGCATCTGCGCGCTGCAGTCGATGTAGCCCATCTGACGTCATCTGCGCACTGCTCGTTGTAGCCCATCTGACGTCATATGCGCGCTGCAGTCGATGTAGCCTTTCTGACTTCATCTACGCGCTGCAGTGCATCTGCGCGTCCCATCTGACGTCAGTCGATGTAGCACATATGACGTCATCTGCGCTGCATCTGCGCGTTGCAGTCGATCTGCATTTCGACGTCATCTGCGCGCTGCAGTCGATGTAGCATTTCTGACGTCATCTGCGCGCTGCAGTGCATCTGCGCGCTGCAGTCGATGTAGCCCATCTGACGTCATCTGCGCATCTGCGCGCTGCAGTCGATGTAGCCCATCTGACGTCATCGATGTATGCGCGTCGAGTCGATGTAGCCTTTCTGACTTCATCTGCGCGCTGCAGTGCATCTGCGCGTCCCATCTGACGTCAGTCGATGTAGCACATCTGACGTCATCTGCGCTGCAGTGCATCTGCGCGTTGCAGTCGATGTAGCATTTCTGACTCATCTGCGCGCTGTCGATGTAGCATTTCTGACGTCATCTGCACGCTGTAGTGCATCTGCAGTCGATGTAGCCTTTCTGACTTCATCTGCGCGCTGCAGTGCATCTGCGCGTCCCATCTGACGTCAGTCGATGTAGCACATCTGACGTCATCTGCGCTGCATCTGCGCGTTGCAGTCGATGTAGCATTTCTGACGTCATCTGCGCGCTGCAGTCGATGTAGCCTTTCTGACGTCATCTGCGCGCTGTAGTGCATCTGCGCGCTGCTGACAGTCGATGTAGCCATTTCTGACGTCATCTGCGCGCTGCATCTGCGCGCTGCAGTCGATGTAGCCTTTCTGACGATGTCATCTCTGCGCTGCAGTGCATCTGCGCGTCCCATCTGACGTCAGTCGATGTAGCACATCTGACGTCATCTGCAGTCGATGTAGCATTTCTGACGTCATCTGCGCGCTGCAGTCGATGTAGCCCATCTGACGTCATCTGCGCGCTGCAGTCGATGTAGCCTTTCTGACTTCATCTACGCGCTGCAGTGCATCTGCGCGTCCCATCTGACGTCAGTCGATGTAGCACATATGACGTCATCTGCGCTGCATCTGCGCGTTGCAGTCGATGTAGCATTTCTGACGTCATCTGCGCTGCAGTCGATGTAGCCCATCTGACGTCATCTGCGCTGCATCTGCGCGCTGCAGTCGATGTAGCCTTTCTGACGTTCATCTGCGCATCTGCTGCAGTCGATGTAGCCTTTCTGACTTCATCTGCGCGCTGCAGTGCATCTGCATCTGACGTCAGTCGATGTAGCACATATGACGTCATCTGCGCTGCATCTGCGCGTTGCAGTCGATGTAGCATTTCTGACGTCATCTTCGCGTTGCAGTCGATGTAGCATTTCTGACGTCATCTGCACGCTGTAGTGCATCTGCGCGCTGCAGTCGATGTAGCCTTTCTGACGTCATCTACGCGCTGCAGTGCTTCATCTACGCGCTGCAGTGCATCTGCGCGTCCCATCTGACGTCAGTCGATGTAGCACATATGACGTCATCTGCGCTGCATCTGCGCGTTGCAGTCGATGTAGCATTTCTGACGTCATCTGCGCGCTGCAGTCGATGTAGCCCTGACGTCTGACGCATCTGCGCGCTGCAGTCGATGTAGCCTTTCTGACTTCATCTACGCGCTGCAGTGCATCTGCGCGTCCCATCTGACGTCAGTCGATGTAGCACATATGACGTCATCTGCGCTGCATCTGCGCGTTGCAGTCGATGTAGCATTTCTGACGTCATCTTCGCGCTGCAGTCGATGTAGCATTTCTGACGTCATCTGCACGCTGTAGTGCATCTGCGCGCTGCAGTCGATGTAGCCTTTCTGACGTCATCTGCGCGCTGCAGTGCATCTGCGCGCTGCAGTCGATGTAGCATTTCTGACGTCATCTGCGCGCTGCAGTCGATGTAGCCTTTCTGACGTCATCTGCACGCTGCAGTGCATCTGCGCGCTGCAGTCGATGTAGCCCATCTGACGTCATCTGCGCACTGCTCGTTGTAGCCCATCTGACGTCATATGCGCGCTGCAGTCGATGTAGCCTTTCTGACTTCATCTGCGCGCTGCAGTGCATCTGCGCGTCCCATCTGACGTCAGTCGATGTAGCACATATGACGTCATCTGCGCTGCATCTGCGCGTTGCAGTCGATGTAGCATTTCTGACGTCATCTTCGCGTTGCAGTCGATGTAGCATTTCTGACGTCATCTGCGCGCTGCAGTCGATGTAGCCTTTCTGACTGCATGCATCTGCGCGCTGCAGTCGATGTAGCCTTTCTGACTTCATCTACGCGCTGCAGTGCATCTGCGCGTCCCATCTGATGTCAGTCGATGTAGCACATATGACGTCATCTGCGCTGCATCTGCGCGTTGCAGTCGATGTAGCATTTCTGACGTCATCTTCGCGTTGCAGTCGATGTAGCATTTCTGACGTCATCTGCACGCTGTAGTGCATCTGCGCGCTGCAGTCGATGTAGCCTTTCTGACTTCATCTGCGCGCTGCAGTGCATCTGCGCGTCCCATCTGACGTCAGTCGATGTAGCCGCTGCATCGATGTGACATCTGACGTCATCTGCGCGCATCTGCAGTCGATGTAGCCCGTCTGACGTCATCTGCGCGCTGCAGTCGATGTAGCATTTCTCTGACGTCATCTGCGCGCTGCAGTCGATGTAGCCCATCTGATCATCTGCACGCGATGTAGCCCATCTGCACGCTCAGTCGATGTAGCACATCTGACGTCATCTGCGCACTGCAGCCCATCTGCGTCATATGCGCGCTGCAGTCGATGTAGCCTTTCTGACGTCATCTGCGCGCTGCAGTGCATCTGCGCGTCCCATCTGACGTCAGTCGATGTAGCACATATGACGTCATCTGCGCTGCATCTGCGCGTTGCAGTCGATGTAGCATTTCTGACGTCATCTTCGCGCTGCAGTCAGTCGATGTAGCATTTCTGACGTCATCTGCACGCTGTAGTGCATCTGCGCGCTGCAGTCGATGTAGCCTTTCTGACTTCATCTACGCGCTGCAGTGCATCTGCGCGTCCCATCTGACGTCAGTCGATGTAGCACATATGACGTCATCTGCGCTGCATCTGCGCGTTGCAGTCGATGTAGCATTTCTGACGTCATCTGCGCGCTGCAGTCGATGTAGCCCGTCATCTGACGCTCAGCCCATATGCGCGCTGCAGTCGATGTAGCCTTTCTGACTTCATCTACGCGCTGCAGTGCATCTGCGCGTCCCATCTGACGTCAGTCGATGTAGCACATATGACGTCATCTGCGCTGCATCTGCGCGTTGCAGTCGATGTAGCATTTCTGACGTCATCTGCGCGCTGCAGTCGATGTAGCATTTCTGACGTCATCTGCACGCTGTAGTGCATCTGCGCGCTGCAGTCGATGTAGCCTTTCTGACTTCATCTACGCGCTGCAGTGCATCTGCGCGTCCCATCTGACGTCAGTCGATGTAGCACATATGACGTCGTCATCTGCGCTGCATCTGCGCGTTGCAGTCGATGTAGCATTTCTGACGTCATCTGCACGCTGTAGTGCGCGCGCTGCAGTCGATGTAGCCTTTCTGACGTCATCTGCACGCTGTAGTGCATCTGCGCGCTGCAGTCGATGTAGCCTTTCTGACGTCATCTGCGCGCTGCAGTGCATCTGCGCGCTGCAGTCGATGTAGCATCTGCGCGCTGCAGTCGATGTAGCCCATCTGACGTCATCTGCGCGCTGCAGTCGATGTAGCCTTTCTGACTTCATCTACGCGCTGCAGTGCATCTGCGCGTCCCATCTGACGTCAGTCGATGTAGCACATTGACGTCATCTGCGCTCATCTGCGCGTTGCAGTCGATGTAGCCCTTCTGACGTCATATGCGCGCTGCAGTCGATGTAGCCTTTCTGACTTCATCTGCGCGCTGCAGTGCATCTGCGCGTCCCATCTGACGTCAGTCGATGTAGCACATATGACGTCATCTGCGCTGCATCTGCTGTGTTGCAGTCGATGTTGCAGTCGATGTAGCATTTCTGACGTCATCTGCGCGCTGCAGTCGATGTAGCCCATCTGACGTCATCTGCACGCTGCAGTGCATCTGCGCGCTGCAGTCGATGTAGCCTTTCTGACTTCATCTACGCGCTGCAGTGCATCTGCGCGTCCCATCTGACGTCAGTCGATGTAGCACATATGACGTCATCTGCGCTGCATCTGCGCGTTGCAGTCGATGTAGCATTTCTGACGTCATCTTCGCGCTGCAGTCGATGTAGCCTTTCTGACGTCATCTGCACGCTGTAGTGCATCTGCGCGCTGCAGTCGATGTAGCCCATCTGACGTCATCTGCTGCATCTGTCATCTGACGTCATCTGCGCGCTGCAGTCGATGTAGCCCATCTGACGTCATCTGCGCACAGTGCTGCATCTGCGCGCTGCAGTCGATGTAGCCCATCTGACGTCATCTGCGCGCTGCAGTCGATGTAGCCCATCTGACGTCAGTCATCTGCGCGCATCTAGCCCATGCATATGCGCGCTGCAGTCGATGTAGCCTTTCTGACTTCATCTACGCGCTGCAGTGCATCTGCGCGTCCCATCTGACGTCAGTCGATGTAGCACATATGACGTCATCTGCGCTGCATCTGCGCGTTGCAGTCGATGTAGCATTTCTGACGTCATCTGCGCGTTGCAGTCGATGTAGCCCATCTGAAATCATATGCGCGCTGCAGTCGATGTAGCCTTTCTGACTTCATCTGCGCGCTGCAGTGCATCTGCGCGTCCCATTTGACGTCAGTCGATGTAGCACATATGACGTCATCTGCGCTGCATCTGCGCGTTGCAGTCGATGTAGCATTTCTGACGTCATCTGCGCGCTGCAGTCGATGTAGCATTTCTGACGTCATCTGCACGCTGTAGTGCATCTGCGCGCTGCAGTCGATGTAGCCTTTCTGACGTCATCTGCACGCTGTAGTGCATCTGCGCGCTGCAGTCGATGTAGCCCATCTGACGTCATCTGCGCACTGCTCGATGTAGCCCATCTGACGTCATATCTATGCGCGCTGCAGTCGATGTAGCCTTTCTGACTTCATCTGCGCGCTGCAGTGCATCTGCGCGTCCCATCTGACGTCAGTCGATGTAGCACATATGACGTCATCTGCGCTGCATCTGCGCGTTGCAGTCGATGTAGCATTTCTGACGTCATCTGCACGCTGTAGTGCATCTGCGCGCTGCAGTCGATGTAGCCCATCTGACGTCATCTGCGCGCTGCAGTCGATGTAGCCCATCTGACGTCATCTGCGCGCTGCAGTGCATTTGCGCGCTGCGCTGCAGTCGATGTAGCCCATTTCATATGCGCACTGACGATGTAGCATCTGACGCGCTGCAGCTGCAGTCGATGTAGCCTTTCTGACTTCATCTACGCGCTGCAGTGCATCGCGCGTCCCATCTGACGTCAGTCGATGTAGCACATATGACGTCATCTGCGCTGCATCTGCGCGCATTGCATCGATGTAGCATGTTCTGACGTCATCTACGCCTACGCTGCAGTGCGCTGTAGTGCATCTGCGCGCTGCAGTCGATGTAGCCCATCTGACGTCATCTGCGCACTGCTCGTTGTAGCCCATCTGACGTCATATGCGCGCTGCAGTCGATGTAGCCTTTCTGACTTCATCTGCGCGCTGCAGTGCATCTGCGCGTCCCATCTGACGTCAGTCGATGTAGCACATATGACGTCATCTGCGCTGCATCTGCGCGTTGCAGTCGATGTAGCATTTCTGACGTCATCTGCGCGCTGCAGTCGATGTAGCATTTCTGACGTCATCTGCACGCTGTAGTGCATCTGCGCGCTGCAGTCGATGTAGCCTTTCTGACGTCATCTGCGCGCTGTAGTGCATCTGCGCGACGTCAGTCGATGTAGCATTTCTGACGTCATCTCAGTGCATCTGCGCGTCATCTGATCGATGTAGCACATCTGTCATCTGCGCTGCATCTGCGCGTTGCAGTCGATGTAGCATTTCTGACGTCATCTCCGCACTGCTCGTTGTAGCCCATCTGACGTCATATGCGCGCTGCAGTCGATGTAGCCTTTCTGACCATCTACGCGCTGCAGTGCATCTGCGCGTCCCATCTGACGTCAGTCGATGTAGCACATATGACGTCATCTGCGCTGCATCTGCGCGTTGCAGTCGATGTAGCATTTCTGACGTCATCTTCGCGTTGCAGTCGATGTAGCATTTCTGACGTCATCTGCACGCTGTAGTGCATCTGCGCGCTGCAGTCGATGTAGCCTTTCTGACTTCATCTACGCGCTGCAGTGCATCTGCGCGTCCCATCTGACGTCAGTCGATGTAGCACATATGACGTCATCTGCGCTGCATCTGCGCGTTGCAGTCGATGTAGCATTTCTGACGTCATCTTCGCGCTGCAGTCGATGTAGCCTTTCTGACGTCATCTGCACGCTGACGTCATCTGCGCGCTGCAGTCGATGTAGCCTTTCTGACTTCATCTGCGCGCTGCAGTGCATCTGACGCATCTACGCGCTGCAGTGCATCTGCGCGTCCCATCTGACGTCAGTCGATGTAGCACATATGACGTCATCTGCGCTGCATCTGCGCGTTGCAGTCGATGTAGCATTTCTGACGTCATCTTCGCGCTGCAGTCGATGTAGCATGTGAGCATTTGTAGTGCATCTCGATGTAGCCTTTCTGACGTCATCTGCGCGCTGCAGTGCATGTAGCTGCGCGCTGACGTCATCTAGCCCATCTGACGTCATCTGCGCACTGCTCGATGTAGCCCATCTGACGTCATCTGCGCGCTGCAGTCGATGTAGCCTTTCTGACTTCATCTGCGCGCTGCAGTGCATCTGCGCGTCCCATCTGACGTCAGTCGATGTAGCACATATGACGTCATCTGCGCTGCATCTGCGCGTTACAGTCGATGTAGCCCTTCTGAAATCATATGCGCGCTGCAGTCGATGTAGCCTTTCTGACTTCATCTGCGCGCTGCAGTGCATCTGCGCGTCCCATCTGACGTCAGTCGATGTAGCACATATGACGTCATCTGCGCTGCATCTGCGCGTTGCAGTCGATGTAGCATTTCTGACGTCATCTGCACGCTGCAGTCGATGTAGCCCATCTGACGTCATCTGCACGCTGTAGTGCATCTGCGTGCTGCAGTCGATGTAGCCTTTCTGACTTCATCTACGCGCTGCAGTGCATCTGCGCGTCCCATCTGACGTCAGTCGATGTAGCACATATGACGTCATCTGCGCTGCATCTGCGCGTTGCAGTCGATGTAGCATTTCTGACGTCATCTTCGCGTTGCAGTCGATGTAGCATTTCTGACGTCATCTGCACGCTGTAGTGCATCTGCGCGCTGCAGTCGATGTAGCCTTTCTGACTTCATCTACGCGCTGCAGTGCATCTGCGCGTCCCATCTGACGTCAGTCGATGTAGCACATATGACGTCATCTGCGCTGCATCTGCGCGTTGCAGTCGATGTAGCATTTCTGACGTCATCTTCGCGTTGCAGTCGATGTAGCATTCTGACGTCATCTGCACGCTGTAGTGCATCTGCGCGCTGCAGTCGATGTAGCCTTTCTGACTTCATCTACGCGCTGCAGTGCATCTGCGCGTCCCATCTGACGTCAGTCGATGTAGCACATATGACGTCATCTGCGCTGCATCTGCGCGTTGCAGTCGATGTAGCACGTTCTGACGTCATCTGCGCGCTGCAGTCGATGTAGCCTTTCTGACGTCATCTGCGCGCTGCAGTGCATCTGCGCGCTGCAGTCGATGTAGCCCATCTGACGTCATCTGCGCACTGCTCGTCGATGTAGCCCATCTGACTGTCATATGCGCGCTGCAGTCGATGTAGCCTTTCTGACTTCATCTGCGCGCTGCAGTGCATCTGCGCGTCCCATCTGACGTCAGTCGATGTAGCACATATGACGTCATCTGCGCTGCATCTGCGCGTTGCAGTCGATGTAGCATAGCATTTCTCTGACGTCATCTTCGCGTTGCAGTCGATGTAGCCCATCTGACGTCATCTGCACGCTGTAGTGCATGTGCGCGCTGCAGTCGATGTAGCCTTTCTGACTTCATCTACGCGCTGCAGTGCATCTGCGCGTCCCATCTGACGTCAGTCGATGTAGCACATATGACGTCATCTGCGCTGCATCTGCGCGTTGCAGTCGATGTAGCATTTCTGACGTCATCTGCGCGTTGCAGTCGATGTAGCATTTCTGACGTCATCTGCGCGCTGTAGTGCATCTGCGCGCTGCAGTCGATGTAGCCCATCTGACGTCATCTGCACGCTGTAGTGCATCTGCGCGCTGCATCTGACAGTCGCTGCAGTCGATGTAGCCCATCTGACGTCATCTGCGCGCTGCAGTCGATGTAGCATCTGCTGTAGTCCCATCTGCGCGCTGCAGTCGATGTAGCCCATCTGACGTCATCTGCGCACTGCTGCAGCCCATCTGCGCGTTGCAGTCGATGTAGCATTTCTGACTGATCTGCGCGCTGCAGTCGATGTAGCCTTTCTGACTTCATCTGCACGCTGTAGTGCATCTGCGCGCTGCAGTCGATGTAGCCCATCTGACGTCATCTGCTCGATGTAGCCCATCTGACGTCATGCGCGCTGCAGTCGATGTAGCCTTTCTGACTTCATCTGCGCGCTGCAGTCGATGTAGCCCATCTGACGTCATCGATGTAGCGACGTCATCTGCGCACTGCATCTGCAGTGCAGTCGATGTAGCCCATCATCTGCGCGCTGCAGTCGATGTGACGCGCATGCAGTCGATGTAGCCTTTCTGACGTCATCTGCGCGCTGCAGTGCATCTGCGCGTCCCATGACAGTCGATGTAGCCCATCTGACGTCATCTGCGCGTTGCAGTCGATGTAGCATTTCTGACGTCATCTGCGCGTTGCAGTCGATGTAGCCCATCTGACGTCATCTGCACGCTGTAGTGCATGCAGCTGCAGTCGATGTAGCCTTTCTGACTTCATCTGCGCGCTGCAGTGCATCTGCGCGTCCCATCTGACGTCAGTCGATGTAGCACATATGACGTCATCTGCGCTGCATCTGCGCGTTGCAGTCGATGTAGCCCATCTGACGTCATCTGCGCGCTGCAGTCGATGTAGCCCGTCATCTGCACGCTGTAGTCATATGCGCGCTGCAGTCGATGTAGCCTTTCTGACGTCATCTACGCGCTGCAGTGCATCTGCGCGTCCCATCTGACGTCAGTCGATGTAGCACATATGACGTCATCTGCGCTGCATCTGCGCGTTGCAGTCGATGTAGCATTTCTGACGTCATCTGCGCGCTGCAGTCGATGTAGCCTTTCTGACGTCATCTGCACGCTGTAGTGACATCTGCTGCGCTGCAGTCGATGTAGCCCATCTGACGTCATCTGCGCACTGCTCGTTGTAGCCCATCTGAAGTCATATGCGCGCTGCAGTCGATGTAGCCTTTCTGACTTCATCTACGCGCTGCAGTGCATCTGCGCGTCCCATCTGACGTCAGTCGATGTAGCACATATGACGTCATCTGCGCTGCATCTGCGCGTTGCAGTCGATGTAGCATTTCTGACGTCATCTGCGCGCTGCAGTCGATGTAGCCCATCTGACGTCATCTGCACGCTGTAGTGCATCTGCGCGCTGCAGTCGATGTAGCCCATCTGACGTCATCTGCGCGCTGCAGTGCATCTGCGCGCTGCAGTCGATGTAGCCTTTCTGACGTCATCTGCGCGCTGCACATCTGCGCTGCATCTGCGCGCTGCAGTCGATGTAGCCCATCTGACGTCATCTGCGCGCTGCAGTCGTTGTAGCCTGACATCTGACGCGCTCTACGCGCTGCAGTGCATCTGCGCGTCCCATCTGACGTCAGTCGATGTAGCACATATGACGTCATCTGCGCTGCATCTGCGCGTTGCAGTCGATGTAGCATTTCTGACGTCATCTTCGCGTTGCAGTCGATGTAGCATTTCTGCGCGCATCTGCGCGTTGCAGTCGATGTAGCATTTCTGACGTCATCTGCACGCTGTAGTGCATCTGCGCGCTGCAGTCGATGTAGCCTTTCTGACTTCATCTACGCGCTGCAGTGCATCTGCGCGTCCCATCTGACGTCAGTCGATGTAGCACATATGACGTCATCTGCGCTGCATCTGCGCGCTGCAGTCGATGTAGCCTTTCTGACGTCATCTACGCGCTGCAGTGCATCTGCGCGTCCCATCTGACGTCAGTCGATGTAGCACATATGACGTCATCTGCGCTGCATCTGCTCGTTGCAGTCGATGTAGCATTTATGACGGCATCTTCGCGCTGCAGTCGATGTAGCATTTCTGACGTCATCTGCGCGCTGTAGTGCATCTGCGCGTTGCAGTCGATGTAGCCCATCTGACGTCATCTGCGCGCTGCAGTCGAGGTAGCCCATCTGACGTCATCTGCGCGCTGCAGTCGATGTAGCCCATCTGACGTCATCTGCACGCTATAGTCGATGTAGCCTTTCTGACTTCATCTGCGTGCTACAGTGCATCTGGTCCACGGGTGAAGTCTCTATCATTCAGCTCAAGTAACTAAACAGTAATCGAGTCTACGAGCTATGAACGGATTTGATCTAACCCATGTGGCATCTTTTTCATTTGGATGGTATAATCTCCATACATCTGTTAAGCCCAGATTATCTACAGATTGGTTAAATGCTTCTCTTTCGGCTTTATCATGTTGCTGGCCAGACACAATATCAAGGTCGCCATTCAATGAACAATTAAAATCACCAACGACAATTAGCTCGTCATTCTGATAAGTACTTAGAACTCGCGATAAGTGTCTGTAGTATGTTATTTTATCTCTGGAGTTATTAGGAGCATACATATTAGCGATGGTCAAGTTATAGTTTTCATTAAAAAGTAAAATTATTAGCATTCTCTCTTGTGAGTGCACTAGCTTGGCTTCGCCTTGAAAATGTTTGGAAATTAAAATAACTTCGCCCCTGCTTCTATTAGTACCGTCGTTAAAGAAAATAGGTCCGCCCCACTGTTTCTTCCATTCTTTTATATCTGTCTCTGTTACGTAACACTCTTGTAAACATACAATGTGATATCTTTTTTTTTTAAGTATGAAAATAAAGAAGTTCTTTTAAGTTTATTTTTTAAGCCTCTAACGTTCAAAGAAACAATGCGCAATTTACCCATGGTGACAGTAAAAATAAAAAAAGTCATTGAATAAACAGACACAATACAATTGTATCAATTCTCACACAAATCGGGGGAACAAAAGGAAAGGTTACCGTCTATCCGTCTCTAAGACTACCGCCGGACGGGTCCTTGGAGCCGGGGCTGGTGGAGGCGGTGGCGGCGGCGGCGTTGGCGTCACCCTGGTTGGCTGGCGTCACCCTGGGGTTCCTCCTCCTGCTGGCCGGACATATCCTCATCACGGCTCTCTGAAAAATCACAAGCGGGGTCACCACGCATGTGCCCTGGGCGCCTGCACTGCCGATATACATCATTGTTACATTCAGACACCTGGTGACCGGTCTAGAGGCATCGCGAACAAATGACACTTTTCTTTACTTGCTTCTGCTCAAAATGGAAAATCTTGGCTGTGAAAATGTTCACTTTAAGTGTTTTTTCCGAGTGGAGTGGGAGGGACAGAAATGAAAACAAAACGGCGACCGGTTATGAACTGAGTCAACTTGTTATCTTTGTCTCTCACCCTCTCTTGTTTAATTCCAGATCTCAACTCACATCCGATGCTGGTAAGAGAATGCTCTATTTCGGAGTCAGCGAGACATTGGAATAGCATCGATCCAGACTTTGGTCGACGGTTTTTCCTCCCCTGTATCGCCCATGAGAATGTATGGATTCACGTTGCTCACCTGCAGAGTGGTCGCATGCAACCGTATACCTTTGATGACCAAGTTAGTACGAAAGATATTCCTGATGCGGCCAACGACCGTCCTACTGTCCTGGAACTCTGAACGCGTCTCCAGCACACGTACCGTCATTGGAGCCCAGGATATACTAGGTTTGTGGGGGATATATACAACCACGCCAACGGTTCCCCTCCTCTTCACCCTGCCCCCCCCCCCCCCCAAAAAAAATGTAATGGTGGTGCTGCACTTGCGGCGACGAGCTCTCCAGGCGGTAGTAACTCGAATTTCACGGAGATAAGTCTCTGTGACTAGAATACAAAAAGAATTAAAAAATAGATAAATAAAATGAAAACAACAACAAAAACAAAGAAAGAAAAGTACCCAAGTAGGCTTAAAGATATTAAAAAAAGAAGATAATACGGAAAGTTGAGAAATGCAAAAAATGAGGAGATCGAAAGGGGGGGGGGGGGGGGAGAGATGAAGTAGAATTAGCGCCACTTGATACCTTGATACTCAGGTTGAGAGGCCGTTCCGACTTCGGCTTGGTTGACGATAACCAGGGACTTCACCTTTTGTATGTACACGTCTCCATTAACGGTGAGGCATGGCACAGAACCTGCAATAAGGCCCTTGGTGTGAAAGAGGGAGGGGCTGAAAATCCTTGATTAGTGATATCAATTAAGCTCAAATGACATTCTCCGATCTTTCAAGTTTGCTAGGCAAAGTGTGTGTGTGTGTGCGTGTGCGTGTGCGTGTGCGTGTGTGTGTGCGTGTCAAGGTAAAACATACTTTAATTTCACGTTAGGTGAAATGACAGTGTGGTCTCGTACAAGCACAATACAAACAAGGAAACACATGTGCATGCATTAACAATGGAAACAAAACTAAGGGAAAATGGACAACAAAGCATGCATCGCAAGAAGTTGGACATAGTTAGGGTCGATATAAGCGACTATCAAATCGGTACAAACTGCCCTCTATCCCACCATTTCTATCCTCACATTCATTTATTCACCCCCCACACCCCCACCCTCTTCAATTCCTCCCTAGCTTGAAGGCACTGTCAAGCTCCTATCAATCACGCTAATTTGGTTTTAACCAGTCCTTTTTATTTTGGAGCGCATATGAAAGAAAGATCTCAGTGAATAGCCAGCTCCGTACCCCTACTCTGAAGGACTGAAAAGTTAGTGCATTTAAAATGCTTTTCTGTGTCCAATGTGTTTATTTGTGAACCTCAGAAACAAAACCAGTTAACATTAACTTTGAGTAATGTTCCGTGTTCCCCAACAAAAAAAAAGAATTACATAAATTGTGCTGATTTACTTTTTCTCCCAATGGGGGAGGGACAGTGCCTTATGCAAAGACAGCTGTTTCGACTTAAGAGAAGGTCTCATCAGTTTGCAATTTGACCGTCCAGTGGATGCCAACCTGAGCAAAAAAGACATTCTACATTCTGTCTTTTTTGCTCAGGTTGGCATCCACTGGACAGTCAAATTGCAGGCCGATCATGCAAACTGATGAGACCTTCTCTTAGGTTGAAACAGCTGTCTTTGCATAAGGCACTGTCCCTCCCCCATTGGGAGAAAAAGTAAATCAGCACAATTTTTTTTTTTTTTTTTATTTTTTTATTTTTTTTGAACACGGAACATTACTCAATGTTAACGTTAACTGGTTTTGTTTCTGAGGTTCACAAATAGAGACAATGGACACAGAAAAGCTTTATCAAAGCAAACTATTCTGCATTTCAAATGCACTAACTTTTCAGTCCTTCAGAGTAGGGGTACGGAGCTGGCTATTCACTGAGATTTTTCTTTCATACTATTTTTATCCTTAATTTGGATACCATCTCAGTAGTTAGCCCTCCCTAGTCATGTCTATTAGGTTTTGAAATTACAATTTCAGAACATTATTATTTTGTTCATTTTACATAAGATTTTCATAAGAGTTTTACTATTTCTGGTTTAACTTTGTGCTGGTTTGCTTTTATTATGGATTTTCGATTTGATGCAAAGAAGACACCATTCTCTTGTAGAATGTCTTTTTTGCTCAGGTTGGCATCCACTGGACAGTCAATTTGCAGGCCGATCATGCAGTCTGATGAGACCTTCTCTTAGGTCGAAACAGCTGTCTTTGCATAAGGCACTGTCCCTCCCCCATTGGGAGAAAAAGTAAATCAGCACAATTTATGTAATTCTTTTCTTTTTTTTTGAACACGGAACATTACTCAAATTTAACATTAACTGGTTTTGTTTCTGAGGTTCACAAACAGAGACATTGGACACAAAAAAGCTTTATCAAAGCAAACTATTCTGCATTTTAAATGCACTAACTTTTCAGTCCTTCAGAGTAGGGGTACGGAGCTGGCTATTCACTGAGATTTTTCTTTCATACTATACACACACTAACACACACACACACACACACACACACACACACACACACACACACACACACACACACACACACACACATATACATACTCACATATGCACGCAAGGAAACACACACACACACTACGACCCAAACCCCATCCATTGGTCTTTGCATAAGGCACTGTCCCTCCCCCATTGGGAGAAAAAGTAAATCAGCACAATTCATATAATTTGTTTTGTTTTGTTTTTTTGTTTTTTTGTTTGTTTTGAACACGGAACATTACTCAAAGTTAACGTTAACTGGTTTTGTTTCTGAGGTTCACAAATAGAGACATTGGACACAGAAAAGCTTTATCAAAGCAAACTATATATATATGTATGTGTGTGTGTGTGTGTGTGTGTGTGTGTGTGTGTGTGTGTGTGTGTGTGTGTGTGTGTGTGTGTGTGTGTGCGTGCGTGTGCGAGTGCATGCATGTCACCTTACCTTTTTGTGTGCGGCGATGTCCCAAAGTCAACACCCCCCCAATAATGGACACGTAGTCTACGCTGCCCAGAACAACCTGTCAGCACAACAATAACTGTCAACACATATACAACAGTCAACATATCAACAATCGTTAACAGTATTTGCCAACACACTATCTTCTTCTTCTGCGTTCCCACACCATATGGCCATAATGGTTTTATTATTAGGGATTATTTCAGGTGCATCATTCCTCACAGACGTCGTTACAGTTGGATCGCAGTTGGATATAAATCGCACGTTTGGGGTGGCTGCTTAATGGGGCACCCTGACGGATAGGTTTCTGCAAGAAACACGTCGAGGTCACCAGAAAGAGCCTTTTCAAGGATCGGAACACTCACATTGCTTTGGTTTGCTCTGGTTTCCCGCTTAAATGACAAAGAGTGATAACTTCGCAGCCTACCAACCTCGCAAAGAATGAAGCCAACTTTCTCACTTCCCACCTGAAAAGGTGGAATGTAGGAAGTGTTAGGTATGGTAACAGAGGCAGTGAGTGAGTTCACAATGATCCCCATCTGTAGTGTAGATGAAAGTGTGGGAGTAAAACACGGCTTCAGGCATCTGCAGACTGCGAACTGTTAGTATATTCAGGCTTTTTTGGTATATGACTTATCATTTTACACCAGTCCTTATCACCCCTACATTTTTCCTTCATCCAGTGTGGCAACCAACCGTTTCTAACACAATTCTCCACCTCCATCAAACGCAAATGATCACTTTCGCTGTCTGTGAGAAAGACCATTGTTCTTGTGATTCCCCTCTTAATAGTAAACACTAGCAAATATTTACGTTAGCAACGCGCGCAGCTATTGTGACTGAAACTTCCGGCTGCTATTTCCTTCTTCTCATCTGAAGAGCGACACTGCTTGGAACGGAAACGAAATGAGCTTTGAATCATTTTGGTTTGTGTGGTCAAAATTTTGAAAAACAGGCGCTGCCTCGTATCCGAGGCAAGGTTGCATCCATACGATCACACACACACACATACAAAACCACACACACGCACACACAATCACACACGCGCACGCACACGCACGCACGCACACGCACACGCACACACACACACACACACACACACACACACACACACACACACACACACACACACACACACACACGCAAGAATGATAGTACCTTCTGGCACACAACACATACTCACTTTACAGGATGAAGAGCGGACCAGCTGACCCCTCCCTCTTCCACTACTTTCTTCAACATTCTCTTCTTCTTCCTCCTCCATCTTCTCCTTGATCCCCTTTTCGGTCTCAGCTGGCGTGGTCGTCATCGTGGTCGTCATCGTCAGTTCTGGCATTCAAGATGGACAAAGGTCAATGTGGCCCCAAATCCAAT
The DNA here is from genome assembly GCA_017654935.2 of Phymorhynchus buccinoides. Taxonomy (NCBI): domain Eukaryota; kingdom Metazoa; phylum Mollusca; class Gastropoda; order Neogastropoda; family Raphitomidae; genus Phymorhynchus; species Phymorhynchus buccinoides. The sequence goes on from CM065710.1 coordinate 2,772,330, forward strand.
CCAGTCAGTAGTATAGATTAGAAGCATTTATTTGTAGAGAAATAACAAAAAAATGATAACGATAATGGGTGGTGGGGTGGTCAAGATGATGATGATGATGATGATGCCGCCACTGCTGCTGGTGGTGGGGTGGTCAAGATGATGATGATGATGATGATGCCGCCGCTGCTGCTGCTGGTGGTGTTAATGTTGTGGTTGCAGCTGCTGGTGATGGTTTTGGCTATTTCGTGAGTCAAATGAAAGCTACACGATGTGGGGAACACCTGGTATAATAATATACTTCCGGTTTGGTCAAGGTTTTACAGAGGAACAAACGAAATATTGTTTTACGTCCTCTCGGCCTGGGACGGCACATATAGGACATGTATTTTGTAAGATATAATAAAATCGACAAAACAAACAAAAAACGAACATAAACAACGATACAGAGACGTGGACAAACATATTTACAAATACTTGTGCATTATGTACATAAATAATTAACTTTTATTTCTATTTACAGAAGATAAAAGGTAATATAATCTAAAGGTTTTAATTTTTCTCCAAGGGAAACAACTCATTTACCCGGGAGAACTTCTGTCCAACTGAATGTGATACGGAGCAATATTATTATAAAGCTATGCTATGTTAAAATATGTTTGTTATATAATAGTGATCAAAATATTATGATTATAAAAATATCATTATAGATAAGATATTTTATTGTGGAATCCAGAGACCCCTGGCAAACAGCTTAGAAGGCAAAGGACGATCTATATAAAATTCTTATATTAAACGTTACTAATATTACTAATACAAATGGTGTGTCATGGAGTTTGTGTGTGGTGCGGACGGCGCGTGAGGGACAAAGTCCAAAGCAGGGAAGCTACCTATCGCCCTCGCTCCGGTCGCGTTAACTTGATTACAAAGTATGTATGAAGTAAAATAAAAAAACTTATATTATTATTATTATTATTGTTATTTAATAGTGATTGGATGGGAGCCGAGAGCTCCATTAGAAATATGGGAGAGACGGTGAGGGGCGGTTAACGATTCCTACCCCGTCCGGGATGGGGGGGGGGGGGAGGGGGCCCTGGCATGGGCATCAACTGATCCCACCCCCCACCCCCCACCCCCGACCCTAACCAAAAGATGCTTCCTATTTTCACCTCCATTCCTGATTGGCTGACTATTCCTATGAGATCTGTGTTGCTATGATACTGTTTATAACTCCATTTAGTCATTCCTAGCAAAATGTCTGAATTTGTGAACTTCAGAAACAAGTTAACGTTAACTTTATGAAATGTTCTGTGTTCTTAAAAAAAAAACACCTAAAAAAAAACCTTATTAATAAAACATTACATAAAGTTAACGTTAACTTGTTTCTGAAGTTCACAAATTCAGACATTAGATACAGAAAAGTTTCATCAATTCGGCATTTCAAATGCAACAACTTTTTAGTCCTACAGAGTTGTGTGGAGTGGGAAGTTTGGCTTGTGCGGCTGTTATCTTTTTCTGTATTATTTGATTCATCTGTCCTGCACAGCTCACCATCTGATCGTCGGTCTATAGGATTTATTTTTTAACTATATATATATATATATATATATATATACATTGTGAGCTAAGTATAATTTGTGAAATAGAAATACCAACAAATGGGCAGCTACAGTCCTACATTCCATGCATAACTATGCAGAACATAACATCATTTTGATGTAGCCTTGGTGTTCTAGCTTATGTTAATTGGTCTAACAGCCTTATGAAAAGGCAAACAAACCACTTTTCTACATGTCAACACTGTTTGGGCTCCTGTTGATCTTTGATCAACTGAATTTCTTGTTTTTTTGTTGTTTCTGGGGTTAAGCCAGGAAAGGGGCGAAGGGAAGGGTGATCATATACAATTACTCTACATTTAGACGCTAGACACTAGAGCCTAAAAAACTATTTTTAGTTACTTGAAAAACCGGTTGGGGCAGAAACTTCATGTTGTTGTATTTGTTTGTGTGGATGGGGGGTGGGTCAAGTCTTTATTGTTTGTTGTCCGTCACCGAAGGTAACGGACTTTGCGATGGGCTGGTTTGTCTTTTTTTTTTTTTTTTTTTCTTTTTTTTTTTCTGTCTGTCCCAAGGATATCTCCCGAACCGCTTGACCGAATCGCGTCAAATTTTGTGTGAAGGTGTGCCTCCTTAATAGGAAGAGATCGGCGCAAACCATTTTGCCGTCGTGACCTTGACCTTGACGTACGACCTTGAAAACCGAAAATCTATTTTTAGCCATATCTCGGGCACCGATCGACATAGGATATTGAAACTTGGTATGAAGGTGGTTTGGCTTATGCCCGTTCTGATGATGGCATACCGATCAAGGTCAAGGTCAAGGTCAAAAAGATCGCTGGAGCCTGAAAATCGGAGGGTCATTTTTTTCTCCTTCTGTCTGTCCCAAGGATATCTTTCGAACGGGTTGACCGAATCACGTCAATTTTTGTGTGCTGGTGTGTCACTATGAGAGGAAGGCATCCGCACAAACCATTTTGCCGTCGTGACCTTGACCTTGACGTACGACCTTGAAAACCGAAAATCTTTCAGGGGCCATAACTCCCACATCGTTAGTGTTAGAGTCTTCAAATTTGGCATGTAGGTACTTTGGCTTATGCCCGTTCTGATAGTGGCATACCGATCAAGGTCAAGGTCACGGTCCGGGAGATAGGTAAGCCTTGTTTTTTGGGTTTTTTTGTCTGTCTGTCCCAAGGATATCTCCCGAACCGCTTGACCGAATCACGTCAAATTGTGTGTGGAGGTGTGCCACCTTAATAGGAAGAGATCCGCGCAAACCATTTTGCCGTCGTGACCTTGACCTTGACGTACGACCTTGAAAACCGAAAATCTATTTTTAGCCATACCTCGGGCACAGATCGACATAGGATGTTGAAACTTGGCATGAAGGTGGTTTGGCTTATGCCTGTTCTGATGATGTCATACAGATCAAGGTGAAGGTCAAGGTAAAAAAGATCTCTGCGGCCTGAAAATCGGAGGGTCATTTTTTCTCCTTCTGTCTGTCCCAAGGATATCTTTCGAATAGGTTGGCAGAATCGCTTCACATTTTGTGTGGAGGTGTGCCACCTTAATAGGAAGAGATCCGCGCAAACCATTTTGCCGTGGTGGCCTTGACCTTGACGTATGACCTTGAAAACCGAAAATCTATTTTTAGCCATATCTCGGGCACCGATCAACATAGGATATGGAAACTTGGTATGAAGGTGGTTTGGCGTATGCCCTTTCTGATTATGGCATACCGATCAAGGTCAAGTTCAAGGTAAAAAAGATCACTGGAGCCTGAAAATCGGAGGGTCATTTTTTCTCCTTCTGTCTGTCCCTAGGATATCTCCCGAACCGCTTGACCGAATCGCTTCAAATTGTGTGTGCTGGTGTGTCACTATGAGGGGAAGGCATCCGCGCAAACCATGTGCGACCAAATGCGTATAATTTTAATGCTTTGTTTGTTTCAGAGGTTGATTAAACTTAAGCACTTCGTTACAGCTATAAACAGTTCTTTTCGATTATTTATATGGATAAAATGTCACATGTTTTGTTCTTTTTTTAAATTATGGTACAAGCATATTTGTCCATGATGTTACATATCTACTTGTTGATATTGTTTGTCGTTTCTGATAGTAATTAGCATAGACATCACTCTGTATTGATGTTTGAGTGTTTAAATATGTGTGTGCTTTGTTTTATATTTATGTGCCCCAAGTGGGTATGAAAGAAACAACTTGCCTTGCTTTACACTATAATTTTTTTTCCATTGTTGTTTCTTTCCTTTTAGATCTTTGTACACCAAAGGTACTCAGTGAAGTGTGTCCATCCCCACGCTGCTAAAGCTCTACAGTAAAGGTATGTGTACACGGGAACATTGTTTTCAATCTTTCCCATGTCAACACAGTGACAATAATATGACTTGCATTATCACTGTGTTGCCATGGGGAAAGTGTGATCAATGTTCACGTGTACACAGACATTAAGGCACTGCACGACTAGCTAGCTCAGACATTTTGTGTGTGTAATTGTCCTTCGCCCGATACGGTCGGCAAAGGAGTATAAGTTAGTCGCGGTTTTTCTCTCTCTCGTGTTTGTTTTGTCGGGTTGTAACTCATGAACCGCAGGTGAGAATCACTTACAATTTTGTGTGGGGATGCATCGCGGAACAGTGTTGGTCCCATAGAAAAATCATAACCGTGGTGGCCTTGTGTGTCCTTGTTCTTTTTCTTATGATCTAATGTTGCACCTGGAATTAATTTCTCTGCTCTGAGGTAATAAAGCTTATTTGACTTAACACTAGAGGTGGGGGAAAAAAAACCCGGTGTGAACCGAAAAACCGGTGCTAAAATTTCGCGGACTTAAAACAGCGACTCGAAAGCAATGACCATCATAATAGCGACTGCATCAAAATAGCAATTATGAAAACAGCAAGAATAAGATTAGCGACTATTAAAGCAGTTGCCTCAAATCATCGACTAGATCAAACGTCACATTTATCATCGTAATAAGCTAGAAGAGATAATTCACTGGCGGTAAAAAAAGATAAAAGATATTGTCAGATAAGACACGTTTTAGTGAACTTGAGTTCATGATTGATCGCTTTGTCTCGTAACATAATATTCATTGTACATAATTATGTACATCATCTTTTAGTAATCATGGTCATAAGAGTCTATCCTTAGCAACTTTTGAACAGTAAATGTAATCCCATGTGTCTTAACGTTGTCATGCTTTCTGTGATTATGTTGCGATAACTTTTTTTTAATGATCTAATGTTGCACCTGGAATTAATTTCTCTGCTCTGAGGTAATAAAGCTTACTTGACTTAACACTAGAGGTGGGGGAAAAAAAACCCGGTGTGAACCGAAAAACCGGTGCTAAAATTTCGCGGTTCGAAAAACCGGTTCGAGTTGCTGTTAACCGGTGTGTTGTTTACTGCAAACTGTAAGTAAGTTTTTTCTTAGAATAACGCATTCTTTTTTAAGAACAACACTGAATCTCAACGCAGATCGGGTGTTTGTAAACCGAAAGCAGCTGTTTCTAGTCGTCTGGTGGTGTAAGGTGCAAGTATGGCTGATTACACTACGGTACTGAACCCGAAGTAAAAGGGCAAGTCACACATTTGGAGCCATTTTGTCCTGAAGAAAAGAAAGAGTGATTGAATGATTGCACACGTGTCTTCAGTCTTCAGTGTCAACTTTCACCGGCTTCAGGGCACGCCAGACTACATGAAAGACATTGAAAGGTGTATGAATGGCTAGTGAATACAGTCGACTAGCAACATGATAGACGTGAACCTGTGGAGGTGCAGAATAGGGCAGATTAGTTGGTCAGGGGCAAGGGGTCGTCGAGTACACAAGGTCAAGCATGTGAGAAAGGGCGAGGTCGTTTCAACAGCGAGTGTGTTGACACACTTTGTTGTTCTACTGTGTGCCTGTCTCCTCGGACATTCCCTCAAAACCAACTACTCGTCGCTTGTGTTTAATGACATGTCGTCGGTTTCTGAGCCCTTTGTTAGCCACACACCTCGCGCAACAACATCAAACTGGAATGAAGTGTGTAGTGACGTCACGTGTGATGTACACACCTTAGGCCTACCTGTACACAGCCAGGCTCTCTTCAGTCTGTGTGTAGTCTACGCTGCCTGGTCCATGTGGTGCATATTGCTGTCCTCAGATGTACATCAGAATCCAGATCCGGGGGAAAATGATAATCTGAAACAATCTGAAGGCGCCCAACCTGTGTCTGATCACTCTGAATCGATCCAACAGCAACAACACATTCCACCCGACCTCCTTCAGCAGATCCAACAGGCACTTGACAGGCAAACAGAGAGCCAGAGTAAACAACACGCTGAAGAAACAAACCTGATACAAAGTGATCTGTCTACCATCAAAACTGAACTGAAGCAGGTCAGTGACAAATGCAAATTCGACTCGAAATAGAAAACGCCAGTCTCTCAGCTACCGTTTCGGGAATTACCGATGACGTCACAGACCTATTTTCAGACACAGCAAGTCAGAAAGCGGTCACCCAGTCACTGGCTCAGCAAGTTGACCAACTGCCCCTACCTCCAGAAAGCTTTGGCAATGGAGATGATTGAGAACCAGTACCACTCCAGTGAGTGGAGTCATGTCTTCACTGATGGATCCTCAGAAGGAGCAGTTAAAAAACCAGATAGAACACTGATTCCCAAGGCCTTCCAACAGGAAGAATCTCTTCAAATTACCGAGCTGAAACATCAGCTCTGAAACATGCAACCAAGATCATTGCACAGTCTGCCAACCCGCCACCGAAAGTGGTCTTCTTCACTGACTGCAGATCTCTGCTTCAGGCACTCCAAAGCACCAGAAGTGAACAAGACCTGAAGAGCATCAAGAAAACCCTCCATGATCTCTCAAAACAGTCCTCCGTCACACTTCAATGGGTACCATCTCACTGTGGGATCACTGGAAACGAGAAGGCTGACGCTCTCTCCAAAGCAGGCAGCAGAATGGAGCAGTTCAGCCATCCAGTGACCTACAGAGAAGCAAACACAATCATCCACAACCACTACCGGTCCCAGTGGAAGAGAAGGCAGGGTGAAGACAGTGGTGTTGATACAATCCACCAGCTCAGCAGACACCAGCAAACAACCCTCTTCCGGCTGAGGACTGGCCACTGCAGACTGCTGAGCCACCTCAATCGACTCAAAATCACCCATACTGATGAATGTCCATGTGGTTCAGGATCCCAGACCCCTGAAGACATACTACAACACTGCCCAACACATGATGCTCTACGACGCCAAACCTGGCCAGGGGTGGTGGAGCTGCAGGTGCAGCTTTGGGGCAGCTGCACCGACCTGGACAAGACAGTGGACTTCGTCATGGCGACCAACTTAAAAGTCTGACACTGCCAGCTACATCGACTGCTGAAGGAGAAGAAGAAGATCAACTGTGTGGGGAGATGGAGAGAATGAATCAGGAGATTGACAAGCTAGAAGATTTCTCCCGCAGAGATAATCTGCGTTTCTACGGCATCCGTCAGTGCTCTGCAAAAGAAACGTACGATCAGTGTGCGGCAGCTGTTGTGCAAACCCTGAATAGTGTCAACAGCCCCCTGACATGGACTGAGGATCACATTACCAGGGCCCATAGAGTCGGACAGAGAAACCCCAGGCCCATGATTGTCAAGTTTCGAAGCTGGAGGGACAAGTTAGAAGTCATACCGAACAAAGAATATAGAAGCCAGCTTGAAAAGACGGGCATTCGTGTGTCCAATGATGTAACAAAACGTCAGGCTGCCATGGTATCTCAGGCCAGAAGGGACAATTTGTCTACGTACTTCGTTCATGGCGTCATGAAGATTGAGCCGAAACGACCCACACGAGCTGAAGAAGACTGATCTGCCCAGTGAACCAACGCTGTACCACAGCCGCCACCCAACCCATCGCCAGGCTCGCTGCAGACGACAAACGCCAGACCAGCTGATTTGCCACTGGGTCAAGGTCCTGGGGTCAACTCTACTATTATTAGTATCTGGAAATCACAGGGTCGTGAGATTGCTTTGGACTCTTCTAACCCAGCGACTTCGGGACGTCATAGTGTGGGTATGGTGGGGATGGCAGATGATACGAAGGGAGAGACGCTGGGTGGGAGGGGAGCAGTGAATGGAAAGGAAAGGGGACAAAGTTTAAGTGCAACAGCGACAGCAATGCATGACATTGTAGGTAGTGTTGGGGTGAGTGGTGATGGAGGAGGAGAGGCACTGGGTGAAAAGGGGGTGGTGGGTAAGAAGGGAGGGGAAGGGACTGGGAGTGCAGCTAATCCAGCGAGGCGTATCAGTGGGAACCTGGTAGTGAGGAGTGAGGACAGAGGGGGAGACACACCGGGTCAGAAGGGAACAGTAGGTGGGGGGGGGGGGGGGGGGGGCAGAAGGGGGGTTCAGGAACATGGTAGTGAGGAGTGAGGACAGGAGACTTCCGGTAGCTGCCCGAGGTCGGACAGCACATATGTCTACCACTCCCACCAAAACCCAACTTATTCGGACTTCATCATGTGTCATCCATTCCTTTCGTGTTTGTGAATATAACTATCAGGTGTTGCTTTATTGTTTTACCTAAGTTTTATAAGTATTAGTGTGATTTATAGTCTACAATCCAGAGACAAGTGTCTGCATCTGCAGGCTGCTGCCAGCGGGGCAGCATGGCGGCAGTACAGGCGCCGGTGCCACCAGTATTCATTCACACCCGCGCGCTGCCCGCTGCTGAGAACAAGGATTACTCCACTTTAGAACTGTGTGTTGCTGCGGAGAAAGTGACTGGACACAATAACATTGAAGCAGCACAAAGGATAGGATCGCTGTGGCGACTCTATCCAAGAGACCTAGAAGCTAGAGTAAAGCTACTCACAAAAGGACTGACACTACGGGGATACATAATCCACCCAACGGACAAAAAACCCTTTGTGAGACAAGACGAGGATGGGGAAGAACGGGAAATCCCCACCACTCGTCTTACCATCGGGAATATCCCCTGGGAATTCCCGAATGAAGAAATCTTCAACTTCATCCTGCAAACCTTGCAGCTCAAACCATGTTCCCGTCTCATGAATGAAAAAGTGAGATGGGAAAACGGCAAGCTCTCTAACTGGAACACGGGACGAAGATTTATCTTCATAGAAACCCCGAAAACGCCACTACCAAAATCCGTGAAAATGGGGAGAGTGTCTGTGTCCCTTTTCCACAAAGAACAGAAAGCCAACACTGTCTGCTCCAACTGTCTGGCTACTACACACCACGTTAGTGCATGCAGGGCCCAGACCAAGTGCAAAGTCTGTCTTCAAGACGGACACAAGAAGGGAGACAGCGCTTGCCTACTCCTTCCTCCTCCCCCCTCCCACCTCCCCCCTCCCCCACCCCCTCCTCCTCCTCCCCCTCCTACCCCTTCTTCCTCTACCACTCCTACCCTTCCATCCCTCCCGCCTCCACCAAGCGCAGAGAACAGCAAGGAATGCACGAAGCAATCTACACTGGACTTCACTGCCAGCAGCAAAGCAGCAGCAGGGAAACCCAAGAAGCAGGGACATGCCAGTAGATCACTCTCGCCTGCAGGCCGTAGCAAGCGCAACAGATCGCCCTCCACGCCGCGGCACAGAGCCCCAAACAGGATGAAGAACCCTCGCACAACACCCACAGATCAGGAAGCGAATAGCCCGCAGGCAGAAGACACAGGAGAGAGAGCAGAGGAAGAGAGGCGGTGCTCTGACACCTAGTTGGACACGCCCCTTCTCTGTTCCTGACCCTTACGACTGCTTGTCCCAAGGACGCGACGATTAATGCCTAATGATTGTAGCTATGCTCTGTTATGGTGGATACGCTACGCCTACTTTCCGTTAATGTGAGAGGACTAAAAAACAAAAAGAAACGATTTACCATATTCAAAGAATTAAAGAGAGCAAAATACGATATTATTGCTATGCAAGAAACCCACATAACCACAGAAGAAGAAGCTAGTCTATGGGAACTTCAGTGGGGAGGAAAATTGTTCTATTCATTAGGTGGCAATCATAGTCTAGGCCAAGTTATTTTAGTGTCTAAACGATACATGTTATCCACGCAATGTCTGCACAAAGACAATCGCACGCTATTAATTGAAATGGACATAGGAACAAACAAACTGCTAATAACAAATGCATATGCACCACAATTTACAGCTGAAAAAATACAGTTCTACCAACACGTTTGCTCTGTAATAGACGAACACTGCACCAACCACAGCAACATTATATTAGGCGACTTCAACTCTGTGATAGACAACCAGCTAGACATCATTACAGGAGAACGGCACAATAATAGAGAAGTGGAAGCCCTCAATCAGCTTACAATAGACCTCGACGTGCACGACAGCTGGAGAACACACCACCCAGAGGACAAAGAATACACATGGTGCCGTCATCAGCCGTTCACAGCCAGACGCATTGACTACACCTTCATTTCAAATAACCTTCTACCTTACATAGAACAGAGCGAAATAATATCTTTCCCCCACTCTGACCACAGAGCACTTTTGACAACTATCGTTTTCCATAACTATACTCGAGGCCCAACCTATTGGAAATTTAATAATAGCCTACTGAAAGATAAAGAGTACATTAATAAAATTAATGGCTTTACGGAGCAGTTCACGCAGGATCACTCTCAAACGAATGCGCACACAAAATGGGAACTGTACAAAATCAAAATCAGAGAGCTAACAATAAACTACTCAAAAACTAAACGAAAATCGGAACGTACCCGCCAAGAGGAGGCTGTTAGTAAGCTTTGTGACATTGAGAGAAAACTTGCCCAAAATCCCAGTGCTCCACATCTTCTTGCAGATATGGTTAAACTTAAAACAGAAATAGAAATCAGTGCACTAGCCTCTGCACAAGGGGCACAGATAAGATCAAGGACGAAATTCATAGAGGAAGGAGAGAAAAACACGGCGTATTTCCTGGGACTAGAAAAGACCAAGGCAGCAAATAATACAATAACGATGCTCAAAACTGAAGAAGGCCTCACAGTAACCAACCAAGCAGAAGTGTTAAAGGAACAAGTCAAATTCTACACTCAACTCTATGCAGCGGACAATTCTGTAACTGGAGACGAAAAATCAATAACTGACTTCTTAGGCGAAAACATCACTCTTCCAACCTTAAATGAAGATGAACACAACACCTGCGAAGGCCCAGTAACAGAAACTGAACTGACGGAGGCACTTAAAGAAATGAAAAATGGCTCTTCCCCAGGATGTGATGGTCTTACAACTGAATTCTACAAAATCTTCTGGCACAAAATAAAAACCATGCTGTTTGAATCGTACATTTACTCCTTCCAACATGGACAGTTAACATATTCTCAACAAAGGGGGATCATCACTCTGCTACATAAAGGTAAAAATCTTCCCCGGGACAAACTATCTAACTGGCGTCCTATCACTCTTCTGAACACGGACTACAAATTACTGGCAAAAAGTATGTCTATAAGAATACAATCCATTTTAAATTCACTCATCTCACAAGACCAGTGTGGATTTATAAAAGGTAGAAACATTGCAAATATTCTGAGAACAACGGATGATGTAATTAACTATCTCAACAGCGAAAATCTTCCTGGGCTATTAGTAGGCATAGATTTTACAAAAGCGTTTGACACCATATCCAAACAATTTATACTAAATAGCCTCAAACGCTTTGGATTCGGACCTGACTTCATACACTGGACTCGCACGCTTCTCACACAGGCAAACAGCTCTATAAGTCACTACGGGTGGATATCAGAACCCATCCAAGTGGAAAGAGGGATCAGACAAGGCTGTCCCCTTTCCCCACTGCTTTTTGTTTTAGCAGTCGAACTTCTAGCTTACAAAATACGAAACAGCAACATATCTGGAATAAACATACCAAGGCCCACCAACGCTGCCAACTTCTTATCCACTGTTATAAAAATCCAACAGTTTGCGGACGATACTACCCTGTTCTTAAGAAGCAGAGAAGACCTAGACATTGCAATATTCATTTTTGAAGCCTTCGCATCTATTTCAGGGCTCAGAATGAATAAACAAAAAACAGTAGCAATGTGGCTCGGGCAGCAGAAAGACAACCGGGACCAGCCACATAATTTAAAATGGACAAGACAAGTCAAAATTCTAGGAATACACTTTAGAAGCGACACCACTGCTTGTAATATTGACGACAACTGGACACAAAAAGTTGACAACATACAACGAACCATCAAACAATGGTCTAGAAGGAACCTCACTATTTATGGTAAAATAATTATAGTAAAAACGTTTATTACATCTCAGCTCATCTATGTTATGCAATCAATTACTATCCCTGAAGACATATTAAATAAAATTAACCGAATTATATACACCTTCATATGGAAAAAGAAATACAACAACAAAAAGGCCTTTGAAAAAGTCAAACGCATCATCCTAGCACAAGACGTGGACAACGGAGGACTCAATGTGATCGACCTGAAAACACTGCAAGAAGCACTACTCCTAACGTGGGTCCCCAAACTTCTTCACAGTGAAACCGACAGCGCATGGACAGCCTTTCCCAAACAGCTGTTTTCTAAACTGGGAAACAATCTTTCCGTTTTTACGACTTGGCTTAATCCTAAAAATCTAAACGGCTTGAACAATTATAGTGGAGGGTTCTGGTATAAAGTACTCTGTGCATGGCTCAAAATCCGCCAAAAAAATGTGACAACAGACGAACTCTTCCTAAACTCAGTGTTGTGGAATAACCAGAATTTCACCTATCAAAACAGATGCCTATTTATAAGAGAGTGGATTAGGAAAGGCATTACTACAGTGAACGATATACTGAACGACAACAACGACATCATCTCTTTCCAGCAGATAGAAGAGAAAGTTGGTAGAGCGCCACAACGTCTTCTAGAATACAACGCAGTCAAGGCAGCATTTAACCGCCTCAAAAACAAAAACAAATTCCTTGCCGTCAACAACGAAGACCAAGATGTGGGAAACCTAATTCTTAATGGAAAGCCCATAAAACACATGAAATGCAAAGACTTTCGTAGGGAGCTCTTAGAAAAAGCTCAACCATGTGCTGTAAATTTTTGGAGACATAAATTGAACGCAGAAATAACAAAAGAGCATTGGAACTCCATCTTCAACTGTACAAAAGAAACACGACTACGGGTCCTACAGTGGAAAATAATGCATAATATTTACCCCACCAACATACTGTTAGCTAAATTGGGCATCGCTAACTCCAACAAATGCAACGTGTGCAATGCCAATGAAATAGACTTCATCGAGCATTTCTTCTTTCAGTGCGAAAAAATCAAAAGCGTTTGGGACCTAGTAGAGAAGGAAGTCTATGCTAGAATACAAAAGACAATCAGGATCACAGAGCATTTGGCTCTGCTAGGTTTTCATGATGACGCTATTTCTAAACGTGACCGAAATGTGATTAACCATCTAATCATAATCGCCAAAATGTGTATCAGCAAATACAGATACGGAGAAAGATCAAACATCAAAATCTTGTTTGAAAGGGAGCTATCGCTCAGAAACATTTTGATCTGAAACGACTGAGAGAGAGAGAGAGAGAGAGAGAGAGAGAGAGAGAGAGAGAGAGAGAGAGAGAGAGAGAGAGAGAGAGAGAGAGAGAGAGAGAGAGGTGGAATAGACACGTTTGTAATAAATATTTGTTAATAGAACGTCTACTAAACACTTTTCCGCATGATGTATTATGTGCATGCTATTGTACCTACAGAATAAAAATGCATTAAAATTATGTTTAATAAATATTATATAATACAAAAAAAGGAAGAAAAAAAACAAAAACAAAAACAAGGAGAGATGATGTCCATGGGGTTCTAAATAAACGCTAGGCACATCATAGGTACATATTGTATGATATGAATGCGGGTGAATGTTGAAGAAAATAGGCCTACTTGTCTACGATAGGCCTACTAACTAGACCCACAGCTCAGCAGGCGACTGAACGAAGCCTAGGCCTGCCCCTTTCCGACCAACAACTACGCAGCCTGGAGGGCCAAGAGACTGAAACCAGACAGACAACACAGCCAGTGGGCCAGCCGAGAAAGGAAACAGTGCCATAATTAGTCCAGCAGCTAGGCTATAGCCGCTGAACCCCTTACTGCAACGCGAGAAACAGCGACAAGACAGAACAGCACCGTATCTCTGCGCCGCGTGTGTGAAGAAAACCAACCCTATGCACCACTAACAGCCTGGAGACGGAAACAAGAGAGAGAGAGCCGCGTCTGTGAAGAAAACCAGCCCTACCAACAGCTTGGAGACGGAAACAAGAGAGACAGAGAGAGAGAGAGAAAGAGAGAGAGAGAGAGACTAATGCATGAAAACACCCAATGTCCATTAAAATAGTAACATAGTATAGTCAATCTTATAGATCCCCATTAGTTGCATTGCCCTTATTGGGCGCAGCTAAAACTGATCTAACTATGGGCGAATCAACGAAACATATCAGTCTACACACAGACTTCTTTCTATTTTCAGTTACGTTTTTCTCCGAAAGCACAAACCACACCCGGCAACAACAAAAAATGACTAGCTTCTTGCGTGGTGTCTATTCATAGAAGTGGGTTGTTTTTTTCCCAGTATAGACTCTCACGGACAAGGAAGCTAAACTAGGGACCTCGAGTCTTGTACTGTCGTCCCAATCCACACTCTGCCCCACCCCTCATGTTTACTACCCTCAATCTCTTACAATCGGTGCTTGAAATTTAATCTAATTTGTCGCTCTTTTTGACTGCCTTTTCCCTTTGCTTTTTGTCATCTACTATATTTCTGCCTTACCGGTCGATTCTGGCTTTTTTTCTTTCAACAAACACTTTCAAAAAGATTTCCTCCAGCCGAAGTCGGACTTACTGGGCCTAATTATTCCTTAGTTATGCCCATAACGGCAGCATGACGCATCTGCGCTCATAATTGACAGGAAAGTATCTGAGGGATCAAAGAAGAAAGGACCTCGAGTGCTGTTTGCCATCCACCTCACCCCACCCCCTCTTGTTTACTACCCGCCTTCATCTCACACACACACACACACACACACATCGATCACTATGCTTACCTTTAAGCATGCCCAGCATGTTAAAAACTCTACACACACTCACAGAGTAGCCATTTTGATTTCTTTTTTAGCGTTCGCATTCCTTTGAGGTGAAGTTCTTTCTATTTTCAGTTCCATTTGTTTTCTCCGAAAGCACAAACCCGTCAACAACAAAAAATGACTAGCTTCTTGCGTGGTGTCTATTCATAGAAGTGGTAAGGTGTTTTTTTCCAGTAGAGACACACCTCTCACGGACAAAGAAGCTAAACTAGGGACCTCGAGTCTTGTACTGTCGTCCCAATACCCCCTCTACACCACCCCTCATGTTTACTACCCTCAATCTCTTACAATCGGTGCTTGAAATTTAATCTAATTTGTCGCTCTTTTTGACTGCCTTTTCCCTTTGCTTTTTGTCATCTACTGTATTTCTGCCTTACCGGTCGATTCTGGCTTTTTTTCTTTCAACAAACACTTTCAAAAAGATTTCCTCCAGCCGAAGTCGGACTTACTGGGCCTAATTATTCCTTAGTTATGCTCATAACGGCAGCATGACGCATCTGCGCTCATAATTGACAGGAAAGTATCTGAGGGATCAAAGAAGAAAGGACCTCGAGTGCTGTTTGCCATCCACCTCACCCCACCCCCTCTTGTTTACTACCCGCCTTCATCTCACACACACACACACACACACACACACATCGATCACTATGCTTATCTTTAAGCATGCCCAGCATGTTAAAAACTCTACACACACTCACAGAGTAGCCATTTTGATTTCTTTTTTAGCGTTCGCATTCCTTTGAGGTGAAGTTCTGTATTACACAATATCTTCTATCTTCTGGAATGTAAAGAACATATAAGTAAGATAAACGAAAGCCATGACGGTACGTTTCTTAGCATCGTCTTCAAACTGCTATTGTTTTAAACTTTGTACAAATGGTGTTTTAAACATATTCATCACTCACCTTCGTTTTTCTGCACCTGCGAATGATTATTACTTTTAACGTCCACCCGGTCCTACTGACATTGCCCAATTCCGTGTGGTCTTAGATAAAATGCTATGAATATTCATTTGTGCATGCGCTCCGTCTGCTTAATAAGTGCCTTTTCCGGTTCTCGAGATTCGAAGCGGGGTATTGCATTATATATGTAACCCATGAAATAAATACTATTTCCTCATTCGAATTGTTTGCTGTTCGGGAAAGATTCGCCCCTAAATAGATTTCAGAGGCGTCTTGTGGCATGCATGAAGAGCAAAAAAATCATCATTAAATATTGAGAATAATTGCAATGGGATGGTAAGGGTGAAGGTAAGGATAGGGACAGAGGTAATGTTTTATTCTCTGCCTAGGAAAAGACAGTGCAGTAGTCACACCGAAGATTTGCACATGTACAGTCAGCAGCATGAATGAGCAGGCACATCAGCAATCAGTTGTTGCACCAGACATCAATGTTCATAGGCTAGGCCTAACATCAGTTCCGAGGCAAAAGTTTGTGCCGTGACGTTTCACGGCAGAGTTCATGTACCCAGCCAATGTAGCAACAAAAGTCAGGGCGAAAGCCGCACACACAAAAGTGAACCCTGACTGGGCCTAACCACTAAGAAACAAGTGCATAGAACGAAGGAACGAACGAACGAAATTTTATTTATACAGGGTAATGAGATAAGTATGCATACTTTTTTACACCCATGTTATATTATATTATGAGAATAACAACATTAGCCTAGCCTATGTCACTAATAGGCCTATGTTACACGAAGGCAAGCCGAGATTGAGCAGCCAATAATGAGTGAGCCAAAGTGGAGCTTCGCTGAAAAAGTGACCACCTAATGCTAAAAATGCTAACTGTTTTTGAATGAAAAAGAGTGAATGTGACGTAAGTGTCCTGCGCGACCCGCTTTCTTTATTTCTTATCTACACCCCCCCCCCCCTTTCTCCCCTCCCCACCCCCCCCACCCTCTCTCCTTTTCATTTCTCGACCAACCGCCACGTTAATTGCCCGGCTGCTTCAAACGAACGCCGATTAAGGCAGTTATCTCTTTGAACCCCGATCTACCTACCCATCACAAGAAAGTGACAACCACGGTCGGGCCCCTTTGAACCCTTCCTTTCCGAGCACGATAAGGATTTGAATGTCGGCACGTGATAAGGATGTAACTGGCGCGTGATTGTTCGGTACTAGTATGCATAAAATTATAGCATCATCTTGTGACGTGTCGACTGCTATAAACCAATGACAGGCTTTCATTGTTTGAAAGTGAAGGCTATAATTGGCGTAGTGAGAAAAAGTTTTTCACACAAGACGCTGAAACCTAGCTAGAGCAACATTGCAGACTCAACCCCTCTCCCAGCCAGTTACAATAGCCCATCTAGTGAGTATTATTGATGGCTGGTGATTGAGATCTGGTTTGTTTGACCCTAGTTTTGATCTAGATCCTATGTTCAATGATGAATAAGGAGTAGATAGATATGTTATTGAAAAGAAGTGGTAAACATTCTGTTCTATTTATGTGCACTGATTATTTGTGTGTGTGTGTGTTTTTGACTTTAACACTTTTGGTACCAGAACCGGAGTTTATGCCTACTAACCCTTTTGTCTATTTTTAGTAGGAAACCTATGGGCCGCAATCTTGCACTTTATGACACCATTCCTTTCCAGGTGTTGGATGGAGAGTGATGTTGTCTTGATCACCTTTTATGTTTTACTGATCTCAGTTTGTTAACTGAAATTCAGTTTATTTATTAACTAGTGCTATTGTACAAGGGAAGCCTTCTAGCCGGTTGGGATTCACTAATTCCCTGCCGACTGAAGCCCCTTGTCTCTAAGCCATAGAGACCTACATCCACCTTCTCCTGTGATTATCAGCAGGGCATCGTGGGCAGGAAGATCATCCCTGACTCACAAGCACCAAGACGGGACCGCCGCCAAGACGCCCCGCACCCAGAATCCGCGAGGAGACCACGCTTGAACCGTGCCATCCCGCGAAGCCGTAACCGGAACGACTGGGAGCTACTCTCATCTGACGAGCAAGCCCAGCCACCCCAGCACTCGCCGATCACTACGGAGGAACTCGACCACAGCTAAGTCCACCGGACTGCGCCAATCATTTGAACTTTCCTCCGGACACTGAAAATAATTAGTGACCCTTCCCGCTTGGGGCTAACCTTCTAGAAAGACAAAAGTCTTGTAAATCCTTTCGGATTCCATTGTTTTTTTATTCATATTTTGTTTTGGCACCATTGAGCTGCTTTATTATTATTGTTGCATAATCTTATGCAGATTTTGTGAGTAAATAAAATACAAGTGTCAAATAATCCTGAACCCTTTGGTCAGACTGATGAGAGTGGGAGTCTTGTAATTTCATGTAAAACCCTACTTCTCTCTGTCTCTGTCTGCCATTTAGAGCAATTCAACCACTTGTATTTCTTACAACCATACGAGCCAGAACCCGGGCACAAATATAAATTTATTAGATGAAAAGGGGCCGGGAAAGTTGCTCATCTCCCATACCCTAGAGAAGTGGGTTAAAGGCAAATTTTCCTACTTGAAAATTTAACACACTAAAAGTCTTCCCTAGAGGCTTAGCCTTTTAACCCATTACCTCGTCACAGTGAACACAGATCTGGTTGGTTGGTTGCAGGAAGTTGTACGTCCTCATAGCCGTAGCTCTTAGGGACAAGTAGTTCTGGTGCTGTAGTCTTCGAAAGACACAAGACACACAGATCTGGTTACTTTCAAATATATATGCTCGAGAGCCGGACCGCAAAGCCAGCAGTCGCTGGACGCAATGAGAATGGCTCTGTGGGTGGCCAGAGTGACCAGATCTGTGTTTGTTTGGGTTTAGTCAAACACAGATATCTATGCCAATAATAATTAAACCCTGGCATTTTGCATATGCACATCTACAGGGTTTAGCCGCCTTGCAGGCTTGGCCAACCCGCTCCCGATTATTTTGTTTTGTGCTGTTTCCAGTGATCGTGTGGGTCTAAATTTTTGTGTATGAGTGTATGAAAGTATCAAGCATGATGTGGTCGACATATAACGTTAACATTCCTCCGTGTTTCCGTCTGATCTTCATCTACTTCTTCCTTCAATACGCCCAAGTGAACTGTTTTAGATGGCCGCCATTCTCCGCCCAATCTCTCATGCACCCTTCACCACCCAGCTGTGAGTCCGTGAGTACTGTGCCCCGCAATGACAATCTTTCCTTTCGAAATAACACTGTTGAGAACGCGTACACTTTCACCAAAGATGAACTGTTGAAAATAGGCTCACAAGTGCGTACAAATCTTGACCCAAATTTGATCGCCCACCTGAAGTCTTTAGGTATCGGCCGCAATTTGCCCCGACGTCGATCGTGCCATGGTGGCACTAGAAAACAGCGACCTATAAACGTTGTGTTCCGTTCGTCAGCAAACAAGAAAAAACAACTACCTCTTCCAGACTCTGCTTCTATGATCCCTGTATCGCCCCTCCCCCCTCTTTCGTCAGCCACAACAACCTGATAAAAATCGCCACCACTGCAAAACCTACCCCGGACATTATGTTTACTTCAGCATTATTCAATGCCCGGTCTGTCAACGATCCCATGAAACGAACTGAGATCTCTACGTTTATCATGGACAACAGCATCCAGCTCATGTTTCTCACTGAGACCTGGCTGAGAGAACACGGTGATGAGCCCAAGTGCTCTGATCTCTGTCCCTCAGCTACAGCATCAAATCTGTATGGAATAGCTTACCACTGACACAGTGTTCGCCACTCTTCCTCTGTCCAGTCTTTCAAAACGTCTCTGAAAACTCATCTTTTTGAAACCTCATACTCTCACCTCTAATCCTTGTAGTCCTTGATGATATGAACCTGCAGTATGTGTGAGTGTGTGAGTGCGTGTGTGCGTGCGTGTGTGCGTGTGTGCATGCACGCGCGCGTGTGTGTGTGTGGGGGGGGGGGGGGGGGGGGGGGTAGGGGGGGGGCAGGGTGGAGGGAGGGCGAGAGAGATTAATACATGTATTTTGTATTAACAGTCTCACTTATTTTTAATGTTTATATTCATTGATACTTGTCTTCATGTTGATTATTCTTGGCTTGTCTTTAATGTGTATGTTTATCTGTATGTTAGTGTTTAGGCCTTTGTTCAGCGGTTTGAGCTCCCTGCAAATAAATAACCATTATTATTATTATTATTATTATTATTATTATTATAATAAATTATTATTATTATTATTATTATTATTATTATTATTATTATTATATGAGAAGAAAGAGGGTAAACTAAGCTCTATTCTGACTACTAATATAATAAGGAAATCTAACTATATATTTATAATAATTATGAAAAACCTTGTATTTTAGACCCCACCGAAGCAGGTTCAAGCTACTAAAATAATAATTTATCTTAACTTATACCACATTACACCGATCTTTTATAATGGATTAATGCACTAAAGTAATACCTTTTGTCAGGTGTGAGCGCGAGGCAGATTTTGTAAATAGAGGTGGAATAGACATTGGACGAAATGAGAGTTTAAAGATAGCATGTATTTGGTAGTTTGGATATTGTTTTGTGACAAATGTTCTGGTTGGCCAGAGCGATAATAAATGGGCCAATGCAAAAAAGCGTTACCGCAAGTGAATTGTATTCAGAATTAATTAGGACCAAATTGTGACAAGGAGATTCACTTTTCACCTGGGTTGGCTGCGAGACCACATCTTCTTCTTCTGTGTTCCTTGAGTTTGTATGGGTTTGAATTAGGTTAGGGAAAGATAATTTATAGGTGGTATTAAAAGAAGCAGATGGCTCATAGAAATGTAGGATTCAATATAATTTTAGTAAGAGGCTTGTCCTCCTTTGTTTTCTCAAAAGAGTTAGTATTGTGTAGTTAATCCAGTGATTAGTCCTTAGAAAGGAATTTCTTTTGAAGAAGAGGAAGAAGAAGAAGAAAGAAAAGGAAGAAGAAGAATGATCAGTTTTTAAACAGATTTCATTATCCGAATAGTTTTATCTTTAATTGTTTGGTATTCAATTTTCTTTGTTTCTTCTGCGGACATTTTTTGTCCTATTATGATTCGTGGACGCGGGTAAAATTATATTGTAGTAACCCGAGAGAGAGGCGTCGGATTATGAATATGGAGATAGAGGTTCGGGGTGATGATGGTTTTGTCCACGATGTGATGAGCTACGTTTTGTGGTGAATTTTTGGGTGAGTAATGCCTGACATGGATTGACGGTAACGGATTTGGCCTGAATTTCTTATGATCCTTTTTTATATAAATACGTAATTAACACTAACCGAGAGGTTAACTTATTACCATGACTTCAATAAACTAAATGATTGATTGGTGAACCTTAACTTCTTGGTGTTGAGTATACATCTTTGGGTGGAGTCAGATTTACGTGTGTATGTTGTGAGCCCGGGGAGTTCACCAATTTTGGCGAACATCACACCTTTCTATACATATACTATGTCACTATGTTAGATGGCACAGTTAAAATACAATTAGCATTCATTGTCCAGTAACAAAAATAAGCTAGTTGAAACCGGGTTCAGGACTGAGTTGGCACTGGGGTTGGTCAGACAGACTGTGACGTCGACACAGCGTCGGTGTAGCTTTCGTCAAATGTTCTGTTTTGACGTCAAATAAAAGTAGCTAATTTGTCTGTAGGACATTGAAAGAGTTGTTTAGTAACAACATTATGAAAGGATGGCCTTGATAAAATAGGTTTTATAGAGATAAGAAGTGACATAACGTGGCGGATTAAATTGACAGATTTTAGGACAAATCAGCCATTCAATGGCTTAATTAACAAGCTAATAGAGTGATTGGCATAACTACAATAAGATTTTATTATTAGAATGACAATCAAAGAGAAGAAAAAGGCTAAATTATCAGTTTATTATTACTACTATTTGGCCTGAGATTTGAATTGGAAGGCCGTTGGAAATTTGAAAGGGGTCGCCTGACATGATTTGGATTTGACACGGCTAAAAATAGATTTGACGCCGTATGCTAAAAATAGCAAGGCGTGCTCATGACTTGGGATGGGGCGAGACACGCTTGTCGTATGCTAAAAATAGTATTGTGCGACAGGTAGGCCTTATGATATATGGCACACTGTCACATAATATTTATTAGTATTTATTTTTGTTTGCACAGGTGGTTATTTATGTCGTCCGCCATTTTGAAAAAATACGAAGCTAAGTGGCATGGCTTTGTACATCGATTTATCGGCAAAGATGTAGATTTACACCCTCCCGCTCTATTGCTTTGGTTCTTTCCGTGTAAATTGAGCACTTAAAAAATCTTAATATTTTAAATAATAGTTGACTTATTTATCACATGAAATAAGAATGGTTCTAGTGCGCTTGTGAAGGGTACTTATTTCACGGTAGGTATCAGGCCGGTTGACCCTTGCTCGCGAGAGGAACGACAGGAGCTCCCTCGCACACGCAGCGTTACTGAAAATAGTAGAGAACAGGTGAAGGGGGTTTCTGGCTCAGTTTCGGTTTCGGTTTCGGTTTCACTCCTCATCCTCCTTATTGATTTAAGCCGTTTTCTTGCGTTTTTTATTCACAAAAACAGTGTGATTTAATCGTTTTTACTCACGAAAACAGCGTGATTTAACAGATAAAGGGGGATTCTGGCTCAAGAGGGAATCCTCTACTTTTAGATACAAAAACACAACTTTAAGGGGTGAAAAAAGCAAAAATCTGTTTTCCCTTTATTCTGTCAAATCGGAATAAAAAACACCACTTTTGGGGTAAAAAAAAAAAGAAAAAAAAAAGAAGGAAATTCTTATAAAATATTCAGTTGGACGGGCACACATGCCTGTTTGGAATTCCCGTTTTCATGGAAAAAATGACATCATGTTAGATTTGATCTGCAAATGCGAAAGAACGAATTCCCGATTCTGTAAAAATAGCGCAAGGAAAATACAGCTTCATGTTTGGTAAGAAAGGCAAAAACGGAAAAAATTGAATTAACCCATAAATGCAGGGGTGGGGTGGGGGTGGGGGGGGGCACATCTTGACCTTTACCCAGAAGGTGGGGGAACATAGTGTGATT
>CM065710.1:2800007-2803302 GCA_017654935.2 Phymorhynchus buccinoides
AAGCTCCATATTGGTTTTTTAGATTGGTGTGTGTGTGAGGGAATGGATGCGGTTGTGGTGTGGTGTTCAATGTGTAATCGGCAGGTGAAAAGAAAACCGAAATGGTGGATGGTTTTATTTGTAAAGCACTGTGAGTTGTTTTTACCTAGAAAAAGTAGAAGGGTGCTATAAAAGTAAAGCAGCCTTTATTATTGTTAATTCTGTAATCTATGAGTTTATTATGACCCATGAAACTGATGAAGGTTCAAAACTTGTGAATCTCTGGCAACAGATTTGTTCTTTGTTTTATATTTATTTTAAATGATTGCAAGCATTTTTATCTTATGCTGCAAGACAATTATAATTAAATTTCAGTTTTATTTTCTCTTCAAGATCATCTTATATTCAGTACAGTTTTATAATTGTTATCAGAGGTAAATTGTCATTTATATTTTCCTGGAACAGCGCTGCCATGGAACAGCTGACGCCCTGTTAACCAGTATTGACAAGCTGGACAAGGTTCACTCCCTGCCCGGCCCCCTCCTGCCCTCTGCCCTGCGAAAATGAAGATGACGAGCTATAGAACTGTAAGTCATTTTATAAAATCAACATTTAAATACCATATTTTCAGACTATAAGGCCCCCCTGTGGGGATACCGGGGGGGTCTTTTGTATAAATAGTTCACCCACCTTCTGGAAGTTCTGTGCTTCTAACTTCCTCTAATCTGTCGCTCTCTTTGACTCTGCCTTTTCCTTTTGCTTACTGTCATCATACTACTATCTTTCTGCCTTACTGGTCCATCTCTCCTGCCTTTTTGTTTTTTATAAAACACTTTAAAAAAGATTTCCTCGCACCGAAGTCGGACATGCTGAGCCCTAACTATTTTTTAGTTAGGCGCATAACGGCAGCATGACGCATCTGCACTCATAATTGACAGGAAACTGAGCGATCGAAGAAGAAGAAGAGAAGACTATACGGCAATGCTTTTTCTTCTAGACTCAGACCCCCATGTCTTATAATATGACTAATAAAGTAGTAAAAACAAACAGCAAAATATGACATTTGGGGGTGCACCTTATACATAGGTGCGCCTTAGTCTGAACAATATGGTATATTATGGATGGGGTGCGCCTTAGTCTGAACAATATGGTATATTATGGTCCACCTTATACATGGGTGCGCCTTAGTCTGAACAATATGGTATATTATGGTCCATCTTATACATGGGTGCGCCTTAGTCTGAACAATATGGTATATTATGGTCCACCTTATACATGGGTGCGCCTTAGTCTGAACAATATGGTATATTATGGTCTTCACTTTAACGCAGATTAAGGTTATACATCTAGGAGGAATCCCCCTCTCCCCTCTCCTTCCCCACCTCCGCTTAGTTTTAGCCCTACCCACCCACCATTCCCCAACCCTCACAACCTTCCCCCCAACCCTGCCATATACAGGCTGATCATCCGGGTGGCTATATCATCAGTTTTTACCTGACTGACTGGAGTCTCTCAGCATTTTCCACGCATATAGCAACTTCTGGGGTTAAATGTTTCCAATCTTTTTGGGCTCAAGGTTTAGGGAGGATGATTGTTTTTAAAAACGTTTCATTTCATTTCTGACTCTTTGTCTGTTTTAGAATATCAATAGATTTCATTGCTACAGTATTTTGGTCCTTTGGTGTGTATATGCATATTAATTAACATAACATTTTGCTTTTTGTTCACAGAGGCTGCCACTATGACTGGGCCAGGAAGAGTGTTGATGTTGCGCCCTCTGAGCTGGATCCATCAGCAGCCATTTCCACTCCAAGTTTCAAGCGAGAGGAGAGAATCAAGTCAAGAATAATTTAGTATCACCCGTAGGCAAAATGTGGTTGCAGATGCAATACACACCAACAAACACAACAGGACAATGAGATTTTAAACATAAACACCAATCCCGGGGAGAGGGGGGGGGGGGGGAGGGGGGGGGTGGGGGGAGCATACAATTACAAGGACCAAGACAAGAGGAGCCGAACCATACATGGAATGTTTTGTGTTGCTGCCCCACAGTGCTATTGCTACAGGTACTTACGGGTACTCACATTACCACAAATGCAAACTGCAAGAATGTGAGCCAGATGTGTGAAAAACAATACATACTGTAATTGAAAAGTAGCGTACTGTGCTTGTATTGCACCATTCTTGAAAGTGCCTATTGAATTGCAGTGATGTCCCGAGGCTCCCCTGTCAGGACAAATGTCTGATAAAAATTTTTAACACTGGCACGCTTTGTCCTATTCATTTCTGCAAGAGCCAGGACATTGCCCTATTGATTTCTCTTGCCTCAGGACAGTTTGTCCTATATTTTGTCGATCCACGGTACATCACTGGAATTGTTGATATTAATCTGACTATTTAATATAGCTGACTTTTTCAGCAGTGTATACTCCCATCTTTCCCCCCTAATCATTTGATGTATATTGCCTCTGTGATTTTATGTGTGTGTGGGTGTGGGTGGCTTGGGGGATGGGGAAAGCTGAGGGATGTCTGTGTCAGTCTGCTTGAGAGATGATAAGTTTCTATGTAGTTTCAAGAAACAGGTTTTCTTCTTCGTTCCCAGGCCATATGGCCACAATAGGTAAGGTTACGTATGTGTCCGGTTTTCAGTTGTCACTGGTCTCCCCGCTGCGTACAGGCCGACACATTCCGATTTCGGAGGAGTTCAAAGGAGAACAAGTATTTAGAAGATGATTTTTTTAAAAAGGCAGGAGGAGAATGGGGCCAATATAGTCAGAAAGATAGTAAGATGATAGAAACAAAAAAGGGAAAAGTGCAGAGTCAAAGATGAGTGACAGATTAGAAGAGGTTACAAAGCACAGAACTTCCATAAGGTGGGGGAACATATTTTTACGAAAGACCCCCCGGTATACCCACGGGGGGGAAACAGGTTTTCAAATTTTAATCCTTGTGATCGTATTTCAGACAGTGGGATATTCACTGAAGTTAGTTCAGACAGTGGGATATTCACTGAAGTTAGTTCAGACATATGCGGCTATATGAATGCTTTAATTGCTACAAATAGATGACGTGTAATGTTTTATTCTGAATTAAAAAAGGTCTTTCTGTTATTATTTTGCATTGCCTATATCAGTGAGTTGTCCCGAGGCCCCAATCATAGGCTACTAACCTATTAAAACTGAAAATGTCATATTGCGTTCTCCCCAGTCAGGACAAATGTCTGATTAAATTTTAACACTGGCACGCTTTGTCCTATTGGTTTCTGCAAAAGCCAGGACATTGTCCTATTGATTTCTCTCGTCTCAGGACAGTT
>CM065710.1:2803802-2846302 GCA_017654935.2 Phymorhynchus buccinoides
TCCCCCCCCCATTTTTTTTTTTTTTTTTTTTTCGTTTTTTTTTTTTTTTTTGTTTTTTCTGCGCGTCCCATCTAACGTCAGTCGATGTAGCACATATGACGTCATCTGCGCTGCATCTGCGCGTTGCAGTCGATGTAGCATTTCTGACGTCATCTGCACGCTGTAGTGCATCTGCGCGCTGCAGTCGATGTAGCCCATCTGACGTCATCTGCACGCTGCAGTCGAGGTAGCCCATCTGACGTCATCTGCGCACTGCAGTGCATTTGCGCGCTGAAGTCGATGTAGCCCATCTGACGTCATCTCCGCACTGCTCGTTGTAGCCCATCTGACGTCATATGCGCGCTGCAGTCGATGTAGACTTTCTGACTTCATCTACGCGCTGCAGTGCATCTGCGCGTCCCATCTGACGTCAGTCGATGTAGCACATATGACGTCATCTGCGCTGCATCTGCGCGTTGCAGTCGATGTAGCATTTCTGACGTCATCTTCGCGCTGCAGTGTGCGCGATGTAGCCCATCTGACGTCATCTGCACATTCCTCTGTAGTGCATTTGCGCGCTGCAGTCGATGTAGCCTTTCTGACTTCATCTACGCGCTGCAGCATCTGCATCTGCGCGCACATATGACGTCATTCCCATCTGACGTCAGTCGATGAAGCACATATGACTTACGTCATCTGCGCTGCATCTGCGCGTTGCAGTCGATGTAGCATTTCTGACGTCATCTTCGCGTTGCAGTCGATGTAGCATTTCTGACGTCATCTGCACGCTGTAGTGCATCTGCGCGCTGCAGTCGATGTAGCCCATCTGACGTCATCTGCGCGCTGCAGTCGATGTAGCATTTCTGACGTCATCTGCACGCTGTAGTGCATCTGCGCGCTGCAGTCGATGTAGCCTTTCTGACTTCATCTACGCGCTGCAGTGCATCTGCGCGTCCCATCTGACGTCAGTCGATGTAGCACATATGACGTCATCTGCGCTGCATCTGCGCGTTGCAGTCGATGTAGCATTTCTGACGTCATCTGCGCGCTGCAGTCGATGTAGCCCATCTGACGTCATCTGCACGCTGTAGTGCATCTGCGCGCTGCAGTCGATGTAGCCTTTCTGACTTCATCTACGCGCTGCAGTGCATCTGCGCGTCCCATCTGACGTCAGTCGATGTAGCACATATGACGTCATCTGCGCTGCATCTGCGCGTTGCAGTCGATGTAGCATTTCTGACGTCATCTTCGCGCTGCAGTCGATGTAGCCTTTCTGACGTCATCTGCACGCTGTAGTGCATCTGCGCGCTGCAGTCGATGTAGCCCATCTGACGTCATCTGCGCACTGCTCGATGTAGCCCATCTGACGTCATATGCGCGCTGCAGTCGATGTAGCCTTTCTGACTTCATCTACGCGCTGCAGTGCATCTGCGCGTCCCATCTGACGTCAGTCGATGTAGCACATATGACGTCATCTGCTCTGCATCTGCGCGTTACAGTCGATGTAGCCCTTCTGAAATCATATGCGCGCTGCAGTCGATGTAGCCTTTCTGACTTCATCTGCGCGCTGCAGTGCATCTGCGCGCTGTCAGTCGATGTAGCACATATGACGTCATCTGCGCTGCATCTGCGCGTTGCAGTCGATGTAGCATTTCTGACGTCATCTGCACGCTGCAGTCGATGTAGCCCATCTGACGTCATCTGCACGCTGTAGTGCATCTGCGTGCTGCAGTCGATGTAGCCTTTCTGACTTCATCTACGCGCTGCAGTGCATCTGCGCGTCCCATCTGACGTCAGTCGATGTAGCACATATGACGTCATCTGCGCTGCATCTGCGCGTTGCAGTCGATGTAGCATTTCTGACGTCATCTTCGCGCTGCAGTCGATGTAGCCTTTCTGACGTCATCTGCACGCTGTAGTGCATCTGCGCGCTGCAGTCGATGTAGCCCATCTGACGTCATCTGCGCACTGCTCGATGTAGCCCATCTGACGTCATATGCGCGCTGCAGTCGATGTAGCCTTTCTGACTTCATCTACGCGCTGCAGTGCATCTGCGCGTCCCATCTGACGTCAGTCGATGTAGCACATATGACGTCATCTGCGCTGCATCTGCGCGTTGCAGTCGATGTAGCATTTCTGACGTCATCTGCGCGCTGCAGTCGATGTAGCCTTTCTGACTTCATCTGCGCGCTGCAGTGCATCTGCGCGTCCCATGTAGCCTTTCTGACTTCATCTACGCGCTGCAGTGATCTGCGCGTCCCATCTGACGTCAGTCGATGTAGCACATATGACGATCTGCGTCATCTGCGCTGCATCTAGCCCATCTGACGTGCGCGCTGCAGTCGATGTAGCATTTCTGACGTCATCTGCGCGCTGCAGTGCATCTGCGCGCTGCAGTCGATGTAGCCCATCTGACGTCATCTGCACGCTGCAGTCGAGGTAGCCCATCTGCACGATGTAGCCTTTCTGACGTCATCTGCTGTAGTGCATCTGCGCGCTGCAGTCGATGTAGCCCATCTGACGTCATCTGCGCGCTGCAGTCGATGTAGCCCATCTGACGTCATGCATTTGCGCGCTGCAGTCGATGTAGCCTTTCTGACGTCATCTACGCGCTGCAGTGCCCATCTGACGTCATCTGCTGCAGTAGTGCATCTGCGCTGCAGTCGATGTAGCATTTCTGACGTCATGCGCGCTGCAGTCGATGTAGCCTTTCTGACGTCATGCATCTGCGCGCTGCAGTCGATGTAGCCTTTCTGACTTCATCTACGCGCTGCAGTGCATCTGCGCGTCCCATCTGACGTCAGTCGATGTAGCACATATGACGTCATCTGCGCTGCATCTGCGCGTTGCAGTCGATGTAGCATTTCTGACGTCATCTTCGCGCTGCAGTCGATGTAGCTGCAGTGCATCTGCGTCCCATCTGCGTCAGTCTGTAGTGTCATCTGCGCGCTGCAGTCGATGTAGCCTTTCTGACTTCATCTACGCGCTGCAGTGCATCTGCGCGTCCCATCTGACGTCAGTCGATGTAGCACATATGACGTCATCTGCATCTGCGCGCTGCATCTGCGCGCTGCAGTCGATGTAGCCCATCTGACGTCATCTGCGCACTGCTCGTTGTAGCCCATCTGACGTCATATGCGCGCTGCAGTCGATGTAGCATTTCTGACGTCATCTGCACGCTGCAGTCGATGTAGCCCATCTGACGTCATCTGCACGCTGCAGTCGAAGTAGCCCATCTGACGTCATCTGCGCACTGCAGTGCATTTGCGCGCTGCAGTCGATGTAGCCTTTCTGACGTCATCTGCACGCTGTAGTGCATCTGCGCGCTGCAGTCGATGTAGCCCATCTGACGTCATCTGCGCACTGCTCGTTGTAGCCCATCTGACGTCATATGTGCGCTGCAGTCGATGTAGCCTTTCTGACTTCATCTACGCGTTGCAGTGCATCTGCGCGTCCCATCTGACGTCAGTCGATGTAGCACATATGACGTCATCTGCGCTGCATCTGCGCGTTGCAGTCGATGTAGCATTTCTGACGTCATCTTCGCGTTGCAGTCGATGTAGCATTTCTGACGTCATCTGCACGCTGTAGTGCATCTGCGCGCTGCAGTCGATGTAGCCTTTCTGACTTCATCTACGCGCTGCAGTGCATCTGCGCGTCCCATCTGACGTCAGTCGATGTAGCACATATGACGTCATCTGCGCTGCATCTGCGCGCTGCAGTCGATGTAGCCTTTCTGACTTCATCTACGCGCTGCAGTGCATCTGCGCGTCCCATCTGACGTCAGTCGATGTAGCACATATGACGTCATCTGCGCTGCATCTGCTCGTTGCAGTCGATGTAGCATTTATGACGGCATCTTCGCGCTGCAGTCGATGTAGCCTTTCTGACGTCATCTGCACGCTGTAGTGCATCTGCGCGCTGCAGTCGATGTAGCCCATCTGACGTCATCTGCGCGCTGCAGTCGAGGTAGCCCATCTGACGTCATCTGCGCGCTGCAGTCGATGTAGCCCATCTGACGTCATCTGCACGCTATAGTCGATGTTGCCTTTCTGACTTCATCTGCGTGCTACAGTGCATCTGGTCCACGGGTGAAGTCTCTATCATTCAGCTCAAGTACCACAGCTTTGTGATCAGAGCTAGGGACAAGGACGTGGTCACACGATGTACAAAGTTGCAGGATATTGTCAGATACTAAACAGTAATCGAGTCTACGAGCTATGAACGGATTTGATCTAACCCATGTGGCATCTTTTTCATTTGGATGGTATAATCTCCATACATCTGTTAAGCCCAGATTATCTACAGATTGGTTAAATGCTTCTCTTTCGGCTTTATCATGTTGCTGGCCAGACACAATATCAAGGTCGCCATTCAATGAACAATTAAAATCACCAACGACAATTAGCTCGTCATTCTGATAAGTACTTAGAACTCGCGATAAGTGTCTGTAGTATGTTATTTTATCTCTGGAGTTATTAGGAGCATACATATTAGCGATGGTCAAGTTATAGTTTTCATTAAAAAGTAAAATTATTAGCATTCTCTCTTGTGAGTGCACTAGCTTGGCTTCGCCTTGAAAATGTTTGGAAATTAAAATAACTTCGCCCCTGCTTCTATTAGTACCGTCGTTAAAGAAAATAGGTCCGCCCCACTGTTTCTTCCATTCTTTTATATCTGTCTCTGTTACGTAACACTCTTGTAAACATACAATGTGATATCTTTTGTTTTTAAGTATGAAAATAAAGAAGTTCTTTTAAGTTTATTTTTTAAGCCTCTAACGTTCAAAGAAACAATGCGCAATTTACCCATGGTGACAGTAAAAATAAAAAAGTCATTGAATAAACAGACACAATACAATTGTATCAATTCTCACACAAATCGGGGGAACAAAAGGAAAGGTTACCGTCTATCCGTCTCTAAGACTACCGCCGGACGGGTCCTTGGAGCCGGGGCTGGTGGAGGCGGTGGCGGCGGCGGCGTTGGCGTCACCCTGGTTGGCTGGCTGTAACTCCTGGGGTTCCTCCTCCTGCTGGCTGGACATATCCTCATCACGGCTCTCTGAAAAATCACAAGCGGGGTCACCACGCATGTGCCCTGGGCGCCTGCACTGCCGATATACATCATTGTTACATTCAGACACCTGGTGACCGGTCTAGAGGCATCGCGAACAAATGACACTTTTCTTTACTTGCTTCTGCTCAAAATGGAAAATCTTGGCTGTGAAAATGTTCACTTTAAGTGTTTTTTCCGAGTGGAGTGGGAGGGACAGAAATGAAAACAAAACGGCGACCGGTTATGAACTGAGTCAACTTGTTATCTTTGTCTCTCACCCTCTCTTGTTTAATTCCAGATCTCAACTCACATCCGATGCTGGTAAGAGAATGCTCTATTTCGGAGTCAGCGAGACATTGGAATAGCATCGATCCAGACTTTGGTCGACGGTTTTTCCTCCCCTGTATCGCCCATGAGAATGTATGGATTCACGTTGCTCACCTGCAGAGTGGTCGCATGCAACCGTATACCTTTGATGACCAAGTTAGTACGAAAGATATTCCTGATGCGGCCAACGACCGTCCTACTGTCCTGGAACTCTGAACGCGTCTCCAGCACACGTACCGTCATTGGAGCCCAGGATATACTAGGTTTGTGGGGGATATATACAACCACGCCAACGGTTCCCCTCCTCTTCACCCTGCCCCCCCCCCCAAAAAAAAAAAAATGTAATGGTGGTGCTGCACTTGCGGCGACGAGCTCTCCAGGCGGTAGTAACTCGAATTTCACGGAGATAAGTCTCTGTGACTAGAATACAAAAAGAATTAAAAAATAGATAAATAAAATGAAAACAACAACAAAAACAAAGAAAGAAAAGTACCCAAGTAGGCTTAAAGATATTAAAAAAAGAAGATAATACGGAAAGTTGAGAAATGCAAAAAATGAGGAGATCGAAAGGGGGGGGGGGGGGGGAGAGATGAAGTAGAATTAGCGCCACTTGATACCTTGATACTCAGGTTGAGAGGCCGTTCCGACTTCGGCTTGGTTGACGATAACCAGGGACTTCACCTTTTGTATGTACACGTCTCCATTAACGGTGAGGCATGGCACAGAACCTGCAATAAGGCCCTTGGTGTGAAAGAGGGAGGGGCTGAAAATCCTTGATTAGTGATATCAATTAAGCTCAAATGACATTCTCCGATCTTTCAAGTTTGCTAGGCAAAGTGTGTGTGTGTGTGCGTGTGCGTGTGCGTGTGCGTGTGCGTGCGTGTCAAGGTAAAACATACTTTAATTTCACGTTAGGTGAAATGACAGTGTGGTCTCGTACAAGCACAATACAAACAAGGAAACACATGTGCATGCATTAACAATGGAAACAAAACTAAGGGAAAATGGACAACAAAGCATGCATCGCAAGAAGTTGGACATAGTTAGGGTCGATATAAGCGACTATCAAATCGGTACAAACTGCTCTCTATCCCACCATTTCTATCCTCACATTCATTTATTCACCCCCCACACCCCCACCCTCTTCAATTCCTCCCTAGCTTGAAGGCACTGTCAAGCTCCTATCAATCACGCTAATTTGGTTTTAACCAGTCCTTTTTATTTTGGAGCGCATATGAAAGAAAGATCTCAGTGAATAGCCAGCTCCGTACCCCTACTCTGAAGGACTGAAAAGTTAGTGCATTTAAAATGCTTTTCTGTGTCCAATGTGTTTATTTGTGAACCTCAGAAACAAAACCAGTTAACGTTAACTTTGAGTAATGTTCCGTGTTCCCCAACAAAAAAAAAGAATTACATAAATTGTGCTGATTTACTTTTTCTCGTATGGGGGAGGGACAGTGCCTTATGCAAAGACAGCTGTTTCGACTTAAGAGAAGGTCTCATCAGTTTGCAATTTGACCGTCCAGTGGATGCCAACCTGAGCAAAAAAGACATTCTACATTCTGTCTTTTTTGCTCAGGTTGGCATCCACTGGACAGTCAAATTGCAGGCCGATCATGCAAACTGATGAGACCTTCTCTTAGGTTGAAACAGCTGTCTTTGCATAAGGCACTGTCCCTCCCCCATTGGGAGAAAAAGTAAATCAGCACAATTTTTTTTTTTTTTTTTTTTTTTTTTTTTTTTTTTTTTTTGAACACGGAACATTACTCAAAGTTAACGTTAACTGGTTTTGTTTCTGAGGTTCACAAATAAAGACATTGGACACAGAAAAGCTTTATCAAAGCAAACTATTCTGCATTTCAAATGCACTAACTTTTCAGTCCTTCAGAGTAGGGGTACGGAGCTGGCTATTCACTGAGATTTTTCTTTCATACTATTTTTATCCTTAATTTGGATACCATCTCAGTAGTTAGCCCTCCCTAGTCATGTCTATTAGGTTTTGAAATTAAAATTTCAGAACATTATTATTTTGTTCATTTTACATAAGATTTTCATAAGATTTTTACTATTTCTGGTTTAACTTTGTGCTGGTTTGCTTTTATTATGGATTTTCGATTTGATGCAAAGAAGACACCATTCTCTTGTAGAATGTCTTTTTTGCTCAGGTTGGCATCCACTGGACAGTCAATTTGCAGGCCGATCATGCAAACTGATGAGACCTTCTCTTAGGTCGAAACAGCTGTCTTTGCATAAGGCACTGTCCCTCCCCCATTGGGAGAAAAAGTAAATCAGCACAATTTATGTAATTTTTTTTTTTTTTTTTTTGAACACGGAACATTACTCAAATTTAACATTAACTGGTTTTGTTTCTGAGGTTCACAAATAAAGACATTGGACACAAAAAAGCTTTATCAAAGCAAACTATTCTGCATTTTAAATGCACTAACTTTTCAGTCCTTCAGAGTAGGGGTACGGAGCTGGCTATTCACTGAGATTTTTCTTTCATACTATACACACACTAACACACACACACACACACACACACACACACACACACACACACACACACACACACACACACACACATATACATACTCACATATGCACGCAAGGAAACACACACACACACTACGACCCAAACCCCATCCATTGGTCTTTGCATAAGGCACTGTCCCTCCCCCATTGGGAGAAAAAGTAAATCAGCACAATTCATATAATTTGTTTTTGTTTTGTTTTTTTTTTTTTTTTTGTTTGTTTTGAACACGGAACATTACTCAAAGTTAACGTTAACTGGTTTTGTTTCTGAGGTTCACAAATAAAGACATTGGACACAGAAAAGCTTTATCAAAGCAAACTATATATATATGTATGTGTGTGTGTGTGTGTGTGTGTGTGTGTGTGTGTGTGTGTGTGTGTGTGTGTGTGTGTGTGTGTGTGTGTGTGCGTGCGTGTGCGAGTGCATGCATGTCACCTTACCTTTTTGTGTGCGGCGATGTCCCAAAGTCAACACCCCCCCAATAATGGACACGTAGTCTACGCTGCCCAGAACAACCTGTCAGCACAACAATAACTGTCAACACATATACAACAGTCAACATATCAACAATCGTTAACAGTATTTGCCAACACACTATCTTCTTCTTCTGCGTTCCCACACCATATGGCCATAATGGTTTTATTATTAGGGATTATTTCAGGTGCATCATTCCTCACAGACGTCGTTACAGTTGGATCGCAGTTGGATATAAATCGCACGTTTGGGGTGGCTGCTTAATGGGGCACCCTGACGGATAGGTTTCTGCAAGAAACACGTCGAGGTCACCAGAAAGACAGCCTTTTCAAGGATCGGAACACTCACATTGCTTTGGTTTGCTCTGGTTTCCCGCTTAAATGACAAAGAGTGATAACTTCGCAGCCTACCAACCTCGCAAAGAATGAAGCCAACTTTCTCACTTCCCACCTGAAAAGGTAGAATGTAGGAAGTGTTAGGTATGGTAACAGAGGCAGTGAGTGAGTTCACAATGATCCCCATCTGTAGTGTAGATGAAAGTGTGGGAGTAAAACACGGCTTCAGGCATCTGCAGACTGCGAACTGTTAGTATATTCAGGCTTTTTTGGTATATGACTTATCATTTTACACCAGTCCTTATCACCCCTACATTTTTCCTTCATCCAGTGTGGCAACCAACCGTTTCTAACACAATTCTCCACCTCCATCAAACGCAAATGATCACTTTCGCTGTCTGTGAGAAAGACCATTGTTCTTGTGATTCCCCTCTTAATAGTAAACACTAGCAAATATTTACGTTAGCAACGCGCGCAGCTATTGTGACTGAAACTTCCGGCTGCTATTTCCTTCTTCTCATCTGAAGAGCGACACTGCTTGGAACGGAAACGAAATGAGCTTTGAATCATTTTGGTTTGTGTGGTCAAAATTTTGAAAAACAGGCGCTGCCTCGTATCCGAGGCAAGGTTGCATCCATACGATCACACACACACACATACAAAACCACACACACGCACACACAATCACACACACGCACGCACACACGCACACACACGCACACGCACACACACACACACACACACACACACACACACACACACACACACACACACACACACACACACACACACGCAAGAATGATAGTACCTTCTGGCACACAACACATACTCACTTTACAGGATGAAGAGCGGACCAGCTGACCCCTCCCTCTTCCACTACTTTCTTCAACATTCTCTTCTTCTTCCTCCTCCATCTTCTCCTTGATCCCCTTTTCGGTCTCAGCTGGCGTGGTCGTCATCGTGGTCGTCATCGTCAGTTCTGGCATTCAAGATGGACAAAGGTCAATGTGGCCCCAA
Organism: Phymorhynchus buccinoides; assembly: GCA_017654935.2. Taxonomy (NCBI): domain Eukaryota; kingdom Metazoa; phylum Mollusca; class Gastropoda; order Neogastropoda; family Raphitomidae; genus Phymorhynchus; species Phymorhynchus buccinoides. Next base: position 2,813,526 of record CM065710.1, read on the forward strand.
ATCCAATCCAGTCAGTAGTATAGATTAGAAGCATTTATTTGTAGAGAAATAACAAAAAAATGATAACGATAATGGGTGGTGGGGTGGTCAAGATGATGATGATGATGATGATGCCGCCACTGCTGCGCCGTCTGATGATGATGATGATGATGATGCCGCCGCTGCTGCTGCTGGTGGTGTTAATGTTGTGGTTGCAGCTGCTGGTGATGGTTTTGGCTATTTCGTGAGTCAAATGAAAGCTACACGATGTGGGGAACACCTGGTATAATAATATACTTCCGGTTTGGTCAAGGTTTTACAGAGGAACAAACGAAATATTGTTTTACGTCCTCTCGGCCTGGGACGGCACATATAGGACATGTATTTTGTAAGATATAATAAAATCGACAAAACAAACAAAAAACGAACATAAACAACGATACAGAGACGTGGACAAACATATTTACAAATACTTGTGCATTATGTACATAAATAATTAACTTTTATTTCTATTTACAGAAGATAAAAGGTAATATAATCTAAAGGTTTTAATTTTTCTCCAAGGGAAACAACTCATTTACCCGGGAGAACTTCTGTCCAACTGAATGTGATACGGAGCAATATTATTATAAAGCTATGCTATGTTAAAATATGTTTGTTATATAATAGTGATCAAAATATTATGATTATAAAAATATCATTATAGATAAGATATTTTATTGTGGAATCCAGAGACCCCCCCTTGGCAAATTCAGTTACTAATATTACTAATACTTAGAAGGCAGGGAAGGCCCTCGGGACAACGATCTATATAAAATTCTTATATTAAACGTTACTAATATTACTAATACAAATGGTGTGTCATGGAGTTTGTGTGTGGTGCGGACGGCGCGTGAGGGACAAAGTCCAAAGCAGGGAAGCTACCTATCGCCCTCGCTCCGGTCGCGTTAACTTGATTACAAAGTATGTATGAAGTAAAATAAAAAAACTTATATTATTATTATTATTATTGTTATTTAATAGTGATTGGATGGGAGCCGAGAGCTCCATTAGAAATATGGGAGAGACGGTGAGGGGCGGTTAACGATTCCTACCCCGTCCGGGATGGGGGGGGGGGGGGGGGGAGGGGGCCCTGGCATGGGCATCAACTGATCCCACCCCCCACCCCCCACCCCCGACCCTAACCAAAAGATGCTTCCTATTTTCACCTCCATTCCTGATTGGCTGACTATTTCTATGAGATCTGTGTTGCTATGATACTGTTTATAACTCCATTTAGTCATTCCTAGCAAAATGTCTGAATTTGTGAACTTCAGAAACAAGTTAACGTTAACTTTATGAAATGTTCTGTGTTCTTAAAAAAAAAAACTAAAAAAAAAAACCTTATTAATAAAACATTACATAAAGTTAACGTTAACTTGTTTCTGAAGTTCACAAATTCAGACATTAGATACAGAAAAGTGTCATAAATTTGGCATTTCAAATGCATCAACTTTTTAGTCCTACAGAGTTGTGTGGAGTGGGAAGTTTGGCTTGTGCGGCTGTTATCTTTTTTTGTATTATTTGATTCATCTGTCCTGCACAGCTCACCATCTGATCGTCGGTCTATAGGATTTATTTTTTAACTATATATATATATATATATATATATATACATTGTGAGCTAAGTATAATTTGTGAAATAGAAATACCAACAAATGGGCAGCTACAGTCCTACATTCCATGCATAACTATGCAGAACATAACATCATTTTGATGTAGCCTTGGTGTTCTAGCTTATGTTAATTGGTCTAACAGCCTTATGAAAAGGCAAACAAACCACTTTTCTACATGTCAACACTGTTTGGGCTCCTGTTGATCTTTGATCAACTGAATTTCTTGTTGTTTTTTTGTTTCTGGGGTTAAGCCAGGAAAGGGGCGAAGGGAAGGGTGATAATATACAATTACTCTACATTTAGACGCTAGACATTCGAGAAACGTATTTTCCTAAAAAACTATTTTTAGTTACTTGAAAAACCGGTTGGGGCAGAAACTTCACTGTTTTTGTTGTTGTATTTGTTTGTGTGGATGGGGGGTGGGTCAAGTCTTTATTGTTTGTTGTCCGTCACCGAAGGTAACGGACTTTGCGATGGGCTGGTTTGTCTTTTTTTCTTTTTTTTTTTTTTTTTCTTCTTTTTTTTCTGTCTGTCCCAAGGATATCTCCCGAACCGCTTGACCGAATCGCGTCAAATTTTGTGTGAAGGTGTGCCTCCTTAATAGGAAGAGATCGGCGCAAACCATTTTGCCGTCGTGACCTTGACCTTGACGTACGACCTTGAAAACCGAAAATCTATTTTTAGCCATATCTCGGGCACCGATCGACATAGGATGTTGAAACTTGGTATGAAGGTGGTTTGGCTTATGCCCGTTCTGATGATGGCATACAGATCAAGGTCAAGGTCAAAAAGATCGCTGGAGCCTGAAAATCGGAGGGTCATTTTTTTCTCCTTCTGTCTGTCCCAAGGATATCTTTCGAACGGGTTGACCGAATCACGTCAATTTTTGTGTGCTGGTGTGTCACTATGAGAGGAAGGCATCCGCACAAACCATTTTGCCGTCGTGACCTTGACCTTGACGTACGACCTTGAAAACCGAAAATCTTTCAGGGGCCATAACTCCCACATCGTTAGTGTTAGAGTCTTCAAATTTGGCATGTAGGTACTTTGGCTTATGCCCGTTCTGATAGTGGCATACCGATCAAGGTCAAGGTCACGGTCCGGGAGATAGGTAAGCCTTGTTTTTTGGGTTTTTTTGTCTGTCTGTCCCAAGGATATCTCCCGAACCGCTTGACCGAATCACGTCAAATTGTCTATGGAGGTGTGCCACCTTAATAGGAAGAGATCCGCGCAAACCAGTTTGCCGTCGTGACCTTGACCTTGACGTACGACCTTGAAAACCGAAAATCTATTTTTAGCCATACCTCGGGCACAGATCGACATAGGATGTTGAAACTTGGCATGAAGGTGGTTTGGCTTATGCCTGTTCTGATGATGTCATACCGATCAAGGTGAAGGTCAAGGTAAAAAAGATCTCTGCGGCCTGAAAATCGGAGGGTCATTTTTTCTCCTTCTGTCTGTCCCAAGGATATCTTTCGAATAGGTTGGCAGAATCGCTTCACATTTTGTGTGGAGGTGTGCCACCTTAATAGGAAGAGATCCGCGCAAACCATTTTGCCGTGGTGACCTTGACCTTGACGTATGACCTTGAAAACCGAAAATCTATTTTTAGCCATATCTCGGGCACCGATCAACATAGGATATTGAAACTTGGTATGAAGGTGGTTTGGCTTATGCCCTTTCTGATTATGGCATACCGATCAAGGTCAAGGTCAAGGTAAAAAAGATCACTGGAGCCTGAAAATCGGAGGGTCATTTTTTCTCCTTCTGTCTGTCCCTAGGATATCTCCCGAACCGCTTGACCGAATCGCTTCAAATTGTGTGTGCTGGTGTGTCACTATGAGGGGAAGGCATCCGCGCAAACCATGTGCGACCAAATGCGTATAATTTTAATGCTTTGTTTGTTTCAGAGGTTGATTAAACTTAAGCACTTCGTTACAGCTATAAACAGTTCTTTTCGATTATTTATATGGATAAAATGTCACATGTTTTGTTCTTTTTTTAAATTATGGTACAAGCATATTTGTCCATGATGTTACATATCTACTTGTTGATATTGTTTGTCGTTTCTGATAGTAATTAGCATAGACATCACTCTGTATTGATGTTTGAGTGTTTAAATATGTGTGTGCTTTGTTTTATATTTATGTGCCCCAAGTGGGTATGAAAGAAACAATTTGCCTTGCCTTGCCTTGCTTTACACTATAATTTTTTTTCCATTGTTGTTTCTTTCCTTTTAGATCTTTGTACACCAAAGGTACTCAGTGAAGTGTGTCCATCCCCACGCTGCTAAAGCTCTACAGTAAAGGTATGTGTACACGGGAACATTGTTTTCAATCTTTCCCATGTCAACACAGTGACAATAATATGACTTGCATTATCACTGTGTTGCCATGGGGAAAGTGTGATCAATGTTCACGTGTACACAGACATTAAGGCACTGAACGACTAGCTAGCTCAGACATTTTGTGTGTGTAATTGTCCTTCGCCCGATACGGTCGGCAAAGGAGTATAAGTTAGTCGCGGTTTTTCTCTCTCTCGTGTTTGTTTTTCCGGTTGTAACTCATGAACCGCAGGTGAGAATCACTTACAATTTTGTGTGGGGATGCATCGCGGAACAGCGTTGGTCCCATAGAAAAATCATAACCGTGGTGGCCTTGTGTCCTTGTTCTTTTTTTATGATCTAATGTTACCTGGAATTAATTTCTCTGCTCTAAAGCTTATTTGACTTCTAGAGGTGGGGGAAAAAAAATGAACCGAAAAACCGGTGCTAAAATTTCGCGACTTAAAACAGCGACTCGAAAGCAATGACCATCATAATAGCGACTGCATAAAAATAGCAATTATGAAAACAGCAAGAATAAGATTAGCGACTATTAAAGCAGTTGCCTCAAATCATCGACTAGATCAAACGTCACATTTATCATCGTAATAAGCTAGAAGAGATAATTCACTGGCGGTAAAAAAAGATAAAAGATATTGTCAGATAAGACACGTTTTAGTGAACTTGAGTTCATGATTGATCGCTTTGTCTCGTAACATAATATTCATTGTACATGATTATGTACATCATCTTTTAGTAATCATGGTCATAAGAGTCTATCCTTAGCAACTTTTGAACAGTAAATGTAATCCCATGTGTCTTAACGTTGTCATGCTTTCTGTGATTATGTTGCGATAACTTTTTTTTAATGATCTAATGTTGCACCTGGAATTAATTTCTCTGCTCTGAGGTAATAAAGCTTACTTGACTTAACACTAGAGGTGGGGGGAAAAAACCCGGTGTGAACCGAAAAACCGGTGCTAAAATTTCGCGGTTCGAAAAACCGGTTCGAGTTGCTGTTAACCGGTGTGTTGTTTACTGCAAACTGTAAGTAAGTTTTTTCTTAGAATAACGCATTCTTTTTTAAGAACAACACTGAATCTCAACGCAGATCGGGTGTTTGTAAGCCGAAAGCAGCTGTTTCTAGTCGTCTGGTGGTGTAAGGTGCAAGTATGGCTGATTACACTACGGTACTGAACCCGAAGTAAAAGGGCAAGTCACACATTTGGAGCCATTTTGTCCTGAAGAAAAGAAAGAGTGATTGAATGATTGCACACGTGTCTTCAGTCTTCAGTGTCAACTTTCACCGGCTTCAGGGCACGCCAGACTACATGAAAGACATTGAAAGGTGTATGAATGGCTAGTGAATACAGTCGACTAGCAACATGATAGACGTGAACCTGTGGAGGTGCAGAATAGGGCAGATTAGTTTGTCAGGGGCAAGGGGTCGTCGAGTACACAAGGTCAAGCATGTGAGAAAGGGCGAGGTCGTTTCAACGGCGAGTGTGTTGACACACTTTGTTGTTCTACTGTGTGCCTGTCTCCTCGGACATTCCCTCAAAACCAACTACTCGTCGCTTGTGTTTAATGACATGTCGTCGGTTTCTGAGCCCTTTGTTAGCCACACACCTCGCGCAACAACATCAAACTGGAATGAAGTGTGTAGTGACGTCACGTGTGATGTACACACCTTAGGCCTACCTGTACACAGCCAGGCTCTCTTCAGTCTGTGTGTAGTCTACGCTGCCTGGTCCATGTGGCGCATATTGCTGTCCTCAGATGTACATCAGAATCCAGATCCGGGGGAAAATGATAATCTGAAACAATCTGAAGGCGCCCAACCTGTGTCTGATCACTCTGAATCGATCCAACAGCAACAACACATTCCACCCGACCTCCTTCAGCAGATCCAACAGGCACTTGACAGGCAAACAGAGAGCCAGAGTAAACAACACGCTGAAGAAACAAACCTGATACAAAGTGATCTGTCTACCATCAAAACTGAACTGAAGCAGGTCAGTGACAAATGCAAATTCGACTCGAAATAGAAAACGCCAGTCTCTCAGCTACCGTTTCGGGAATTACCGATGACGTCACAGACCTATTTTCAGACACAGCAAGTCAGAAAGAGGTCACCCAGTCACTGGCTCAGCAAGTTGACCAACTGCCCCTACCTCCAGAAAGCTTTGGCAATGGAGATGATTGAGAACCAGTACCACTCCAGTGAGTGGAGTCATGTCTTCACTGATGGATCCTCAGAAGGAGCAGTTAAAAAACCAGATAGAACACTGATTCCCAAGGCCTTCCAACAGGAAGAATCTCTTCAAATTACCGAGCTGAAACATCAGCTCTGAAACATGCAACCAAGATCATTGCAAAGTCTGCCAACCCGCCACCGAAAGTGGTCTTCTTCACTGACTGCAGATCTCTGCTTCAGGCACTCCAAAGCACCAGAAGTGAACAAGACCTGAAGAGCATCAAGAAAACCCTCCATGATCTCTCAAAACAGTCCTCCGTCACACTTCAATGGGTACCATCTCACTGTGGGATCACTGGAAACGAGAAGGCTGACGCTCTCTCCAAAGCAGGCAGCAGAATGGAGCAGTTCAGCCATCCAGTGACCTACAGAGAAGCAAAAACAATCATCCACAACCACTACCGGTCCCAGTGGAAGAGAAGGCAGGGTGAAGACAGTGGTGTTGATACAATCCACCAGCTCAACAGACACCAGCAAACAACCCTCTTCCGGCTGAGGACTGGCCACTGCAGACTGCTGAGCCACCTCAATCGACTCAAAATCACCCATACTGATGAATGTCCATGTGGTTCAGGATCCCAGACCCCTGAAGACATACTACAACACTGCCCAACACATGATGCTCTACGACGCCAAACCTGGCCAGGGGTGGTGGAGCTGCAGGTGCAGCTTTGGGGCAGCTGCACCGACCTGGACAAGACAGTGGACTTCGTCATGGCGACCAACTTAAAAGTCTGACACTGCCAGCTACATCGACTGCTGAAGGAGAAGAAGAAGATCAACTGTGTGGGGAGATGGAGAGAATGAATCAGGAGATTGACAAGCTAGAAGATTTCTCCCGCAGAGATAATCTGCGTTTCTACGGCATCCGTCAGTGCTCTGCAAAAGAAACGTACGATCAGTGTGCGGCAGCTGTTGTGCAAACCCTGAATAGTGTCAACAGCCCCCTGACATGGACTGAGGATCACATTACCAGGGCCCATAGAGTCGGACAGGGAAACCCCAGGCCCATGATTGTCAAGTTTCGAAGCTGGAGGGACAAGTTAGAAGTCATACCGAACAAAGAATATAGAAGCCAGCTTGAAAAGACGGGCATTCGTGTGTCCAATGATGTAACAAAACGTCAGGCTGCCATGGTATCTCAGGCCAGAAGGGACAATTTGTCTACGTACTTCGTTCATGGCGTCATGAAGATTGAGCCGAAACGACCCACACGAGCTGAAGAAGACTGATCTGCCCAGTGAACCAACGCTGTACCACAGCCGCCACCCAACCCATCGCCAGGCTCGCTGCAGACGACAAACGCCAGACCAGCTGATTTGCCACTGGGTCAAGGTCCTGGGGTCAACTCTACTATTATTAGTATCTGGAAATCACAGGGTCGTGAGATTGCTTTGGACTCTTCTAACCCAGCGACTTCGGGACGTCATAGTGTGGGTATGGTGGGGATGGCAGATGATACGAAGGGAGAGACGCTGGGTGGGAGGGGAGCAGTGAATGGAAAGGAAAGGGGACAAAGTTTAAGTGCAACAGCGACAGCAATGCATGACATTGTAGGTAGTGTTGGGGTGAGTGGTGATGGAGGAGGAGAGGCACTGGGTGAAAAGGGGGTGGTGGGTAAGAAGGGAGGGGAAGGGACTGGGAGTGCAGCTAATCCAGCGAGGCGTATCAGTGGGAACCTGGTAGTGAGGAGTGAGGACAGAGGGGGATACACACCGGGTCAGAAGGGAACAGTAGGTGGGGAAGGGGGGGGGGGGGGGGCAGAAGGGGGGTTCAGGAACATGGTAGTGAGGAGTGAGGACAGAGGGGGAGACACACGGGGTCAGAAGGGAACAGTAGGTGGGAAGGGGGGGGGGGGGCAGAAGGGGGGTTCAGGAACATGGTAGTGAGGAGTGAGGACAGAGGGGGAGACACACCGGGTCAGAAGGGAACAGTAGGTGGGAAGGGGGGGGGGGGGGGCAGAAGGGGGGTTCAGGAACATGGTAGTGAGGAGTGAGGACAGAGGGGGAGACACACCGGGTCAGAAGCGAACAGTAGGTGGGAAGGGGGGGGGGGGGGCAGAATGGGGGTTCAGGAACATGGTAGTGAGGAGTGAGGACAGAGGGGGAGACACACCGGGTCAGAAGGGAACAGTAGGTGGGAAGGGGGGGGGGGGGGTTCAGGTGCACCGTATGGAAGTGGCAATGCAGGCAAGGGAAAACAAACTGGGCTAGCCAGTTATCTGTCTCCAACCAGCGGGCCAACTATGGGCGAATCAACGAAACATATCAGTCTACACACAGACTTCTTTCTATTTTCAGTTACGTTTTTCTCCGAAAGCACAAACCACACCCGGCAACAACAAAAAATGACTAGCTTCTTGCGTGGTGTCTATTCATAGAAGTGGGTTGTTTTTTTCCCAGTATAGACTCTCACGGACAAGGAAGCTAAACTAGGGACCTCGAGTCTTGTACTGTCGTCCCAATCCACACTCTGCCCCACCCCTCATGTTTACTACCCTCAATCTCTTACAATTGGTGCTTGAAATTTAATCTAATTTGTCGCTCTTTTTGACTGCCTTTTCCCTTTGCTTTTTGTCATCTACTATATTTCTGCCTTACCGGTCGATTCTGGCTTTTTTTCTTTCAACAAAAACACTTTCAAAAAGATTTCCTCCAGCCGAAGTCGGACTTGCTGGGCCTAATTATTCCTTAGTTATGCGCATAACGGCAGCATGACGCATCTGCGCTCATAATTGACAGGAAAGTATCTGAGGGATCAAAGAAGAAAGGACCTCGAGTGCTGTTTGCCATCCACCTCACCCCACCCCCTCTTGTTTACTACCCGCCTTCATCTCACACACACACACACACACACACATCGATCACTATGCTTACCTTTAAGCATGCCCAGCATGTTAAAAACTCTACACACACTCACAGAGTAGCCATTTTGATTTCTTTTTTAGCGTTCGCATTCCTTTGAGGTGAAGTTCTTTCTATTTTCAGTTCCATTTGTTTTCTCCGAAAGCACAAACCCGTCAACAACAAAAAATGACTAGCTTCTTGCGTGGTGTCTATTCATAGAAGTGGTAAGGTGTTTTTTTCCAGTAGAGACACACCTCTCACGGACAAGGAAGCTAAACTAGGGACCTCGAGTCTTGTACTGTCGTCCCAATACCCCCTCTACACCACCCCTCATGTTTACTACCCTCAATCTCTTACAATCGGTGCTTGAAATTTAATCTAATTTGTCGCTCTTTTTGACTGCCTTTTCCCTTTGCTTTTTGTCATCTACTATATTTCTGCCTTACCGGTCGATTCTCCTGCTTTTTTTCTTTCAACAAACACTTTCAAAAAGATTTCCTCCAGCCGAAGTCGGACTTACTGGGCCTAATTATTCCTTAGTTATGCTCATAACGGCAGCATGACGCATCTGCGCTCATAATTGACAGGAAAGTATCTCGAGTGCTGTTTGCCATCCACCTCACCCCACCCCCTCTTGTTTACTACCCGCCTTCATCTCACACACACACACACACACACACACACATCGATCACTATGCTTATCTTTAAGCATGCCCAGCATGTTAAAAACTCTACACACACTCACAGAGTAGCCATTTTGATTTCTTTTTTAGCGTTCGCATTCCTTTGAGGTGAAGTTCTGTATTACACAATATCTTCTATCTTCTGGAATGTAAAGAACATATAAGTAAGATAAACGAAAGCCATGACGGTACGTTTCTTAGCATCGTCTTCAAACTGCTATTGTTTTAAACTTTGTACAAATGGTGTTTTAAACATATTCATCACTCACCTTCGTTTTTCTGCACCTGCGAATGATTATTACTTTTAACGTCCACCCGGTCCTACTGACATTGCCCAATTCCGTGTGGTCTTAGATAAAATGCTATGAATATTCATTTGTGCATGCGCTCCGTCTGCTTAATAAGTGCCTTTTCCGGTTCTCGAGATTCGAAGCGGGGTATTGCATTATATATGTAACCCATGAAATAAATACTATTTCCTCATTCGAATTGTTTGCTGTTCGGGAAAGATTCGCCCCTAAATAGATTCAGATGCGTCTTGTGGCATGCATGAAGAGCAAAAAAATCATCATTAAATATTGAGAATAATTGCAATGGGATGGTAAGGGTGAAGGTAAGGATAGGGACAGAGGTAATGTTTTATTCTCTGCCTAGGAAAAGACAGTGCAGTAGTCACACCGAAGATTTGCACATGTACAGTCAGCAGCATGAATGAGCAGGCACATCAGCAATCAGTTGTTGCACCAGACATCAATGTTCATAGGCTAGGCCTAACATCAGTTCCGAGGCAAAAGTTTGTGCCGTGACGTTTCACGGCAGAGTTCATGTACCCAGCCAATGTAGCAACAAAAGTCAGGGCGAAAGCCGCACACACAAAAGTGAACCCTGACTGGGCCTAACCACTAAGAAACAAGTGCATAGAACGAAGGAACGAACGAACGAAATTTTATTTATACAGGGTAATGAGATAAGTATGCATACTTTTTTACACCCATGTTATATTATATTATGAGAATAACAACATTAGCCTAGCCTATGTCACTAATAGGCCTATGTTACACGAAGGCAAGCCGAGATTGAGCAGCCAATAATGAGTGAGCCAAAGTGGAGCTTCGCTGAAAAAGTGACCACCTAATGCTAAAATGCTAACTGTTTTTGAATGAAAAAGAGTGAATGTGACGTAAGTGTCCTGCGCGACCCGCTTTCTTTATTTCTTATCTACACCCCCCCCCCCTTTCTCCCCTCCCCACCCCCCACCCTCTCTCCTTTTCATTTCTCGACCATCCGCCACGTTAATTGCCCGGCTGCTTCAAACGAACGCCGATTAAGGCAGTTATCTCTTTGAACCCCGATCTACCTACCCATCACGAGAAAGTGACAACCACGGTCGGGCCCCTTTGAACCCTTCCTTTCCGAGCACGATAAGGATTTGAATGTCGGCACGTGATAAGGATGTAACTGGCGCGTGATTGTTCGGTACTAGTATGCATAAAATTATAGCATCATCTTGTGACGTGTCGACTGCTATAAACCAATGACAGGCTTTCATTGTTTGAAAGTGAAGGCTATAATTGGCGTAGTGAGAAAAAGTTTTTCACACAAGACGCTGAAACCTAGCTAGAGCAACATTGCAGACTCAACCCCTCTCCCAGCCAGTTACAATAGCCCATCTAGTGAGTATTATTGATGGCTGGTGATTGAGATCTGGTTTGTTTGACCCTAGTTTTGATCTAGATCCTATGTTCAATGATGAATAAGGAGTAGATAAATATGTTATTGAAAAGAAGTGGTAAACATTCTGTTCTATTTATGTGCACTGATTATTTTTGTGTGTGTGTGTTTTTGACTTTAACACTTTTGGTACCAGAACCGGATTTTATGCCTACTAACCCTTTTGTCTATTTTTAGTAGGAAACCTATGGGCCGCAATCTTGCACTTTATGATACCATTCCTTTCCAGGTGTTGGATGGAGAGTGATGTTGTCTTGATCACCTTTTATGTTTTACTGATCTCAGTTTGTTAACTGAAATTCAGTTTATTTATTAACTAGTGCTATTGTACAAGGGAAGCCTTCTAGCCGGTTGGGATTCACTAATTCCCTGCCGACTGAAGCCCCTTGTCTCTAAGCCATAGAGAACTACATCCACCTTCTCCTGTGATTATCAGCAGGGCATCGTGGGCAGGAAGATCATCCCTGACTCACAAGCACCAAGACGGGACCGCCGCCAAGACGCCCCGCACCCAGAATCCGCGAGGAGACCACGCTTGAACCGTGCCATCCCGCGAAGCCGTAACCGGAACGACTGGGAGCTACTCTCATCTGACGAGCAAGCCCAGCCACCCCAGCACTCGCCGATCACTACGGAGGAACTCGACCACAGCTAAGTCCCCCGGACTGCGCCAATCATTTGAACTTTCCTCCGGACACTGAAGATAATTAGTGACCCTTCCCGCTTGGGGCTAACCTTCTAGAAAGACAAAAGTCTTGTAAATCCTTTCGGATTCCATTGTTTTTTTATTCATATTTTGTTTTGGCACCATTGAGCTGCTTTATTATTATTGTTGCATAATCTTATGCAGATTTTGGGAGTAAATAAAATACAAGTGTCAAATAATCCTGAACCCTTTGGTCAGACTGATGAGAGTGGGAGTCTTGTAATTTCATGTAAAACCCTACTTCTCTCTGTCTGCCATTTAGAGCAATTCAACCACTTGTATTTCTTACAACCATACGAGCCAGAACCCGGGCACAAATATAAATTTATTAGATGAAAAGGGGCCGGGAAAGTTGCTCATCTCCCATACCCTAGAGAAGTGGGTTAAAGGCAAATTTCCTACTTGAAAATTTAACACACTAAAAGTCTTCCCTAGAGGCTTAGCCTTTTAACCCATTACCTCGTCACAGTGAACACAGATCTGGTTGGTTGGTTGCAGGAAGTTGTACGTCCTCATAGCCGTAGCTCTTAGGGACAAGTAGTTCTGGTGCTGTAGTCTTCGAAAGACACAAGACACACAGATCTGGTTACTTTCAAATATATATGCTCGAGAGCCGGACCGCAAAGCCAGCAGTCGCTGGACGCAATGAGAATGGCTCTGTGGGTGGCCAGAGTGACCAGATCTGTGTTTGTTTGGGTTTAGTCAAACACAGATATCTATGCCAATAATAATTAAACCCTGGCATTTTGCATATGCACATCTACAGGGTTTAGCCGCCTTGCAGGCTTGGCCAACCCGCTCCCGATTATTTTGTTTTGTGCTGTTTCCAGTGATCGTGTGGGTCTAAATTTTTGTGTATGAGTGTATGAAAGTATCAAGCATGATGTGGTCGACATATAACGTTAACATTCCTCCGTGTTTCCGTCTGATCTTCATCTACTTCTTCCTTCAATACGCCCAAGTGAACTGTTTTAGATGGCCGCCATTCTCCACCCAATCTCTCATGCACCCTTCACCACCCAGCTGTGAGTCCGTGAGTACTGTGCCCCGTAATGACAATCTTTCCTTTCGAAATAACACTGTTGAGAACGCGTACACTTTCACCAAAGATGAACTGTTGAAAATAGGCTCACAAGTGCGTACAAATCTTGACCCAAATTTGATCGCCCACCTGAAGTCTTTAGGTATCGGCCGCAATTTGCCCCGACGTCGATCGTGCCATGGTGGCACTAGAAAACAGCGACCTATAAACGTTGTGTCCGGTTCGTCAGCAAACAAGAAAAAACAACTACCTCTTCCAGACTCTGCTTCTATGATCCCTGTATCGCCCCTCCCCCCTCTTTCGTCAGCCACAACAACCTGATAAAAATCGCCACCACTGCAAAACCTACCCCGGACATTATGTTTACTTCAGCATTATTCAATGCCCGGTCTGTCAACGATCCCATGAAACGAACTGAGATCTCTACGTTTATCATGGACAACAGCATCCAGCTCATGTTTCTCACTGAGACCTGGCTGAGAGAACACGGTGATGAGCCCAAGTGCTCTGATCTCTGTCCCTCAGCTACAGCATCAAATCTGTATGGAATAGCTTACCACTGACACAGTGTTCGCCACTCTTCCTCTGTCCAGTCTTTCAAAACTTCTCTGAAAACTCATCTTTTTGAAACCTCATACTTTCACCTCTAATCCTTGTAGTCCTTGATGATATGAACCTGCAGTATGTGTGAGTGTGTGTGAGTGCGTGTGTGCGTGCGTGTGTGCGTGTGTGCATGCACGCGCGCGCGTGTGTGTGTGGGGGGGGGGGGGGGAGGGGGGTAGGAGGGGGGGAGGGTGGAGGGAGGGCGAGAGAGATTAATACATGTATTTTGTATTAAGTCTCACTTATTTTTAATGTTTATATTCATTGATACTTGTCTTCATGTTGATTATTCTTGGCTTGTCTTTAATGTGTATGTTTATCTGTATGTTAGTGTTTAGGCCTTTGTTCAGCGGTTTGAGCTCCCTGCAAATAAATAACCATTATTATTATTATTATTATTATTATTATTATTATAATAAATTATTATTATTATTATTATTATTATTATTATTATTATTATTATATGAGAAGAAAGAGGGTAAACTAAGCTCTATTCTGACTACTAATATAATAAGGAAATCTAACTATATATTTATAATAATTATGAAAAACCTTGTATTTTAGACCCCACCGAAGCAGGTTCAAGCTACTAAAATAATAATTTATCTTAACTTATACCACATTACACCGATCTTTTATAATGGATTAATGCACTAAAGTAATACCTTTTGTCAGGTGTGAGCGCGAGGCAGATTTTGTAAATAGAGGTGGAATAGACATTGGACGAAATGAGAGTTTAAAGATAGCATGTATTTGGTAGTTTGGATATTGTTTTGTGACAAATGTTCTGGTTGGCCAGAGCGATAATAAATGGGCCAATGCAAAAAAGCGTTACCGCAAGTGAATTGTATTCAGAATTAATTAGGACCAAATTGTGACAAGGAGATTCACTTTTCACCTGGGTTGGCTACGAGACCACATCTTCTTCTTCTGTGTTCCTTGAGTTTGTATGGGTTTGAATTAGGTTAGGGAAAGATAATTTATAGGTGGTATTAAAAGAAGCAGATGGCTCATAGAAATGTAGGATTCAATATAATTTTAGTAAGAGGCTTGTCCTCCTTTGTTTTCTCAAAAGAGTTAGTATTGTGTAGTTAATCCAGTGATTAGTCCTTAGAAAGGAATTTCTTTTGAAGAAGAGGAAGAAGAAGAAGAGGAAGAAAAGGAAGAAGAAGAATGATCAGTTTTTAAACAGATTTCATTATCTGAATAGTTTTATCTTTAATTGTTTGGTATTCAATTTTCTTTGTTTCTTCTGCGAACATTTTGGTCCTATTATGATTCGTGGACGCGGGTAAAATTATATTGTAGTAACCCGAGAGAGAGGCGTCGGATTATGAATATGGAGATAGAGGTTCGGGGTGATGATGGTTTTGTCCACGATGTGATGAGCTACGTTTTGTGGTGAATTTTTGGGTGAGTAATGCCTGACATGGATTGACGGTAACGGATTTGGCCTGAATTTCTTATGATCCTTTTTTATATAAATACGTAATTAACACTAACCGAGAGGTTAACTTATTACCATGACTTCAATAAACTAAATGATTGATTGGTGAACCTTAACTTCTTGGTGTTGAGTATACATCTTTGGGTGGAGTCAGATTTACGTGTGTATGTTGTGAGCCCGGGGAGTTCACCAATTTTGGCGAACATCACACCTTTCTATACATATACTATGTCACTATGTTAGATGGCACAGTTAAAATACAATTAGCATTCATTGTCCAGTAACAAAAATAAGCTAGTTGAAACCGGGTTCAGGACTGAGTTGGCACTGGGGTTGGTCAGACAGACTGTGACGTCGACACAGCGTCGGTGTAGCTTTCGTCAAATGTTCTGTTTTGACGTCAAATAAAAGTAGCTAATTTGTCTGTAGGACATTGAAAGAGTTGTTTAGTAACAACATTATGAAAGGATGGCCTTGATAAAATAGGTTTTATAGAGATAAGAAGTGACATAACTTGGCCGGTTAGATTGCCAGATTTTAGGACAAATCAGCCATTCAATGGCTTAATTAACAAACTAATAAAGTGATTGGCATAACTACAATAAGATTTTATTATTAGAATGACAATCAAAGAGAAGAAAAAGGCTAAATTATCAGTTTATTATTACTACTATTTGGCCTGAGATTTGAATTGGAAGGCCGTTGGAAATTTGAAAGGGGTCGCCTGACATGATTTGGATTTGACACGGCTAAAAATAGATTTGACGCCGTATGCTAAAAATAGCAAGGCGTGCTCATGACTTGGGATGGGGCGAGACACGCTTGTCGTATGCTAAAAATAGTATTGTGCGACAGGTAGGCCTTATGATATATGGCACACTGTCACATAATATTTATTAGTATTTATTTTTGTTTGCACAGGTGGTTATTTATGTCGTCCGCCATTTTGAAAAATACGAAGCTAAGTGGCATGGCTTTCTACATCGATTTATCGGCAAAGATGTAGATTTACACCCTCCCGCTCTATTGCTTTGGTTCTTTCCGTGTAAATTGAGCACTTAAAAAATCTTAATATTTTAAATAATAGTTGACTTATTTATCACATGAAATAAGAATGGTTCTAGTGCGCTTGTGAAGGGTACTTATTTCACGGTAGGTATCAGGCCGGTTGACCCTTGCTCGCGAGAGGAACGACAGGAGCTCCCTCGCACACGCAGCGTTACTGAAAATAGTAGAGAACAGGTGAAGGGGGTTTCTGGCTCAGTTTCGGTTTCGGTTTCGGTTTCACTCCTCATCCTCCTTATTGATTTAAGCCGTTTTCTTGCGTTTTTTATTCACAAAAACAGTGTGATTTAATCGTTTTTACTCACGAAAACAGCGTGATTTAACAGATAAAGGGGGATTCTGGCTCAAGAGGGAATCCTCTACTTTTAGATACAAAAACACAACTTTAAGGGGTGAAAAAAGCAAAAATCTGTTTTCCCTTTATTCTGTCAAATCGGAATAAAAAACACCACTTTTGGGGTTAAAAAAAAAAGAAAAAAAAAAGAAGGAAATTCTTATAAAATATTCAGTTGGACGGGCACACATGCCTGTTTGGAATTCCCGTTTTCATGGAAAAAATGACATCATGTTAGATTTGATCTGCAAATGCGAAAGAACGAATTCCCGATTCTGTAAAAATAGCGCAAGGAAAATACAGCTTCATGTTTGGTAAGAAAGGCAAAAACGGAAAAATTGAATGTACCCATAAATGCAGGGGTGGGGGGGGGGGGGGGGGGGGGGGGGGGGGGGGGCACATCTTGACCTTTACCCAGAAGGTGGGGGAACATAGTGTGATTGCCTCATTTGACTGGATCAGGTCTTGACGTTTCATATTTGCATACGATCGTGCTCGATCAGTCTGACTCAGTCAGCTGACAGGGCCGAATAGGGCGGGTTCTAAATTTCACTGATCGAGTCAGGTTGCTTATGTGAGGGAAACAAAATTTAGTCGTCATCTACCGACCGTGGGCCCCTTGTCCGTGTGTGTGTGTGTGTGTGTGTGTGTGTGTGTGTGTGTGCCCGTGTGTGTGTGCGCGTGTGGAATTGATTGGGTAACCATCAGAAAAAAATGCTAAGCGTATTTATGCTGTCAAACAAAGGAAAAGAACAGCATGCATTTTTTGAAAGAAATTTTACTTCAAATTCAATTAATTAAAACAAATGTTTGAAATATTTCAACAAAAAGTTTCTTTCGTTTCAACGATTATCTAACATTATCTGAGCATTTTCCATAGTTTGATTACACCCTTTTCAACATTTTTACATCCAAAGTGAAGAACTAAACTATATAGGCCTAAGCTATGTGTTTTCGTTTCTGCTTCTTTTGTGTGTGGGGTGGGGGGTGGGTTTTAGAGGGGGGGGGAATAGAGGGGGGGTGGGTTTGTGTGGGGGGGGGGGGGGGGGAGGGGGGGGTTTCAGAATTATACTACAGTTTCTGTTTCCTTTCAGTTCGTGATTTTCAAAGAAATAAAGACTGCAGCGAAAAACACCTACAAGAAACAAAATAGTTATCCCAAAAGAAACCTAAGATTTTGGGTATCAAGTGGAGACCGTATTTCCATTGTGTGCGGGCACGTGTGTGTGAGTGTGTGGTGTGATTGTCTGTGTTTACAATGTGTAGCCATAAGTGTCTAAATATTTTATTAAGCACACAAGCGCATGGACACGCGCATGCGCGAACACACACACACACGCGCGCGCGCGCGCACGCACTCAAACGCACGAGGGAGAGAGAGAAAGAGAGAGAGGGGGGGAGAAAGAGAGAGAGAGTGAGAGAGTAAGAGAGAGAGAGGGGGATAAAGAGACAGAGAGAGAGAGGGAGAAAGAGACAGGGAGAAAGAGACAGAGAGAGAGAGGGAGAAAGAGAGAGGGAGAAAGAGACAGAGAGAGAGAGAGAGAAAGAGAGAGAAAGAAGAGAGAGAGAGAGAGAGAGAGAGAGAGAGAGAGAGAGAGAGAGAGAGAGAGAGAGAGAGAGAGAGAGAGAGAGAGAGAGAGAAGCTGCTGAATCATACGGTGTGTCATCATGTCATGCTACACAGTCAGAACGGATTCGTCACGTGGCCAACCTGATCTGACTGAAGCACATGACTCGAATCAGGCGGCAATGTGTCGCGGGCTTATGTGGCTGAATATAATATTATGTATGTTACCGCGTTAGCATTTGAACGGAGGGACTGCTGTCGCGCAACTTTGCTTGACTGATCTACTTTATCTAGCGTTTTCACGGTCTAGTTGAAGATTTCATTGTGCTCCACACATATTATACATAGTATGGCGGTGGAGCACTGGGCTTGCACATAGCCTGAAAACCAGGCTAACCTAGTAGTACAAGTACTAGTGAAGTAGTACAAGGATACATTATCAGTAGGCCTACATAGTACATAATTATGTACACGATGTAGCAAGACACGAGTCAATGATTCAATTTTCTCAGTTCTTGCTTAAAAAAAAAATAATGGTGAAATAAACTGAGCTAGAAAATGAGTTTAAGACAATTAAGTCTCTCTCTCTCTCTCTCTCTCTCTCTCTCTCTCTCTCTCTCTCTCTCTCTCTCTCTCTCTCTCTCTCTCTCTCTCTCTCTCTCTCTCTCTCTCTCTCTCTCTCTCTCTCTGTGCACTAGTAGGCCTAGAGTGCCAGAATGATCAATTTAATGATCATGGGCTCCATAGAGAAGAAGAAGAAGGCCTACATGGTTACAGTGTCATTGCTTGTGAAGTGTGCATTGTGTGTGTGTGTGTGTGTGTGTGTGTGTGAGTACATCATGTACAGTATGTGTGTGAACTGTAACTGCATTGCATGTCAGTTTGAAATTATGTGTGAAGGGATGTTGTGTGTGTCACATTCGTTCGTTCTTTAATTTAACGTCTATCCACCTTACAGTGATCTTAGACAACAACAACAAAAACAAAAACAAAACGTATGTGTATGATTATGTGCAAATGTCCGTTTAAGGGGGTTTGTGGGTGTGCGTGTAGGAAGATACGAAGGATTGTTAATCTATGCATGCATATAATTTACATGAATACATGGGATGAGGGTATGTGTATCTGAGTACCTGTATGATTTAGACCCTATGTTAATGAAACGTCAGTGAAATACATAAACTTAGACTTACTTCTAAATATTTAAAGGTGGAAAAAACAAACAACAAAAACAAGCAAACAAACAATAAATGAACAATATTAAACTCCAAAAAAGGAAAGTAAAATACTTAACAAGAACATCAAAGCAAAGGTCCAATTGGGCTCCTAATAGGTCCCCGAACAACTTCTAGAATCTTTGATTCATCACAAAGAATGTCTTCATAGGCTGTCATTGATGGTTTCGTGTCCAACAACCAAGCAGGTGAATAGTTTTTCAGATGTTCACAAAGAAAAATCACATGGAAAGGTGTAATTATGATGGCCACAAATGCAGGTTACATTTTTACAGAATTTTGTTTTCAGTGCATCAAGCCTGAATTTAAAAAATAAACTTTTTAGAATCCGCCCTTGATGAAGACTTTGTCCTGTTTTATAATCTATAAGCTTTTTAAAGAATTTTCCTTTTTTGTTCTTTTCTTATAGAGGGTAATGTCTCAGTTTGTCTTCTAAACACAGAATCCCAGGATGCGTTTTCTAAAAAACTGTAATGTTCATGTAGCGATAAAGGAATACGAACTTTTGCTAAACTGTTTTCAGTGGCTGCGATGTTTTTTGCTAACCGATCAACTCTTTCATTTGCAGATAATCCACAATGTGTGTCACATACATGTGTGTGTGTGTGTGTGTGTGTGTGTGTGTGTGTGTGTGTGTGTGTGTGTGCGTGTGCGTGTGCGTGCGTGCGTGTGCGTGTGTGTGTGTGTGTGTGTGTGTATGTGTGTGTGTGTGTGTGTGTGAGTACATCATGTACAGTATGTGTGTGAACTGTAACTGCATTGCATATATGTTTGAAATTATGTGTGAAGGGATGTTGTTGTGTGTGTGTGTGTGTGTGTGTGTGTGTGTGTGTGTGTGTGTGTGTGTGTGTGTGTGTGTGTGTGTGTGTGTGTGTGTGTGTGTGTGTGTGTGTGTGTGTGTGTGTGTGTGTGTGTGTGTGTGTGTATATGACACATATGACATACATGTGTGTGTGTATGTGTCACACATGACAATTAATTATACTTTAATAGAAGGGCAACTGTGTTGATCTACTTCAACTTTTACTTGTAAAGTTAGGCTGCCAATCTTTGTGTGAGCTATTAATGTTTCTGTTTTTGTTTCCATCAACAATGTTGATATGTTGAAGGGGGTGGGGTGGGGGTTAATCACAAATCTACATGATTGCCTAATTCTGGGGCTGTTCATTACGTGCGTCAAGCCTCGTTTTGGAAATGGTCGTATGAAACTTGCACAATTATAGGCAATCATGTAAATTTGTGATTAACCCCCACCCCCATGGGCCATCCCTTCAACATATTGGAATTGTTAATAAAAACAAAACAGACACACTAACTGACTCAACGATTGGCGACCTAACTTTACAAGTAAAAGTTGAAGCAGTCAATAGAAAATTGCCTTTCTATAAATTACAATGGACTGTATCAGTGTATGTGTGTGTCACTGTACGCATGCGTGTGTTCACTTTGTGTGTGTGTGTGTGTGTGTGTGCTTGATGAGGTGTCCTTTGCTTCCACTTGAGATGGGCAAAGATTAGGCCCATTTGTTATCAGGGCCTGTAGTCATGAGTGCTGCTAGCCGCTAAGACAACTAATCTGGGATGGTTTAAGCTACCGATTGATCCGATTGGCAGTGTAGGCGAATTTGCATTTTCCATCCCAGATGATTTGTCTTAGCTACACTTATTTTAAAAAACCCACCAAGTACAGGCCCACATGAATAGCTGTGTTTTGAATGCATGAGTTGATAGATACGTGTGTGTGTGTGTGTGTGTGTGTGTGTGTGTGTGTGCGTGTGCGCGCGTGTGCGTGTGTGCGTGCGTGTGCGCGCGTGCATGATGACATTTGAAGGTCTTATTTATAACAGAGCTTCCACTGTATTATATACTATAATGAAATAAAATCACAACAGAAAAGCAAAAGCTTATAGTCATACAAGTTGTATTTTAAATTTTGTATTTTTTAAATTTATTTTGGTGTTAGGCACGCTACATCAACCTATCTTCACCTGGCTTGTCTGCCCTTCTTTCCCCATTGTCCTCGCCCACGTCCCGTCCCTCGCCTACAACGCCTGGATCCAGCGCCACATCCTCTTCATCCTTTGTGTCCATTCTGCCTTTGTCAGTGCCTTCCTCCCTTTTCCCCTTTCTTCTTCCCTTTTCCACGATTGCGTCTACCTCGATGATGTCCAGAGAGGGCAGAGCCGGATTCTGTGTCTTTGGCAACTGCTGTTTGCTTACCACTGCCCAGGTTGAGCAGCCATCGGCCCTGAGAGTTCTTGCGAATGGCGCCCTCCTTGTGAGCCTGGGTAAGCACAGTTATAATGAATGAAGTTCCTGCTTTGCCTTAGTCAAGTGTCACATTGATCTCTACTATATGTACATTAACTACTGATCCTAAATAACAACAATGCACATTACAATCATTAGTAGATACTGTCTATACATACTGTAGGCCCTAACACTAACATTGTTACTAATGGTAGTGTTAGGGCCTACAGTATGTGTCACATTCCTCTAATTGTATGTCAAGCAGTGAAGCTCCATATTGGTTTTTTAGATTGGTGTGTGTGTGAGGGAATGGATGCGGTTGTGGTGTGGTGTTCAATGTGTAATCGGCAGGTGAAAAGAAAACCGAAATGGTGGATGGTTTTATTTGTAAAGCACTGTGAGTTGTTTTTACCTAGAAAAAGTAGAAGGGTGCTATAAAAGTAAAGCAGCCTTTATTATTGTTAATTCTGTAATCTATGAGTTTATTATGACCCATGAAACTGATGAAGGTTCAAAACTTGTGAATCTCTGGCAACAGATTTGGTCTTTGTTTTATATTTATTTTAAATGATTGCAAGCATTTATATCTTATGCTGCAAGACAATTATAATTAAATTTCAGTTTTATTTTCTCTTCAAGATCATCTTATATTCAGTACAGTTTTATAATTGTTATCAGAGGTAAATTGTCATTTATATTTTCCTGGAACAGCGCTGCCATGGAACAGCTGACGCCCTGTTAACCAGTATTGACAAGCTGGACAAGGTTCACTCCCTGCCCGGCCCCCTCCTGCCCTCTGCCCTGCGAAAATGAAGATGACGAGCTATAGAACTGTAAGTCATTTTATAAAATCAACATTTAAATACCATATTTTCAGACTATAAGGCCCCCTGTGGGGATACCGGGGGGTCTTTTGTATAAATAGTTCACCCACCTTCTGGAAGTTCTGTGCTTCTAACTTCCTCTAATCTGTCGCTCTCTTTGACTCTGCCTTTTCCATTCGCTCACTGTCATCTACTATCTTTCTGCCTTACTGGTCCATTCTCCTGCCTTTTTGTTTTTTATAAAACACTTTAAAAAAGATTTCCTCGCACCGAAGTCGGACATGCTGAGCCTAACTATTTTTTAGTTAGGCGCATAACGGCAGCATGACGCATCTGCACTCATAATTGACAGGAAACTGAGCGATCGAAGAAGAAGAAGACTATACGGCAATGCTTTTTCTTCTAGACTCAGACCCCCATGTCTTATAATATGACTAATAAAGTAGTAAAAACAAACAGCAAAATATGACATTTGGGGGTGCACCTTATACATAGGTGCGCCTTAGTCTGAACAATATGGTATATTATGGATGGGTGCGCCTTAGTCTGAACAATATGGTATATTATGGTCCACCTTATACATGGGTGCGCCTTAGTCTGAACAATATGGTATATTATGGTCCATCTTATACATGGGTGCGCCTTAGTCTGAACAATATGGTATATTATGGTCCACCTTATACATGGGTGCGCCTTAGTCTGAACAATATGGTATATTATGGTCTTCACTTTAACGCAGATTAAGGTTATACATCTAGGAGGAATCCCCCTCTCCCCTCTCCTTCCCCACCTCCGCTTAGTTTTAGCCCTACCCACCCACCATTCCCCAACCCTCACAACCTTCCCCCCAACCCTGCCATATACAGGCTGATCATCCGGGTGGCTATATCATCAGTTTTTACCTGACTGACTGGAGTCTCTCAGCATTTTCCACGCATATAGCAACTTCTGGGGTTAAATGTTTCCAATCTTTTTGGACTCAAGGTTTAGGGAGGATGATTGTTTTTAAAAACGTTTCATTTCATTTCTGACTCTTTGTCTGTTTTAGAATATCAATAGATTTCATTGCTACAGTATTTTGGTCCTTTGGTGTGTATATGCATATTAATTAACATAACATTTTGCTTTTTGTTCACAGAGGCTGCCACTATGACTGGGCCAGGAAGAGTGTTGATGTTGCGCCCTCTGAGCTGGATCCATCAGCAGCCATTTCCACTCCAAGTTTCAAGCGAGAGGAGAGAATCAAGTCAAGAATAATTTATTATCACCCGTAGGCAAAATTTGGTTGCAGATGCAATACACATCAACAAACACAACAGGACAATGAGATTTGAAACATAAACACCAATCCCGTGGGGGGGGGGGGGGGGGGGGGGGGAGAGCATACAATTACAAGGACCAAGACAAGAGGAGCCGAACCATACATGGAATGTTTGTGTTGCTGCCCCACAGTGCTATTGCTTCAGGTACTTACGGGTACTCACATTACCACAAATGCAAACTGCAAGAATGTGAGCCAGATGTGTGAAAAACAATACATACTGTAATTGAAAAGTAGCGTACTGTGCTTGTATTGCACCATTCTTGAAAGTGCCTATTGAATTGCAGTGATGTCCCGAGGCTCCCCTGTCAGGACAAATGTCTGATTATTTTTTTTAACACTGGCACACTTTGTCCTATTGATTTCTGCAAGAGCCAGGACATTGCCCTATTGATTTCTCTTGCCTCAGGACAGTTTGTCCTATATTTTGTCGATCCACGGTACATCACTGGAATTGTTGATATTAATCTGACTATTTAATATAGCTGACTTTTTCAGCAGTGTATACTCCCATCTTTCCCCCCTAATCATTTGATGTATATTGCCTCTGTGATTTTATGTGTGTGTGGGTGTGGGTGGCTTGGGGGATGGGGAAAGCTGAGGGATGTCTGTGTCAGTCTGCTTGAGAGATGATAAGTTTCTATGTAGTTTCAAGAACAGGTTTTCTTCTTCGTTCCCAGGCCATATGGCCATAATGGGTAAGGTACGTATGTGTCCGGTTTTCAGTTTTCACTGGTCTCCCCGCTGCGTACAGCCGACACATTCCGATTTCGGAGGAGTTCAAAGGAGAACAATTATTTAGAAGATATTTTTTTTAAAGGCAGGAGAATGGGCCAATAAGTCAGAAAGATAGTAGATGATAGAAAACAAAGGGAAAATGCAGAGTCAAAGAGAGTGACAGATTAGAGGAAGTTACAAGCACAGAACTTCCATAAGGTGGGGGAACTATTTTTACGAAAGACCCCCCGGTATCCCCACGGGGAAAACAGGTTTTCAAATTTTAATCCTTGTGATTGTATTTCAGACAGTGGGATATACACTGAAGTTAGTTCAGACAGTGGGATATACACTGAAGTTAGTTCAGACATATGCGCTATATGAATGCTTTATTGCTACAAATAGATGACGTGTAATGTTTTATTCTGAATTAAAAAGTCCTTTCTGTTATTATTTTGCATTGCCTATATCAGTGATGTCCCGAGGCCCCAATCATAGGCTACTAACCTATTAAAACTGAAAATGTCATATTGTGTTCTCCCCTGTCAGGTCAAATGTCTGATTAAATTGTCAACACTAATACGCTTTGTCCTATTGGTTTCTGCAAAAGCCAGGACATTGTCCTATTGATTTCTCTCGTCTCAGGACAGTTTGTCCTATCACTTTTCAATCCTCGGTGCATCACTGTTACAATGTATTTAAGAATGTTTCATCAATATTTTCTTCTTTTTCATGGTGTTGTTTTCCCTATTTGAGATGCTTCAGGGGTTAGGGGTGCGCATGACAGAAGGAACTTATTGGATGGATGAAAGAAGAAGGCAATAACAAATCAATAAATGAAACACACAACAAATTTAGAATGATTTTGGATCTTTTTTGTGTGTGAAAAATCTGTTGAATGAAATGAATCGGACAGGCTGGGGAAATTAATATTTTCATAGAAACTGTGCAAACGTTTAAAGTAAAGGAATAAAATAAAGCCAAGGATTAAAGAACAGTTTGCTGGAAACCAGACTCTTTAAGCCATCATAATTGCTTTTCATAATTTTTTCTTGTGAAAAACATTAGGATAAAATAAATACTATGCTCTGTAAATTATTACTGAATGGATTAATTTGTTAATTTATGTCACTTTTAACTTGTATCAATTACAAGTCTTAAGCCAGTAAGTGACATTGTGAAACTCAGCTTTGTTCAGTTTCTTTTATAACCCCCATTTTCTCCAGCCTGATCAAAAGCATGTTTTGTTGGATTGTAAGCCTTTCACAAACACACGCACACACACATGCACACAAGCATGCAAACACTCTTGCACGCGCACACACATGTAAGACACACGCTAAAGGGAGAACAATGATGCGCGCAAACATGATTGATTGGTCACCACTATGTCTGTATTTGATCAAATGTGTTTGTAGCATTGATGCAACTGTGTGTTCATTGTGCTGTGCATTGTTTTGATTTTGTAGGTACAAATCAGGGGTTCAGTTTCTAATGTAGATTTTTGAATGAATGAAAAATGGTGTTTTCTCTCGGTCCGGAACAGACACATATGGGACATTTGTAGATGCAAAGATGGTGGGAACGATACTGGCTGCAATGCCCGGAGGCAGTGCAACACCAGTAAAGTCCATAATTTTTAACAATATAGATTAAACCTCATCGGCTATGGTACCGCCACATTGTCTTTTTGAAATGACACACACCTCTAGATTTAAAAAAACCATCATTATAGCAGTTTGGACCGCGTAGCTTGTTGTGCGTTTTTGACCGTTATTATTTAAATAGTGCTGTAAAATGGCTAATTTAGGGTGTTTTATAGAATAATCATTTATTCTAGCATACCTATTAGGTCGATTTGAATCAAACTTTGCACATAGATAGCCAATACTGTACCCGTATGCAAATGTAGACAAAAAAAGAAAGGTGCATAACTCTTTGTCTTACAATCTATTAATGATCTCCCTTTGCCAAAACTGAAAAATTCACACAACAATTAAACTAATGCTTGTCGTTTGCTGTGGGAAAGCCTATGATAAGATTTTAGATGTAACATTTGTTCTAAAATAATCTTGAGGGTGTCCTAATGAGAACTAATTAGTCAGAAGCTCTTATTGCCTTACCATTTGTATTTTGTAATTATTTAATTAGTTTGTCACGACCCACTCTAATGAGGCTTCTATGCGCCAAGCCACGTACCTAAATGAATGTGGTTTACATACCAAGCAACGGATTGAAATGAAACATTGCAGAATGATGCTTTGTACTTCAGGGATCGTGTCTATTGTTTCAGTTTACCCGAAAGTGTGTTATTAACGGATTTAACGGTCAAAAACGGATGTTTAAAAAAAATAAATTTGGAACTACTTGATCAATTTTTACCTTATAAGGGCGAATATCTGCTGAATCTTTGCTTCTCTAAATTTGATGGAGCCACATGCGATGGTTGCGTAAATAACGGTTTTTAATGACCACAACTTTAGCGATGGAAAGGTAAGCTTGTGATAACGAATATCTCAAAAATATACCTGGGCCTGTATTCATATTACATGTTAGCATGATGCTAACTTAGAAGCTCTTCCAATGTCCTATAGGATTTAATAGGACTTTTGGAAGAGCTTCTAAGTTAGCATGATGCTAAGTCTCATGCTATCTCAACGTGAATACAGGCCCTGGCCAATTTTCAGGCAGTTTGGGTCCAACTTTGTTAAACATTACGCGGAGTAAAAGGTTGCCATGAAAACGGTTTTAATAACGGTTAATATCGGTCATGTAATGGTAAAAAAGAGTCAAAATTATTCACACTTCTTAGTTTGAAAGGCTTTGAATGTAAGTATAAACATTAACATTGAAACACTATACAGTGAGTATTGCATCTCCTTGTCCAGTTTTTGTCTGCTATCTGTCTGTATGTTATATAATTTAAATATTAACGGATTTAGGTATTAGGTGTTAGGTACTTTATAGTCACTCACAGAGCAGTATCTGTGAAATTCGCATTG
Source organism: Phymorhynchus buccinoides (assembly GCA_017654935.2). NCBI lineage: Eukaryota > Metazoa > Mollusca > Gastropoda > Neogastropoda > Raphitomidae > Phymorhynchus > Phymorhynchus buccinoides. The sequence goes on from CM065710.1 coordinate 2,841,112, forward strand.
CTTCCACCTGGAGAGAGCGTCGCAGCCAGAGGTGCGCCACCCAATGTTTTGTCATGCGATTTTTGTGTGGCTGATGAGGAAGGAAAGGGGGGTAGGGGGTGGGTGGTTTTTTTAAAAAACCAAAAATGACAGCTTTTTCGTTTCTGGGCTTAGCGTGCGCAAAATATTTCAAGAACTGTTCAATATTTTTGGGACTGTTTGGTAAAAATAATGAGATTATGAAGAATGTCTGTGTTCACCCATGTGATAAACATAGGCGTAATAAGTTTTCAACGTAACGATTTTAATGATCACAAATACATATTCTTGCTAAGAAATATTCGTAAAAGCATTAAGATAGTTGTATGCAATACGGTTCCAAATATCTTACCCTGAACTGCCATTAGATATAGTTTAGCAGAGAAAATAATGATCAACGCTTTATTGATTGCAACTTACAACCACATAGCGGTAAAAAGATATGTAAATCATATCTATGAGATACATAGTCTAATACACTTGTCAGGATTGTTTATTTGTTTATTTTCTCTCTCTCTCTCTCTCTCTCTCTCTCTCTCTCTCTCTCTCTCTCTCTCTCTCTCTCTCTCTCTCTCTCTCTCTCTCTCTCTCTCTCTCTCTCTCTCTCTCTCTCTCTCTCTCTCTCTCTCTCTCTCTCTCTCTCTCTCTCTTATTTGCTTGAGGGCAATAGTGTAAAAAAGCTACCCAGCTTATCTGTTTTACCCTCAATAAAAACATTCGTATTCGTATTCGTATTCTCTCTCTCTCTCTCTCTCTCTCTCTCTCTCTCTCTCTCTCTCTCTCTCTCTCTCTCTCTCTCTCTCTCTCTCTCCTATCTCTGTCTGTCTCTCTACCCCCTCTCTCTCCCTTTCCCCCTAGTTCCCCTTCTCTCTCTCCCATCTCTCTCTATTCCCTCTCTCTCCCCCCTCCCCCAATCCCCCCTCTATCTCACCCCCTCTGTCTCTCTCTCTCTCTCTCTCTACCCTCCTCTCTCCCCCTCTCCCCCAGCATCTCTCCCTCTCTCTCTATCCCCTCCCCCCCTCTCTCTCTTGTAAGCTAGGTGTCCCAATGCTTGATCGAAAAAATGAGGTCGTCGAGTGCAACATGATGAGGGCGCGAAATGGCGCGCCTGTGTGTCGTGTGTGTGTGTGTGTGTGTGTGTGTGTGTGTGTGTGTGTGTGTGTCGTCTCTATGCGCGCCGTGTGTGTGTGTGTGTGTGTGTGTGTGTGTGTCCGAAGCCGAAGGTCCGAACTCTCATGCAATACAAAAATATCTTGTACGACACTACAAATGCGCCGATTGGAGACCGTTTAAGACGGTACCTTAAATGAGCCAATGGGAGGAATTTGCACACCGTGCCGACACAATTTAATGCATGGCAGTGTTCACACATGACCAGTGAATAACATGATGAGGGCGCGAAATGGCGCGCCTGTGTGCGCGCGCGCGCGTGTGTGTGTGTGTGTGTGTGTGTGTGTGTGTGTGTGTGTGTGTGTGTGTGTGTGCGCGCGTGCGCGCGTGTGTGTGTGTGTGTGTGTGTGTGTGTGTGTGTGTGTGTGTGTGTGTGTGTGTGAATGTGAAATCAGACGAGGTTAATAAGTGTGGCGTTGTAGGAAGGAAGAAAGGGGTAAAACAAGCATGTAACGAATGGCGAGTTATTGTAACAGATTGGTGTTTTTTTTATGCACGAGTGTTATGAATGATCCAACAACCACCACTTCACATAGCATATGTTTGCACTTTGTGTGATACAGCTTGTGATGTTGATCTGGAATGGTTGTTTTTATGTGATAAGTTGACATCGACCTGAAGCAATAGTAATATACTACTCAACAAAAGTTAAGTACCACTTGCTGCAAAACAACCTTCAGACGCGTTTTTGAGTGCTTAATCTGACATGTTTACACTTTCTGATGCTGTAATATTATATAGCCTAAGGTCCGAACTCTCATGCAATACAAAACTATCTTGTACGACATTACAAATGCGCCGATTGGAGACTGTTTAAGACGGTACCTTAAATGAGCCAATGGGAGGAATGTGCACACCGTGCCGACACAATTTAATGCATGGCAGTGAGGGGGGGGTGTCTTCTGATTTTGATGGAATTTTCAGGAACGTTGCAAGACAATACGGGTGTGCGACACCAAGTGTCGTGCTCTTCTCAAGCGTGTTCACTTCTGACGGTTTGTTCTTTTACCATAAGCTCACCTACTACCAGCCGCCGTGGCACACTGGTTAAGTCGTGGACTGGTGGCTGGGAGGCCGTGGGTATCAATCCCATCAGGGTCTTGTGGATTTTCTTGGCACCAGACCGGCTCCTACCCAGAGTGAGTGTGCTGTGGGCTCAATGGGAAGACGGGAACCTACCTCCTCTCCACCCGTGTTATCTTACCCCCACCCTCTTTGACACCTATGTGCGTACGTCGTTGACCTTGACCTGCAGTGCTTTACGAGATACAACAGTGTGAAGAGAATGGAGACATTATTTGCTGCGCATGCGCTTTGGGTGTAGGTGTGTGCGTGCCCGTGTGTGTTTTGATGTATACTTTATTTACTTCCTTTGCGAATTAAATATGTATACACGGCATTTGCTTTCTGTATTTTAAATTATGTGTAACGTGATGGAGGCTGAGAAAAGAAATACTGTTAAGAGAACCGTGATTATGGGAATCGTGATTATGGGAAACGTGGTGCACCGGATTTATACACCAGTGTGTTCTACTCTCAGTATTACACAACCACATACAGTTTGAAGTGATTCCATGCATGGTTCGCGAGATGTAATGGTGTTAACGAAAACAGAGTCATGTCTACTGCTTGGCAACAGCTTCGGTGATCATAGATCATAGATCACAGGCAACGAAGAGAGAAAAAAAAGCTACACACCACAACAAACTTATATTCTTTTGCTAATCATAGATAATAGATCGGGCACACGCAAAGAGGTGAACAAACGTATCATCTTTAGCCGATCATAAGTCGAGCAAAGAAAAACAAAACAACAACAACAACAACAACAACAAAATACTACTAATTACGTCATAGCAGTAAAAATAGATAACTGAATAATGATGTGTGTATGAGAGACAGAGAGTGAAAGAGGGGGTGAGACAGAGTACTAGACTCAAAAGAGAGTCAAAGACAGATAAAGGGAATCACACACACACACACACACACACACACACACACACACACACACACACACACACACACACACACACACACACACATACACACACACACATACATACACACTCTCTCTCTCTCTCTCTCTCTCTCTCTCTCTCTCTCTCTCTCTCTCTCTCTCTCTCTCTCTCTTTGTGTGTATGTGTGTGCGTGCATGTGTGTGTGTGTGTGCATGCATGTGTGTGTGTGTGTTTGAATGTGTTGCCAGTTGATAATATTTTTTCTCTCTCATTAGTTTGTTGTTATGTTTCTAGCCAATTTTGTTGTCATTTAACCAAGGACAGATTGGAAGAATAGGCTTCGCCTAAAATCTTTATCCTTGTTAAATAAAGTTTTCAGTGTGCTCTCTTCTCTCTCTGCTCTCTCTCTCTCTCTCTCTCTCTCTCTCTCTCTCTCTCTCTCTCTCTCTCTCTCTCTCTCTCTCTCTCTCTTCTCTCTCTCTCTCTCTCTATCTCTCTCTCTCTCTCTCTCTCTCTCTCTCTCTCATCTACGAAGCTAGCAAGATAATTCATAATGCATTGTCCTAAGCATATACTTTGATTTAGTAGTGTTGCGTTGTGCTGCATTTTTTCATGCACTATTTCCACTATGATGTGTTTGCTTGTTGTTGGCTTCTTCCTTCTTTTTCTTATACAAATTTGTTTATGTGAACCTCATCAGTATGGGGCTATGGCCTTGCCCCGATTAAGCATTCGTATTCGTATTCGTATTCGTACACCCCCCCCCCCCCCTCAATTCAAGGGAAGCAGCTATAAGGTCAAGCACATGTTAGAACTGTAGTGTAGTTGCTTCCCTTCCATTTAGTCCGTCTTCTACAGATCGAGGGGTAAATGTCTAAACGTGTTTTCACAAAAGGAAAAAAAGAAGGACGGCAACACGTTTAGGCAATTACCACTCGAGATTTTGTAGGTACAAATCAGGGGTTCAGTTTCTCGAGCGAAAATGGAGTTTTACGTCCTCTCGGTCTGAACCAGACACATATGGGACATTTGTAAATACAAATATGGTGGGAACAATACTGGAGGCAATGCCCGGAGGCAGTACGAAACCAGTAAAGTCCCGTTTTTTTTTTTTAAAATTAATACTTCGCTTCGGGGTTCAGTTTCTAATGTAGATTTTTGAATGAATAGAAAATGGTGTTGTGTTTTACGTCCTCTCGGTCCGGAACAGACACATATGGGACATTTGTAGATACAAAGATGGTGGGAACGATACTGGCTGCAATGCCCGGAGGCAGTGCAACACCAGTAAAGTCCATAATTTTTAACAATATAGATTAAACCTCATCGGCTATGGTACCGCCACATTGTCTTTTTGAAATGACACACACCTCTAGATTTAAAAAACCCATCATTATAGCAGTTTGGACCGCGTAGCTTGTTGTGCGTTTTTGACCGTTATTATTTAAATAGTGCTGTAAAATGGCTAATTTAGGGTGTTTTATAGAATAATCATTTATTCTAGCATACCTATTAGGTCGATTTGAATCACACTTTGCACATAGATAGCCAATACTGTACCCGTATGCAAATGTAGACAAAAAAAGAAAGGTGCATAACTCTTTGTCTTACAATCTATTAATGATCTCCCTTTGCCAAAACTGAAAAACTCACACAACAATTAAACTAATGCTTGTCGTTTGCTGTGGGAAAGCCTATGATAAGATTTTAGATGTAACATTTGTTCTAAAATAATCTTGAGGGTGTCCTAATGAGAACTAATTAGTCAGAAGCTCTTATTGCCTTACCATTTGTATTTTGTAATTATTTAATTAGTTTGTCACGACAACCCCTAATGAGGCTTCTATGCACCAAGCCACGTACCTAAATGAATGTGGTTTACATACCAAGCAACGGATTGAAATGAAACATTGCAGAATGATGCTTTGTACTTCAGGGATCGTGTCTATTGTTTCAGTTTACCCGAAAGTGTGTTATTAACGGATTTAACGGTCAAAAACGGATGTTTAAAAAAAAAAAAAAAATGGAACTACTTGATCAATTTT
>CM065710.1:2848802-2852911 GCA_017654935.2 Phymorhynchus buccinoides
CGTGTGTGTGTGTGTGTGCGTCGCGTGCGCGCGTGCGTGCGTGTGTGTGTGTGTGCGCGCGCGCGCGCGCGTGTGTGTGTGTGTGTGTGAATGTGAAATCAGACGAGGTTAATAAGTGTGGCGTTGTAGGAAGGAAGAAAAGGGTAAAAGTCACTAAAACAAGCATGTAACGAATGGCGAGTTATTGTAACAGATTGTTTTTTTTTTATGCACGAGTGTTATGAATGATCCAACAACCACCTCTTCACATAGCATATGTTTGCACTTTGTGTGATACAGCTTGTGATGTTGATCTGGAATGGTTGTTTTTATATGATAAGTTGACATCGACCTGAAGCAATAGTAATATACTACTCAACAAAAGTTAAGTACCACTTGCTGCAAAACAACCTTCAGACGCGTTTTTGAGTGCTTAATCTGACATGTTTACACTTTCTGATGCTGTAATATATATAGCCTAAGGTCCGAACTCTCATGCAATACAAAACTATCTTGTACGACATTACAAATGCGCCGATTGGAGACCGTTTAAGACGGTACCTTAAATGAGCCAATGGGAGGAATGTGCACACCGTGCCGATACAATTTAATGCATGGCAGTGTTCACACATGACCAGTGAATAAAACTGCAACTTAACTTTTCTTGGAACCCTGGGCCTGTATTCACGTTGAGATAGCATGAGACTTAGCATGATGCTAACTTAGAAGCTCTTCCAATGTCCTATAGGATTTAATAGGACTTTTGGAAGAGCTTCTAAGTTAGCATGATGCTAAGTCTCATGCTATCTCAACGTGAATACAGGCCCAGTTCATTTGCGCGTAAAAGAAACCAAAATACTTAGACAAAAACGCGCAATTAGCCCTCTGGCCTCTCAGAGGTCAATGGTAACATCACCGAGATTAGAAATGTAATGAAAGACATTATTGTCATTATGCTCAATCGCTAACAAAAACGCGCAATTAGCCCTCTGGCCTCTCAGAGGTCAATGGTAACATCACCGAGATTAGAAATGTAATGAAAGACATTATTGTCATTATGCTCAATCGCTAAAAAAAGCCCTCTGGCCTCTCAGAGGTTTCACAGAGATTAAATTAGTGGTTTCACATAAATTAGTAGTTCCTTAGGCAGAAGCAGTTACGTCTTGCGTCACTAAAGCGGGGCTAAACCGCCATATTGAACAGTCATCTCATTCGCATAATTATGCAAACATATTTACTTTTTTTCTCATTTGCATAAAAATGTAGCTCATTTTCATGGGCCTATCTCATTTGCATATCCAAATATAGTTATTTTCATTTTCCTCTTCATTTCTGGACTATATCGACGTATCTCATATGGTTATTTCCTAGATCTTTCTCATTTGCATGGTCGTATCCCTTTTTTGTTGCTCATTTGCATACACATGTAGTCCATTTTCATCGACCTATCTCATTTGCATATCCACATATTGTCGTTTCCTTTTTTTTTTGCTCATTTGCATAAAAATGTAGTCAGTTTTCATCGACCTATCTCTTTTGCATATCCAAATATTGGCCATTTCCTTTCTTTTTGATCATTTTTTGCATAATAATATAGACCGTGTAGTTCATTTACGTACTATTTTCATCGACTTGTTTCATTTGCATATCCACACTTTATTTTTCATGTTTTTTCTTCATTCTGGACTTTTATTTTATCGAGTTATCTCATTTGCATATCCAAATATAGTCGTTTCCTTTCTTTTTTCTCATTTGCATAAAAATGTAGTTCATTTTTATCGGTCTATCTCATTTGCATATCCAATTATATTCATTTTCATACTTTAATTTCTGGACTATCTTTATTGGCATATCTCATTTGCATACCCAAATATGGTCATTTTGATATTTTAGTTCAATTTCTGGACTATTATATTGTTATCGAGTTATCTCATTTGCATAATGCAAATATGGTCGTGTCCTTTCTTTTTGCTCATTTGTATAAAAATGTAGTCCGTTTTCATCGACCTATCTCATTTGCATATCCAAATATCGTCGTTTCCTTTCCTTTTGCTTATTTGCATAAAATGTTGTCCATTTTCAACGACCTATCTCATTTGCATATCCAAATATGGCGTTTCCTTTTTTTTGCTCATTTGCATTAATATGTAGTCCATTGTTATCGACTTATCTCATTTGCATATACAAATAATGGTCGTTTCCTTTCTTTTCGCTCATTTGCATAACAAAATATAGTCCATTTTCATCGACCTATCTCGTTTGCATATCCAAATGTGGTCGTTTCCTTTCTTTTTGCTCATTTGCATTAAAATGTAGTCCATATCCATCAACTTATCTTATTTGCATATGGTCCTTTCGTTTTGATCATTTTTAATAAACATGTAGTCCATTTTCATCGACCTATCTCACTTGCATATCAAAATATGGTAATTTTTAGTCAAATCCAATTTCTATTAAAATATCCCGTATAAATATCAACCACCGAGATGCAAAAACTTTATTTCTATATAAATCATGCAAAACTGTATATAATCTAGACGAGTATTTGTTGGTTTGCAAATAAAGCAGCGATGCCCAAAATCTTACCATTCATGCTTTTATTTGAACTGAAACAGGATAAGTTCCAATTTGTCCGTATATCAACTCTGTTTTGGGTAGAACGATTTAAATGAAACAGGCGTTTCCCAAAAATATGCTGTAAACTTTCCATTAGTTTTAAATCACAATAACCCCGAGTTTCGCAGCCATGAAGAAGAACAGGTAGAACCATTGATTGATATAAATTCAATACAATATTCACAGGCAAATTTTGAATTCTTGATTCTTCAATAAAGAAAACATCGCACATTGAGCTTGGTCATACAAATACTTCTTACATTCATATTTGTTTTGTATTGTTCCACTGAAGATCACACACACACACACACACACACACACACACACACACACACACACACACACACACACACACGCACACACACACGCACACACACACGCACGCACGCACGCACGCACACACACACACACACACACACACACACACACACACACACACAACACACACACACACACACACACACACACACACACACAACACACACACACACACACACCATTTCATATAGGTAAAGGTGATTCCATTTTCACGGCAGAGTCGGTAGCCATTCCTATGGCTCTGCGAAATTGTTAACCTCCCTATGATAATGTTTCAAATTGATTTTTTGTGTTGACTCTAAATCTGTCTTACTTACACTAAAATCCATAAAGTTTAGAGACAGATCTGATTTAATCATCGAAATTAATAATCTAATTCATTTTCTCATCCAAAAGGGTTCTAGTGTAACCTTCACTTGGGTTCCATCACATTGTGGTATTTATGGAAATGAATGGGCAGACAGAGTAGCCAGAAGAGGTGCACGACAAGTAATTGGCTGTGGACATATTAATATTCGTTTATCTATAAAGGAACTGTGCTCACTGACTTCAAATATATAAAAAAGCCTTCCAGTCAACTTTTTCCTGCATTCCCAGTCGAAGTGTTTATGACACGAAACGTCGGTTGCCCCCCCTCTCAGGTACTTTTCCCTTCACCTTGTTTTTTTTACCTAAAAATGAATGTTATATTCTCTTAGAAAAAGACATCAAAACTCGTGTGGGCTGTAGTGTAAATTCACATACCTCTTGCAACGTTTCTTCGTTAAGTCGTTTTCCAAGAGAAATTTCTAATTTATGTTTCAGACTTAAATATAATTCTTTAAAATGTAAACATGTTAATACTGCAAGCTGTATATGTGGGGATAAACATTTAACATTCCATAATACTGTTTCATTCTCCCCTTTTGAGGCAGTACCTACCCAGTTTCCAATTACCTGAAAATCATTCAATCGATGATTTTAAAATCCTAATGTAAAAAAAACCCACTTAATGTTAATGTATCAACATATTTACTTCATAGTCCCATTGGTACGTTATTATGACATTTTCATTTTTGCTTTTAAACAGGGTTAGATTTGGTTGCTCTCGTTAAGTAATTTAATTTTCATGTTTTATTTCATAAAATAATATGAGTGTAATTTCATTATCAATCATTTACAATATTAAAGTCGTCTAAAGACACTTTAAGTGAAAA
>CM065710.1:2853411-2855911 GCA_017654935.2 Phymorhynchus buccinoides
TGAGCACACGTATCACACCTTCTGGAACATTTGAAAAAGCCTTTTTCATTTTCTGAGGAATTATACTGCTAGCGAGCAAAAGTCCAGCATAATTTCAAGCACCGTTACTACTACTACTACTACTTCAATACACGGCCAATACAGTTCCTATCTAGCTCTTGTAGTGGATTCTGGACTGCAGAATAGTGCCAATGTCCATACGTTCATTCCCTCCCGTTTGTAGGGAACCCAGATTGGCCTGCCAATATAACTCTCTTTCCAGGAGTCTGTCTGTGTTGTCTACCTTCTCCATAGGTATGATGACAAGAAAGTTCAAGTTGGGATGGTTCAGGTTGTTAACATGGGCTGCAACCCTGCATTTGGAGTTCTTTTTGAGCTTGCAATCGCTCTTGTGGTTTGCCCACCTATGCTTCAAATGTACAGTTGATCCCACGTATAGAAAGTCAGGATGTTGTTTACAGCTAATTTTGTAAATCACATTTGGCGTGTTGCACGAGAGCCTTAATTGCTCTTATGTTCTATCTTCTATGGTCCCAGTTGGAGACGAAGTTCGATGTTTCTTCCGAGTGAGCACACGTATCACACCTTCTGGAACATTTGAAAAAGCCTTTTTCATTTTCTGGTCCATATTCTACGTGTTTTCGAGGTACGGTAGGTTTGTAAAGTTCACCGAGATTTTTCCGTTTTCTTTCTGCCGCTATCACCATGTGTTTGGGAAATATTCTCACATTTTCAGGGGTTTTTGTGGAGAATATGAAGATTGTTGTTGATGATTTTCGTTTTATTTGGCACTCTAGGATATATATATATATATATATATATATATATATATATATATATATATATATATATATATATATATATATATATATATATAATATATATATATATATATACACGCACGCACGCACGCACGCACACGCACACACACGCACACACACACACACACACACACACACACACACCACATGTCCATATATATGTATGTGTGTGTCAGTGCACGTGTGTAATGTGTGTGTCAGTGAGAGAGAGAGAGAGAGAGAAACGATGAGACACAGAGAGTGAGCGAGAGAGAAAGAGAGAGAGAGAGAGAGAGAGAGAGAGAGAGAGAGAGAGAGAGAGAGAGAGAGAGAGAGAGAGAGAGACGGAGAAGATGAGAGAGAGAGAGAGAGAGGATAGACGAGAGAGAGAGACGAGAGAGAGAGATGAGAGAGAGAGAGAGAGAGAGAGAGAGAGAGAGAGAGATTGAGAGAGAGATGAGAGAGAGAGAGAGAGAGAGCAAAGAAGGCGAACGGATTTAAATTTTTAAAAAAAGAAACAAACAAAGAACGAACGAAAGAAAGAAAGACAAACAAAAAATAAAATAGCGCAACACAATTTTCCTTTCATGAAAAGCTGTTCTTGCTTTTGGTTCAATCACTCCGATTTCATTTTCAAGTTTCTTCTTTTCGTCGCTACCCTAACTCAGTCTGCCTACCCCCCACCCCCACCCCCCACCCCCCTCGCTCTCACTCCCGTTCCTCCCAACCACCCCCTCCCTTCCTGTTAGTTCGCCTCGCGTCAAGTAAACCCGTGTTCGAACCTGGGTACAGGGGATTTTTTCCCTCTCACTTTTACACTAGGCCTCACGGTCTGAACGTGGAGTCTTTCGGATGAGACGATAAACCGAGGTCCTGTGTGCCCATGCACTTAGCACACGTTAAACCCAGTGGCAACAAAAAAGTTGTCATTTGGTCAACATTTACCTCCCTCCCTTTCCTTTCTCACCACTCACACAAAAATCGCATGCAAAAAAAAAAGGGTGGCGCGCCCCTGGCTGCGACGCGCTCTCCGGGTGGGAGCAACCCGAATTTCACAGAGACGCCTCTGTGATTATAAAGTACCTATACCTATTTGTGAGCGGTTACCACTCAATCGCCCTGACTCAAAATGTCCCCATTACGCCTGTCCAGGTATGTATGGCAAGTGCGCTTAACCCTTTCACCGCCAGCCATATTTCAGCCAACAAAATTCAATTGACCTGGGTAGAGAACAAAATCCCTTTGCAGTATTGGGGATTCTTCTGTGACATATATAAAACAAGGTCTATCCTTACGTCCCAAAACCAAGACAATAATTAAATCACTGTGGTGGTAAAATGCGACTTTGGCGGTGAAATGGTTACTTTCCTTAAATAATTGGTGTATCTTAGAAGTCAAACTGCATATGACGATATATTCAAAACTAGCAAAGCTATTTGAATTCTGCTTGATGTATTTGTGTAAGGATTGTTAGCTCTACCCTTCTGAAAGAAACAAAATCTAATTTTTGCCCCCCCCCCCCCAAAAAAAAACAAAAAACCTTCTAGTTTTCTCATGAACCAGTTCGATTGTCAATCGATGACTACTACTACTACTGGCGTAATATTATTGACACAGGCGAAACTTAACAATAATGGGCGTTTAAAGTAGGCGCTATTGATTTGCACCGTTTTGAGGGTAATGTGTTGCCCGCAATAATT
>CM065710.1:2875911-2913671 GCA_017654935.2 Phymorhynchus buccinoides
GAGGTTAAAAATATAACGCAGAGCCATAGCGAATGGCTACCAATTATTCCGTGAAAATAGAATCACCTTTACTTATATGAAATGTGGTGGTGTGTGTGTGTGGGTGTTTGTGTTGTTGTGCGTGTGTGTGTGTGCGTGCGTGCGTGGTGACGTGCGTATTGTGCGTGCGTGGCGTGTTTTGTGCCGTGCGTGCGTGTGTGGGTGGGTGGATTATATATATTGTGTGTTGGTGTGTGTTGTGTGTGTGGTGTGTGTGTGTGTGTGTGTGTGTGTGTGATTTTCAGTGGGGAACAATACAAAAAAGATATGAATGTAAGAAGTATTTTGTATGACCAAGCTCAATGTGCGATGTTTTCTTTATTGAAGAATCAAGAATTCAAAATTTGCCTGTGAATATTGTATTGAATTTATATCAATCAATGGTTCTACCTGTTCTTCTTCATGGCTGCGAAACTCGGGGTTATTGTGATTTAAAACTAATGGAAAGTTTACAGCATATTTTTGGGAAACGCCTGTTTCATTTAAATCGTTCTACCCAAAACAGAGTTGATATACGGACAAATTGGAACTTATCCTGTTTCAGTTCAAATAAAAGCATGAATGGTAAGATTTTGGGCATCGCTGCTTTATTTGCAAACCAACAAATACTCGTCTAGATTATATAAAGTTTTGCATGATTTATATAGAAATAAAGTTTTTGCATCTCGGTGGTTGATATTTATACGGGATATTTTAATAGAAATTGGATTTGACTAAAAATTACCATATTTTGATATGCAAGTGAGATAGGTCGATGAAAATGGACTACATGTTTATTAAAAATGATCAAAACGAAAGGACCATATGCAAATAAGATAAGTTGATGGATATGGACTACATTTTAATGCAAATGAGCAAAAAGAAAGGAAACGACCACATTTGGATATGCAAACGAGATAGGTCGATGAAAATGGACTATATTTTGTTATGCAAATGAGCGAAAAGAAAGGAAACGACCATTATTTGTATATGCAAATGAGATAAGTCGATAACAATGGACTACATATTAATGCAAATGAGCAAAAAAAAGGAAACGCCATATTTGGATATGCAAATGAGATAAGTCGAAAAAAATAGTTGCAATTAGATGAAAACGGAGTACTTGTATATGCAAATGAGCAAAAAGAAAGGAAATGACCATATTTGGATATGCAAATGAGATAGGTCGATGAAAACGGACTACATTTTTATACAAATGAGCAAAAAGAAAGGACACGACCATATTTGCATTATGCAAATGAGATAACTCGATAACAATATAATAGTCCAGAAATTGAACTAAAATGTCAAAATGACCATATTTGGGTATGCAAATGAGATATGCCAATAAAGATAGTCCAGAAATTAAAGTATGAAAATGAATATAATTGGATATGCAAATGAGATAGACCGATAAAAATGAACTACATTTTTATGCAAATGAGAAAAAAGAAAGGAAACGACTATATTTGGATATGCAAATGAGATAACTCGATAAAATAAAAGTCCAGAATGAAGAAAAAACATGAAAAATAAAGTGTGGATATGCAAATGAAACAAGTCGATGAAAATAGTACGTAAATGAACTACACGGTCTATATTATTATGCAAAAAATGATCAAAAAGAAAGGAAATGGCCAATATTTGGATATGCAAAAGAGATAGGTCGATGAAAACTGACTACATTTTTATGCAAATGAGCAAAAAAAAAAGGAAACAACCATATGTGGATATGCAAATGAGATAGGTCGATGAAAATGGACTACATGTGTATGCAAATGAGCAACAAAAAAGGGATACGACCATGCAAATGAGAAAGATCTAGGAAATAACCATATGAGATACGTCGATATAGTCCAGAAATGAAGAGGAAAATGAAAATAACTATATTTGGATATGCAAATGAGATAGGCCCATGAAAATGAGCTACATTTTTATGCAAATGAGAAAAAAAGTAAATATGTTTGCATAATTATGCGAATGAGATGACTGTTCAATATGGCGGTTTAGCCCCGCTTTAGTGACGCAGAACGCAACTGCTTCAGCCTAAGGAACTATCCCACTAATTTATGTGAAACATTTTTTTAGCGATTGAGCATAATGACAATAATGTCTTTCATTACATTTCTAATCTCTGTGATGTCACCATTGACCTCTGAGAGGCCAGAGGGCTAATTGCGCGTTTTTGTTAGCGATTGAGCATAATGACAATAATGTCTTTCATTACATATCTAATCTATGTGACGTCATCATTGGCCTCTGAGAGGCCAGAGGGCTAATTGCGCGTGTTTGTTAGCGATTGAGCATAATGACAATAATGTCTTTCATTACATTTCTAATCTCTGGTGATGTTATCATTGGCCTCTGAGAGGCCAGAGGGCTAATTGCGCGTTTTTGTCTAAGTATTTTGGTTTCTTTTACGCGCAAATGAACTGGGCCTGTATTCACGTTGAGATAGCATTAGGGGGGGGGGGGGGGGGAAAACTTTTTTAGGGGGGGGCCCCCAACTGATTCCTAAAAACTTAGAAGCTCTTTCCAAAAGTCCTATTAAATCCTATTAGGTACATTGGAAAGAGCTTCTAATTTAGCATCATGCTAAAGTCTCATGCTATCTCAACGTGAAAACAGACCCAGGGTTCCAAGAAAAGTTAAGTTTGCAGTTTTATTCACTGGTCATGTGGTTGAACACTGCTATGCTTTAAATTTTATCGGCACGGTGTGCAAATTCATCCCATTGGCTCGTTTAAGGTACCGTTTTAAACGGTCTCCCATCGGCGCATTTGTAGTGTTGTGCAGGATATGTTTACATTGAATAAGAGTTCTGACTTTAGGCTGTAATATTACAGCATCACAAAGTGTCAAGATGTCAGTTTAAGCACTCAAAACGGTGTCTGAAGGTTGTTTTGCAGCAAGTGGTACTTAACTTTTGTTGAGTAGTATATTACTATTGCTTCAGGTCGATGTCAACTTATCATATAAAAACAACCATTCCAGATCAACATCACAAGCTGTATCACACAAAGTGCAAACATATGCTATGTGAAGTGGTGGTTGTTGGATCATTCATAACACTCGTGCATAAAAAAAAAACCAATCTGTTACAATAACTCGCCATTCGTTACATGCTTGTTTTACCCTTTTCTTCCTTCCTACAACGCCACACTTATTAACCTCGTCTATTTTCACATTCACACACACACACACACACACACACCACACGCGCGGCGCGCGCGCGCCGCGCGCGCGCGCGCACGCGCGCGCGCACACACAGGCGCGCCATTTCGCGCCCTCATCATGTTGCACTCGACGACCTCTTTTTTTCGATCATGCATTGGGACACCTAGGCTTACACGAAGAGAGAGTCGGGGGAGGGGATAGAGAGAGAAGAGGAGAGATCTGGGGGTAGGGAGAGAGAGGAGGAGGTAGAGAGAGTAGAGAGAGAGAGGAGATGAGAGAGAGAGGAGAGACAGAGGGGGGGAGATAGAGGGGGATTGGGGAGGGGGAGGAGAGAGAGCGGAATAGAGAGAGCATGGGAGAGAGAAGGGGACACTAGGGGGAAAGGTAGAGAGCGGGGGGTCCGCGAGACAGACAGCGAGAGAGCGAGAGAGAGAGAGAGACGAGAGCTCGAGATAGCGAGAGAGAGAGGTGGAGAGAGGGAAGAGAGAGAGAGAGAGAGAGAGGACGAGAGATACCGAATACGAATACGAATGTTTTTATTGCGGGTAAAACAGATCAGTCTTGGGTAGCTTTGTTACACTTATTGCCCCTCACCGCAAATAGAGAGAGAGAGAGAGGAGGAGAGAGATGAGAGAGAGAAAGAGAGAGACAGGAGAGAGAGAGCGAGAGAGAGAGAGACTGAGAGAGATAGCCGAGAGAGTGGAGAGAGAGATAGAGAGAGAGAGAGAGATAAACACATAAACAATCCTGACTAGTGTCTTAGACTATGTAATCTCATAGATATGATTTACATATCTTTTTACCGCTATGTGGTTGTAAGTTGCAATCAATAAAGCGTTGATCATTATTTTCTCTGCTAAACTATATCTAATGGCAGTTCAGGGTAAGATATTTGGAACCGTATTGCATACAACTATCTTAATGCTTTTACGAATATTTCTTAGCAAGAATATGTATTTGTGATCATTAAAATCGTTACGTTGAAAACTTATTACGCCTATGTTTATCACATGGGTGAACACAGACATTCTTCATAATCTCATTATTTTTACCAAACAGTCCCACAAATATTGAACAGTTCTTGAAATATTTTGCGCACGCTAAGCCCAGAAACGAAAAAGCTGTCATTTTGGTGTGTTTTTTATTTAAAAAAAACACCCCCTACCCCCCTTTCCTTCCTCATCAGCCACACAAAAATCGCATGCCAAAAAAATTGTTTTGGCACCCCCCCAAAACTCTGGCTGCAACGCGCTCTACAGGTGGAAACAATGCGAATTTCACATATACTGCTCTCTGAGTGATTATAAAGTACATAACACCTAATACCTAAAATCCGTTAATATTTAAATTATATAACATACAGACAGATAGCAGACAAGAACTGGACAAGGAGATGCAATACTCACTGTATAGTGTTTCAATGTTAATGTTTATACTTACATTCAAAGCCTTTCAAACTAAGAAGTGTGAATAATTTTGACTCTTTTTTACCATTACATGACCGATATTAACCGTTATTAAAACCGTTTTCATGGCAACCTTTTACTCCCGCGTAATGTTGAACAAAGTTGTAACCCAAACTGCCTGAAAATTGGCCAGGGCCTGTATTCACGTTGAGAGAACATGAGACTTAGCATCATGCTAACTTAGAAACTCTTCCAAAAGTCCTATTAAATCCAATAAATTAGAAGCTCTTCCAATGTCCTATAGCTTCTAAGTTAGCATCATGCTAACATGTAATATGAATACAGGCCCAGGTATATTTTTGAGATATTCGTTATCACAAGCTTACCTTTCCATCGCTAAAGTTGTGGTCATTAAAAACCGTTATTTACGCAACCATCGCATGTGGCTCCATCAAATTTAGAGAAGCAAAGATTCAGCAGATATTCGCCCTTATAAGGTAAAAATTGATCAAGTAGTTCCAAATTATTTTTTTTTAAACATCCGTTTTTGACCGTTAAATCCGTTAATAACACACTTTCGGGTAAACTGAAACAATAGACACGATCCCTGAAGTACAAAGCATCATTCTGCAATGTTTCATTTCAATCCGTTGCTTGGTATGTAAACCACATTCATTTAGGTACGTGGCTTGGCGCATAGAAGCCTCATTAGAGTGGGTCGTGACAAACTAATTAAATAATTACAAAATACAAATGGTAAGGCAATAAGAGCTTCTGACTAATTAGTTCTCATTAGGACACCCTCAAGATTATTTTAGAACAAATGTTACATCTAAAATCTTATCATAGGCTTTCCCACAGCAAACGACAAGCATTAGTTTAATTGTTGTGTGAGTTTTTCAGTTTTGGCAAATGGAGATCATTAATAGATTGTAAGACAAAGAGTTATGCACCTTTCTTTTTTTGTCTACATTTGCATACGGGTACAGTATTGGCTATCTATGTGCACAGTGTGATTCAAATCGACCTAATAGGTATGCTAGAATAAATGATTATTCTATAAAACACCCTAAATTAGCCATTTTACAGCACTATTTAAATAATAACGGTCAAAAACGCACAACAAGCTACGCGGTCCAAACTGCTATAATGATGGGTTTTTTAAATCTAGAGGTGTGTGTCATTTCAAAAAGACAATGTGGCGGTACCATAGCCGATGAGGTTTAATCTAGGCGTGGTTAAAAATTCGGGACTTTACTGGTGTTGCACTGCCTCCGGGCATTGCAGCCAGTATCGTTCCCACCATCTTTGTATCTACAAATGTCCCATATGTGTCTGTTCCGGACCGAGAGGACGTAAAACACCATTTTCTATTCATTCAAAAATCTACATTAGAAACTGAACCCCGAAGTGAAGTATTAATTTTAAAAAACGGGACTTTACTGGTTTCGTACTGCCTCCGGGCATTGCCTCCAGTATTGTTCCCACCATATTTGTATTTACAAATGTCCCATATGTGTCTGGTTGAGTTCAGACCGAGAGGACGTAAAACTCCATTTTCGCTCGAGAAACTGAACCCCTGATTTGTACCTACAAAATCTCGAGTGGTAATTGCCTAAACGTGTTGCCGTCCTTCTTTTTTTCCTTTTGTGAAAACACGTTTAGACATTTACCCCTCGATCTGTAGAAGACGGACTAAATGGAAGGGAAGCAACTACACTACAGTTCTAACATGTGCTTGACCTTATAGCTGCTTCCCTTGAATTGAGGGGGGGGGGGGGGTGTACGAATACGAATACGAATACGAATGTTTAATCAGGTCAAGGCCATAGCCCCATACTGATGAGGTTCACATAAACAAATTTGTATAAGAAAAAGAAGGAAGAAGCCAACAACAAGCAAACACATCATAAAGCAAACACATCATAATTGAAATAGTGCATGAAAAAATGCAGCACAACGCAACACTACTAAATCAAAGTATATGCTTAGGACAATGCATTATGAATTATCTTGCTAGCTTCGTAGATGTAGAGAGAGAGAGAGAGAGAGAGAGAGAGAGAGAGAGAGAGAGAGAGAGAGAGAGAGAGAGAGAGAGACGAGAGAGAGAGAGAGAGAAGAGAGAGAGAGAGAGAGAGAGAGAGAGAGAGAGAGAGCGAGAGCATTGAACACTGAAAAACTTTATTTAACAAGGATAAAGATTTTAGGCGAAGCCTATTCTTCCAATCTGTCCTTGGTTAAATGACAACAAAATTGGCTAGAAACATAACAACAAACTAATGAGAGAGAAAAAATATTATCAACTGGGCAAAACACATACAAAACACACACACACACATGCATGCACACACACCACACACATGCACGCACACACATACACACAAAGAGAGAGAGGAGAGAGAGAGAGAGAGATGAGAAGGAGGGAGAGAGACGAGAGAGAGAGTGTGAGAGTGTATGTATGTGTGGGTGTGTATGTGTGTGTGTGTGTGTGTGTGTGTGTGTGTGTGTGTGTGTGTGTGTGTGTGTGTGTGTGTGTGTGTGTGTGATTCCCTTTATCTGTCTTTGACTCTCTTTTGAGTCTAGTACTCTGTCTCACCCCCTCTTTCACTCTCTGTCTCTCATACACACATCATTATTCAGTTATCTATTTTTACTGCTATGACGTAATTAGTAGTTATTTTGTGGTTGTTGTTGTTGTTGTTGTTTTGTTTTTCTTTGCTCGACTTATGATCGGCTAAAGATGATACGTTTGTTCACCTCTTTGCGTGTGCCCGATCTATTATCTATGATTAGCAAAAGAATATAAGTTTGTTGTGGTGTGTAGCTTTTTTTTCTCTCTTCGTTGCCTGTGATCTATGATCTATGATCACCGAAGCTGTTGCCAAGCAGTAGACATGACTCTGTTTTCGTTAACACCATTACATCTCGCGAACCATGCATGGAATCACTTCAAACTGTATGTGGTTGTGTAATACTGAGAGTAGAACACACTGGTGTATAAATCCGGTGCACCACGTTTCCCATAATCACGATTCCCATAATCACGATTCCAAAATCACGATTCCTATAATCACGATTCCTATAATCACGGTTCTCTTAACAGTATTCTTTTCTCAGCCTCCATCACGTTACACATAATTTAAAATACAGAAAGCAAATGCCGTGTATACATATTTAATTCGCAAAGGAAGTAAATAAAGTATACATCAAAACACACACGGGCACGCACACACCTACACCCAAAGCGCATGCGCAGCAAATAATGTCTCCATTCTCTTCACACTGTTGTATCTCGTAAAGCACTGCAGGTCAAGGTCAACGACGTACGCACATAGGTGTCAAAGAGGGTGGGGGTAAGATAACACGGGTGGAGAGGAGGTAGGTTCCCGTCTTCCCATTGAGCCCACAGCACACTCACTCTGGGTAGGAGCCGGTCTGGTGCCAAGAAAATCCACAAGACCCTGATGGGATTGATACCCACGGCCTCCCAGCCACCAGTCCACGACTTAACCAGTGTGCCACGGCGGCTGGTAGTAGGTGAGCTTATGGTAAAAGAACAAACCGTCAGAAGTGAACACGCTTGAGAAGAGCACGACACTTGGTGTCGCACACCCGTATTGTCTTGCAACGTTCCTGAAAATTCCATCAAAATCAGAAGACACCCCCCCCTCACTGCCATGCATTAAATTGTGTCGGCACGGTGTGCACATTCCTCCCATTGGCTCATTTAAGGTACCGTCTTAAACAGTCTCCAATCGGCGCATTTGTAATGTCGTACAAGATAGTTTTGTATTGCATGAGAGTTCGGACCTTAGGCTATATAATATTACAGCATCAGAAAGTGTAAACATGTCAGATTAAGCACTCAAAAACGCGTCTGAAGGTTGTTTTGCAGCAAGTGGTACTTAACTTTTGTTGAGTAGTATATGACTATTGCTTCAGGTCGATGTCAACTTATCATATAAAAACAACCATTCCAGATCAACATCACAAGCTGTATCACACAAAGTGCAAACATATGCTATGTGAAGTGGTGGTTGTTGGATCATTCATAACACTCGTGCATAAAAAAAAACCAATCTGTTACAATAACTCGCCATTCGTTACATGCTTGTTTTACCCTTTTCTTCCTTCCTACAACGCCACACTTATTAACCTCGTCTGATTTCACATTCACACACACACACACACACACCGACACACACACACACACACACACGCACACGCGCGCGCGCGCGCGCACGCGCGCGCGCACACACAGGCGCGCCATTTCGCGCCCTCATCATGTTGCACTCGACGACCTCATTTTTTCGATCAAGCATTGGGACACCTAGCTTACAAGAGAGAGACGGGGGGAAGGGCCATTTCGGATATCTATCAGAGAGAGGGAGATGTGGGGGAGAGGGGTGAGAGAGGAGGGTAGAGAGAGAGAGAGAGAGAGAGAGAGAGACAGAGGGGGGGTGAGATAGAGGGGGGATTGGGGGAGGGGGCAGAGAGAGAGGAATAGAGAGGATTGAGAGAGAGAGGGGGAGAGAGGGGGGTAGAGAGAGAGGGGGGTAGAGAGACAGACAGAGATAGGAGTGAGAGAGAGAGAGAGACGAGAGAGCGAGAGAGAGAGGAGAAGAGAGAGAGAGAGAGAGAAGAGAGAGCGAGAGAGATAAACGAATACGAATACGAATGTTTTTATTGAGGATAAAACGAGATAAGGCTGGGTAGCTTTTTTAGCACTATTGCCCTCAAGCAAATAAGAGAGAGAGAGAGAGGAGAGAGAGAGAGAGAGAGAGAGAGGAGGGGGGGAGTGAGAGAGAGAGAGATGACGAGAGAGAGAGAGAGAGAGAGAGAGAATGAGGAGAATGAGGGAGAGAGAGAGATGAATGAGAGAGAGAGAGAGAGAGAGAGAAATAAACAAATAAACAATCCTGAACATGTGTATTAGACTATTTATCTCATAGATATGATTTACATATCTTTTTACCGCTATGTGGTTGTAAGTTACAATCAATAAAGCGTTGATCATTATTTTCTCTGCTAAACTATATCTAATGGCAGTTCAGGGTAAGATATTTGGAACCGTATTGCATACAACTATCTTAATGCTTTTACGAATATTTCTTAGCAAGAATATGTATTTGTGATCATTAAAATCGTTACGTTGAAAACTTATTACGCCTATGTTTATCACATGGGTGAACACAGACATTCTTCATAATCTCATTATTTTTACCAAACAGTCCCACAAATATTGAACAGTTCTTGAAATATTTTGCGCACGCTAAGCCCAGAAACGAAAAAGCTGTCATTTTTGGTTTTTAAAAAAACACCCACCCCCTACCCCCCTTTCCTTCCTCATCAGCCACTCAAAAATTGCATGACAAAACATTGGGTGGCGCGACTCTGGTTGCGACGCTCTCTCCAGGTGGGAGCAACCCGAATTTCTCAGAGACTCGTCTGTGAGTGACTATAAAGTACCTAACACCTAATACCTAAATCCGTTAATATTTAAATTATATAACATACAGACAGATAGCAGACAAAAAATGGACAAGGAGATGCAATAATCACTGTATAGTGTTTCAATGTTAATGTTTATACTTACATTCAAAGCCTTTCAAACTAAGAAGTGTGAATAATTTTGACTCTTTTTTACCATTACATGACCGATATTAACCGTTATTAAAACCGTTTTCATGGCAACCTTTTACTCCGCGTAATGTTTAACAAAGTTGGACCCAAACTGCCTGAAAATTGGCCAGGGCCTGTATTCACGTTGAGATAGCATGAGTAGCATGAGACTTAGCATAATGCTAACTTAGAAGCTCTTCCAAAAGTCCTATTACATCCTATAGGACATTGGAAGAGCTTCTAAGTTAGCATCATGCTAACAAGTAATCTGAATACAGGCCCAGGTATATCTTTGAGATATTCGTTATCACAAGCTTACCTTTCCATCGCTAAAGTTGTGGTCATTAAAAACCGTTATTTACGCAACCATCGCATGTGGCTCCATAAAATTTAGAGAAGCAAAGATTCAGCAGATATTCGCCCTTATAAGGTAAAAATTGATCAAGTAGTTCCATTTTTTTTTTTTTTAAACATCCGTTTTTGACCGTTAAATCCGTTAATAACACACTTTCGGGTAAACTGAAACAATAGACACGATCCCTGAAGTACAAAGCATCATTCTGCAATGTTTCATTTCAATCCGTTGCTTGGTATGTAAACCTACATTCATTTAGGTACGTGGCTTGGCGCATAGAAGCCTCATTAGGGGTTATCGTGACAAACTAATTAAATAATTACAAAATACAAATGGTAAGGCAATAAGAGCTTCTGACTAATTAGTTCTCATTAGGACACCCTCAAGACTATTTTAGAACAAATGTTACATCTAAAATCTTATCATAGGCTTTCCCACAGCAAACGACAAGCATTAGTTTAATTGTTGTGTGAATTTTTCAGTTTTGGCAAAGGGAGATCATTAATAGATTGTAAGACAAAGAGTTATGCACCTTTCTTTTTTTGTCTACATTTGCATACGGGTACAGTATTGGCTATCTATGTGCAAAGTGTGATTCAAATCGACCTAATAGGTATGCTAGAATAAATGATTATTCTATAAAACACCCTAAATTAGCCATTTTACAGCACTATTTAAATAATAACGGTCAAAAACGCACAACAAGCTACGCGGTCCAAACTGCTATAATGATGTTTTTTTTAAATCTAGAGGTGTGTGTCATTTCAAAAAGACAATGTGGCGGTACCATAGCCGATGAGGTTTAATCTATATTGTTAAAAATTATGGACTTTACTGGTGTTGCACTGCCTCCGGGGATTGCAGCCAGTATCGTTCCCACCATCTTTGTATCTACAAATGTCCCATATGTGTCTGTTCCGGACCGAGAGGACGTAAAACACCATTTTTCATTCATTCAAAAATCTACATTAGAAACTGAACCCCTGATTTGTACCTACAAAATCAAAACAATGCACAGCACAACGAACACACAATTGCATCAATGCTACAAACACATTTGATCAAATACAGACATATATATAATAGTGGTGACCAATCAATCATCTTTGCGCACATCATTGTTCTCCCTTTAGCGCGTGTCTTACATGTGTGTGCGCGTGCAAGAGTGTTTGCATGCTTGTGTGCATGTGTGCGCGCGTGTGTTTGTGAAAGGCTTACAATCCAACAAAACATGCTTTTGATCAGGCTGGAGAAAATGGGGGTTATAAAAGAAACTGAAGAAAGCTGAGTTTCACAATGTCACTTACTGGCTTAAGACTTGTAATTGATACAAGTTAAAAGTGACATAAATAAACAAATTAATCCATTCAGTAATAATTTACAGAGCATAGTATTTATTTTATCCTAATGTTTTTCACAAGAAAAAATTATGAAAAGCAATTATGATGGCTTAAAGAGTCTGGTTTCCAGCAAACTGTTCTTTTATCCTTGGCTTTATTTTATTCCTTTACTTTAAACGTTTGCACAGTTTGTATGAAAATATTAATTTCCCCAGCCTGTCCGATTCATTTCATTCAACAGATTTTTCACACACAAAAAAGATCCAAAATCATTCTAAATTTGTTGTGTGTTTCATTTATTGATTTGTTATTGCCTTCTTCTTTCATCCATCCAATAAGTTCCTTCTGTCATGCGCACCCCTAACCCCTGAAGCATCTCAAATAGGGAGAAGAACACCATGAAAAAGAAGAAAATATTTATGAAACATTCTTAAATACATTGTAACAGTGATGCACGAGGATTGAAAAGTGATAGGACACCAAAACTGTCCTGAGACGAGAGAAATCAATAGGACAATGTCCTGGCTTTTGCAGAAACCAATAGGACAAAGCGTATTAGTGTTGACAATTTAATCAGACATTTGACCTGACAGGGGAGAACACAATAGCGACATTTTCAGTTTTAATAGGTTAGTAGCCTATGATTGGGGCCTCGGGACATCACTGATATAGGCAATGCAAAATAATAACAGAAAGGACTTTTTAATTCAGAATAAAACATTACACGTCATCTATTTGTAGCAATAAAGCATTCATATAGCGCATATGTCTGAACTAACTTCAGTGAATATCCCACTGTCTGAACTAACTTCAGTGTATATCCCACTGTCTGAAATACAATCACAAGGATTAAAATTTGAAAACCACCTGTTTTCCCACCCCCCGTGGGGATACCGGGGGGGTCTTTCAGTACAAATAGTTCCCCCCACCTTCTGGAAGTTCTGTGATTTGTAACTTCCTCTAATCTGTCACTCTCTTTGACTTCTGCATTTTCCCTTTGTTTTGTATCATCTACTATCTTTCTGACTGTATTTTGGCCCATTCTCCTGCCTTTAAAAAAAAAACAATCTTCTAAATAACTTTTTCTCCTTTGAGCTCCTCCGAAATCGGAAATGTGTCGGAATGTTGTACGCGGCGGGGAGACCAGTGAAAAACTGAAAACCGGACACATACGTACCTTACCCATTATGGCCATATGGCCTGGGAACGAAGAAGAAAACCTGTTCTTGAAACTACATAGAAACTTATCATCTCTCAAGCAGACTGACACAGACATCCCTCAGCTTTCCCCATCCCCCAAGCCACCCACACCCACACACACATAAAATCACAGAGGCAATATACATCAAATGATTAGGGGGGAAAGATGGGAGTATACACTGCTGAAAAAGTCAGCTATATTAAATAGTCAGATTAATATCAACAATTCCAGTGATGTACCGTGGATCGAAAAAATATAGGACAAACTGTCCTGAGGCAAGAAAAATCAATAGGACAAATGTCCTGGCTCTTGCAGAAATGAATAGGACAAAGTGTACCAGTAGTGTAACAAAAAATAATCAGACATTTGTCCTGACACAGGGGAGCCTCGGTGAGCATCACTGCAATTCAATAGGCACTTTCAAGCCAATGGTGCAATACAAGCACAGTACGCTACTTTTCAATTACAGTATGTATTGTTTTTCACACATCTGGCTCACATTCTTGCAGTTTGCATTTGTGGTAATGTGAGTACCCGTAAGTACCTGTAGCAATAGCACTGTGGGGCAGCAACACAAACATTCCATGTATGGTTCGGTCCTCTGTCTTGTCCTTGTAATTGTATGCTCTCCCCCCCCCCCCCCTACCCCCCCCCCCACCCCCCCCCCCCCCCCTCCCACGGGATGTGTTTATGTTTAAAATCTCATTGTCCTGTTGTGTTTGTTGATGTGTATTGCATCTGCAACCAAATTTCGCCTACGGGTGATAATAAAGTATTCTTGATTTGACTCTCTCCTCTCGCTTGAAACGTGGAGTGGAAATGGCTGCTGATGGATCCAGCTCAGAGGGCGCAACATCAACACTCTTCCTGGCCCAGTCATAGTGGCAGCCTCTGTGAACAAAAAGCAAAATGTTATGTTAATTAATATGCATATACACACCAAAGGACCAAAATACTGTAGCAATGAAATCTATTGATATTCTAAAACAGACAAAGAGTCAGAAATGAAATGAAACGTTTTTAAAAACAATCATCCTCCCTAAACCTTGAGTCCAAAAAGATTGGAAACATTTAACCCCAGAAGTTGCTATATGCGTGGAAAATGCTGAGAGACTCCAGTCAGTCAGGTAAAAACTGATGATATAGCCACCCGGATGATCAGCCTGTATATGGCAGGGTTGGGGGGAAGGTTGTGAGGGTTGGGGAATGGTGGGTGGGTAGGGCTAAAACTAAGCGGAGGTGGGGAAGGAGAGGGGAGAGGGGGATTCCTCCTAGATGTATAACCTTAATCTGCGTTAAAGTGAAGACCATAATATACCATATTGTTCAGACTAAGGCGCACCCATGTATAAGGTGGACCATAATATACCATATTGTTCAGACTAAGGCGCACCCATGTATAAGATGGACCATAATATACCATATTGTTCAGACTAAGGCGCACCCATGTATAAGGTGGACCATAATATACCATATTGTTCAGACTAAGGCGCACCCATCCATAATATACCATATTGTTCAGACTAAGGCGCACCTATGTATAAGGTGCACCCCAAATGTCATATTTTACTGGGTTTTTACTACTTTATTAGTCATATTATAAGACATGGGGGTCTGAGTCTAGAAGAAAAAGCATTGCCGTATAGTCTTCTTCTTCTTTCGATCGCTCAGAAATTTCCTGTCAATTCTGAGCGCAGATGCGTCATTGCTGCCGTTATGCGCCTAACTAAAAAATAGTTAGGCTCAGCAAGTCCGACTTCGGTGCGAGGAAATCTTTTTTAAAGTGTTTTATGAAAAACAAAAAAGGCAGGAGAATGGACCAGTAAGGCAGAAAGATAGTAGGTGACAGTGAGCCGAATGGGAAAAGGCAGAGTCAAAGAGAGTGACAGATTAGAGGAAGTTACAAGCACAGAACTTCCAGAAGGTGCGGGGAACTATTTATACAAAAGACCCCCCCGGTATCCCCACAGGGGGCCTTATAGTCTGAAAATATGGTATTTAAATGTTGATTTTATAAAATGACTTACAGTTCTATAGCTCGTCATCTTCATTTTCGCAGGGCAGAGGGCAGGAGGGGGCCGGGCAGGGAGTGAACCTTGTCCAGCTTGTCAATACTGGTTAACAGGGCGTCAGCTGTTCCATGGCAGCGCTGTTCCAGGAAAATATAAATGACAATTTACCTCTGATAACAATTATAAAACTGTACTGAATATAAGATGATCTTGAAGAGAAAATAAAACTGAAATTTAATTATAATTGTCTTGCAGCATAAGATATAAATGCTTGCAATCATTTAAAATAAATATAAAACAAAGAACAAATCTGTTGCCAGAGATTCACAAGTTTTGAACCTTCATCAGTTTCATGGGTCATAATAAACTCATAGATTACAGAATTAACAATAATAAAGGCTACTTTACTTTTATAGCACCTTCTACTTTTTCTAGGTAAAAACAACTCACAGTGCTTTACAAATAAAACCATCCACCATTTCGGTTTTCTTTTCACCTGCCGATTACACATTGAACACCACACCACAACCGCATCCATTCCCTCACACACACACCAATCTAAAAAACCAATATGGAGCTTCACTGCTTGACATACAATTAGAGGAATGTGACACATACTGTAGGCCCTAACACTACCATTAGTAACAATGTTAGTGTTAGGGCCTACAGTATGTATAGACAGTATCTACTAATGATTGTAATGTGCATTGTTGTTATTTAGGATCAGTAGTTAATGTACATATAGTAGAGATCAATGTGACACTTGACTAAGGCAAAGCAGGAACTTCATTCACCCAGGAACTATAACTGTGCTTACCCAGGCTCACAAGGAGGGCGCCATTCGCAAGAACTCTCAGGGCCGATGGCTGCTCAACCTGGGCAGTGGTAAGCAAACAGCAGTTGCCAAAGACACAGAATCCGGCTCTGCCCTCTCTGGACATCATCGAGGTAGACGCAATCGTGGAAAAGGGAAGAAGAAAGGGGAAAAGGGAGGAAGGCACTGACAAAGGCAGAATGGACACAAAGGATGAAGAGGATGTGGCGCTGGATCCAGGCGTTGTAGGCGAGGGACGGGACGTGGGCGAGGACAATGGGGAAAGAAGGGCAGACAAGCCAGGTGAAGATAGGTTGATGTAGCGTGCCTAACACCAAAATAAATTTAAAAAATACAAAATTTAAAATACAACTTGTATGACTATAAGCTTTGCGTTTCTGTGTGATTTTATTTATTATAGTATATAATACAGTGGAAGCTCTGTTATAAATAAGACTTCAACTGTTCAATCATGCACAGCGCGCCACACCGCACGCACACACGCACACGCGCGCACCGCACGCACACACACACACAACACACACGTATCTATCAACTACATGGGCATTCAAACACAGCTTATTCATGTGGGCTGGGTACTTGGTGGGTTTTTATAAATAAGGTAGCTAAGACCAATATCTGGGATGGAAAATGCAAATTCGCCTACACTGCCAATCGGATCAATCGTAGCTTAAACCATCCCAGATAGTTGTCTTAGCGGCTAGCAGCACTCATGATTACAGGCCCTGATAACAAATGGGCCTTAATCTTTGCCCATCTTCAAGTGAAGCAAACAAAAAAAAAAGGGACACCTCTCAAGCCACACACACACACACACACACACAAAGTGAACACACGCATGCGTACCAGTGACACCCCCCCAACCCCCCCCCAAAACCATTTTTACCCCCCCAAACAAAATGATACAGTCCATTGTAATTTATAAAGGCAATTTGCTATTGACTGCTTCAACTGTTACTTTGTAAAGTTAGGTCGCCAATCGTTGAGTACAGGTTGTGTGTCGGTTTGTTTTTATTAACAATCCAATATGTTGAAAGGGATGGCCCGATGGGGGTGTGGGGTTAATCACATAATTTACATGATTGCCTATAAATTGTGCAAGTTCATACGACCATTTCAAAACGAGGCTGGACGCACGTAATGAACAGCCACAGAATTAGGCACTCATGTAGATTTTGTGATTAACCCCACCCCACCCCCTCCTTCAACATATACCACAGTGTGATGAAACAAAAACAGAAACATAATAATAGCTCACACAAGGATTGGCAGCCAACTTACAAAGTAAAAGTTGAGTAGAGTCAACACAGTTGCCCTTCTATAAAGTATAAGTATAATTGTCAGGTGTGACACAGACACACACACATGTATGCATATGGTCATATACACACACACACACACACACACACACACACACACACACACACACACAACACACCAACACACACCCACACACACACACACACACACACCACACACACACACACACACAACATCTTCACACATAATTTCAACATATATGCAGTGCAGTTACAGTTCACACAAATACTGTACCTGATGTACTCACCCACACACACACACACATACACACACACACACACACACAACGCACACGCAGCACGCACGCACACGCACGCACACACCACACACACACCACACCACACAACACACACACACAACACAATGTATGTGACACAACATTGCGGGATTATCTGCAAATGGAAGAGTTGATCGGGTTAGCAAAAAAACATCGCAGCACTGAAACAGTTTATAGCAAAAAGTTCGTATTCCTTTATCGGGTACATGAACATTACAGTTTTTTAGAAAAACGCCATCCTGGGATTCTGTGTTTAGAAGGAACCAAACTGAGACATTACCCATTATAAGAAAAGAACAAAAAAGGAAATTCTTTAAAAAGCTTATAGATTTATAAAACAGGACAAAGTATTCATCAAGGGCGGATCTAAAAGTTTATTTTTTTAAATCAGCTTGATGCACGGAAAACAAAAATTCTGTAAAATGTAACCTGCATTTGTGGCCATCATAATTAACCCTTTCCATGTGATTTTTCTTTGAGAACATCTGAAAAACTATTCACCTGCTTGGTTGTTGGACACGAAAACCATCCCAAGGACAGCCCTATGACGAAGTCATTTGTGAGAATCAAAGATTCTAGAGTTGTTCGGGGACCTATTCGGAGCCCAATTGGACCTTTGCCATTGATGTTCTTGTTAAGTATTTACTTCCTTTTTGGAGTGTAATATTGTGTCATTTATTGTTTGTTGGATTGTTTTTGTTGTTTGTTTGTGTCCACCTTTAAATAATTTAGAAGTAAGCGAAGTTTATGTATTTCAACTGAAGTTTCAGGAACATAGGGTCTAAATCATATCAGGACTCAGATAACACAGAACCTCATCCCATGTTTCATGTTAAATTATATGCAGCATAGATAACACTCCTTGGATCTTCCTACACGCACACCCCACAAACCCTTTCTAAACGGAATTGGCACATAATCAACACCTACGTTTGTTTTGTTTTTGTTGTTGTTGTCTAGATCACGTAAGCGTGGATATACGTTAAATTAAAGAACGAAACGAATGTGACACACACAACATCCCTTACACATAATTCAAACTGACATGCAATGCAGTACAGTTCACACAATACTGTACATGATGGACTCACACACACACACACACACACACACACACACACAAGGCACACTTCACACGCAATGAATTGTAACCATGTGGCCCTTCTTCTTCCTTCTCTATGGGGAGCCCATGATCATTAAATGATCATCTGGCACTATAGGCCTACTAGTGAACAGAGATGAGGAGACAGCGATGCCGGAGGGGGAGGAGGAGAGGAAGGGAGGGAGAGGGGAGGGAGAGGAGCTGCCGGAGAGAGAGAGAATGGGGAGGAGAGAGGGGGGGGATGGAGGAAAGACGGAGGGGAGCTGGGATGGGCGAGGAGAGAGGAGTGAGTATGAAGGGGGAGGGGGGGAAGGAGGGAGGACCGAGAGAGTGAAAGATGAGAACGGGGCCCACACTGGAGAGAGTGAAATGGGGAGGTGGATTTCGGGGCCGGGGCCCGGCAAAGGGCTGTGATGGGAGGGGGAGGGGGGACCACGGGTGAGGGGCTAAGGCGAGGGAGCCGTCCTTGTGTGATAAGGGGGGAGCGGGGGCGGGAGGGGAGGAGGGACGATGGGGAGGGGGGGGTGGATGTGATCGAGGCGATGGAGCGCGGAGACGGAAATAGGTAGGGGAGCGACTTGAGGTGGAGGTGGGAGAGAGGGAGGGACGGGGCGGGGAACTTCAGTTTGACGGATGAGGGCGAGAAGAATGACAGGGGGGGGGAGGGGGGAGGAGCGGGAGATGAGGGGGTGTTGCGGTGAGTGGGGGGAGGGCGGGTTAGGGAGGGTTTTTTTTTGTGTGAGGCGGGAGGCAGCATGGAGGGTGTCGAGAGAGGAGGAGACGAGGAGATTTGATGAGAGGGGAGGGTAGCGAAAGGGCGAGGATGAGAGGCAACGCGAAGGAAGGGCGCGAAGGGGGGATATGGTTGAAGGGGGAGGAAGTTCGTGAGAGGGCAGGGCTCATAGGAAGAAGAGGGAGAGAGAGGTCGAACATGAAGGGCTCTCAGGTCACTGCGGGGCATCGTTTTCTGCGGGGAGTCTAGGACCTGGGCCGCTAGCGTGCCTCAGCGGGGTTGGCCCAGCTTGTGAAGGAAGATGATGGAGGAGCTGAGTAGAGAGGAAGACCTGAAGGAGGAGGAGAGTGAGAAGAGAGAGAGCAGAGGATTCGTGAGCAACAGAGAAGAAAGCGAAGAGAAAGAGACGGAGGGGGCGACGAGATGAGAGAGAAAGGAGATACAGGGGGGCGAGGACGGAGAAGGGGGCCTTGAGTGGTTCGGGGAAGAATGAAAAAGAGAGAGGAGAACGAGAATGAGACCGAGAAAGAAGAGAGCGGAGACACGGAGATAGAAGACAGGAAAGAGTTTAGGGGGGGAGCTACGGGGTGCTTGTGAGGAGTGTGAGAAAAAGAGAGAAGACATAGAGAAGAAAGAAGAGGAGAAATCGGAAAGAGAAGGAGAAGACAGGGATGGTGACGTGGAAAGAGGGAGAGAGATTTTGAGGAGGGAAGAGAGAGATGAGAGGGACGATGGAGCAGGAGAGACGGGCGGAGGAGAGGATGGAGGAGGCGAGGGAGATGGAGAGAGGGAGGGCGAGACTCGAGGAGAGTGGAGAGACGGAAAGAGAATGGGCAGAGAGAGTGAGAGAGAGAAGGAGAGGAGACGGGGGGAGAGAGAGAGAGGAGAGAGGAAACGAGAGGTTCGGTGGACTGGAGAGCGAGGAGAGGAATGGAATAGCGAGAGAGAGAGGGAGAGCGGGAGTGGAGGAGAGGAGGAGGAGAGACAGAGAGAGAAGAGAGGAGACAGAGATGATGGACTGTAGAGGGAGGAAGAGAGGCGAGAGGAGAGAGGATTGACGAGAGAGCACTTAAGGTCTTTTTTAAACTCATTTCTAGCTCAGTTTATTTTCCACCATTATTTTTTTTTAGCAAGAAATGAGAAAATGAATCATTGACTAGTGTCTTGCTACATCGTGTACATAATTCGTACTATGTAGGCCCTACTGATAAGGTATCCTTGTACTATTCACTAGCTACGTGTACTACTAGGTTCTTTAGCCTGGTTTTCAGGCTATGTGCAAGCCCAGTGCTCCCACCGCCCATACTATGTATAAAATATGTGTGGAGCCACAATGAAATCTAACTAGACCGTGAAAAACGCTAGATAAAGTAGAATCAGTCAAGCAAAGTTTGCGCAGACAGCATCCCTCCGTTCAAATGCTAACGCGGGTGGTAAATATACCATAATATTCTATTCAGCCACATAAGCCCGCCGCGTACACATTGCCGCTGATCGAGTCCTGTGTTCAGTCAGATTCAGTGTTGGCCACGTGACGAATCCGGTCTGACGGTGTAGCATGACATGATGATGAACACCCGCTATGATTCAGCATCTTCTCTCTCTCTCTCCCTCTCTCTCCTCTCGCTCTCTCTCTCCTCTCTCTTCTCTCCTCTCCTCTCTCTCTCTCTCTCTTTCTCCCTCTCTCTCTCTGTCTCTTTCATCCCTCTCTCTTTCTCCCTCTCTCTCCTCTGTCTCTTTCTCTGTCTCTCCTCCCTCTCTCTCTCTGTCTCTTTATCTCACCACTCCCCCTCTTCTCATCTACTCTCTCACTCTCTCTCTCTTTCTCCCCCCTCTCTCTCTTTCTCTCCTCCCTCGTGCGTGAGATTTGAGTGCGCGGCGCGCGCGCGACGCGTGTGTGTGTGTCGCGCATGAGCGTGCCATGCGCTTGTTGCTTAATAAAATATTTTTAGACACTATGGCTGACACATTGTAAACACAGGACAATCACACACACACTAACACACACGTGCCCGCACACAAGGGAAATACGGCTCTCCCACTTGATACCCAAAATACTTAGGTTTCTTTTGGGATAACTATTTTGTTTCTTGTAGGTGTTTTTCGACTGCAGTCTTTATTTCTTTGAAAATCACGAACTGAAAGGAAACAGAAACGTAGTATAATTCGCCCCTCCCCCCTCCCCCCCCCCCCCCCCCCCCCCACCCCCCCCTCCCCCCCCTCCCCCCCCCACACACCACCCACCCCCCTCTATGCCCCACCCCACCCCCCACCCCCCACACACAAAAAGAAGAAGCCCCCCCCCCCCCCCCCCCTAAAAACACTATAGCTTAGTGCCTATATAGTTTAGTCTTCACTGTGATGTAAAAATGTTGAAAAAGGGTCCGTAAATCAAACTATGGAAAAAAGCTCAGATAATGTGAGATAATCGTTGAAAACGAAAGAATCTTATTTGTTGAAAATATTTCAAACATTTGTTGTAATTAACTTTGAATTTGAAGTAAAAATTTCTTTCAAAAAATGCATGCGGTTCTTTTCCTTGTTTGACAGCAATAAATACGCTTAGCATTTTTTATGATGGGGACCCAATCAAATTCCACACGGCACACACACACGGGCACACACACACACACCACACACACACACACAAACACGGACAAGGGGCCCACGGTCGGGAGATACGGACTAAATTTGATTCCTTCACATAAGCAAACCTGACTCGATCAGTGAAAATTTAGAACCCCGCCCTATTCGTGCCCTCTGTCAAGCTGACTGAGTCAGATGATCGACACGATAGTATGCAAATATGAACCGTCTCAATCGAAGGACCGATCCAGTAAAATGAGGCCAATCACACTATGTTCCCCACCTTCTGGGGAAAGGTCAAGATGTGACCCCCCCAAACCAAAACACCCTGCATTATGGGTACATTCAATTTCCGGTTTTTGCCTTTACCAAACATGAAGCTTGTATTTTCCTTGCGCTATTTTTACAGAATGGGAATTCGTTCTTCGCATTTGCAGAACAAATCTAACATGATGTCATTGTTCCATGAAAACGGGAATTCCAAAAACAGCATGGCTGTGGACCGTCCAACGGAATATTTATAAGAATTCCTTCTTTTTTTTTTCTTTTTTTTTAACCAAAAGTGTGTTTTTTTTTATCCGATTTGACAGAATAAAGGGAAAACAGATTTTGCTTTTTTTCACCCCTAAAGTGTGTTTTTGTATCTAAAAGTAAGAGATTCCCTCTTGAGCCAGAATCCCCTTTATCTGTTAAATCACGCTGTTTCGTGAGTAAAAACGATTAATACACTGTTTTGTGAATAAAAACGCAAGAAAAACGGCCTAAATCAATAAGGGGATGAGAGAGTGAAAACGAAACCGAAACCGAAACTGAGCCAGAAACCCCCTTCACCTGTCTCTACTTTCAGTAACGCTGCGTGTTTGGTGTGCGAGGGAGCTTCCTGTAGTTCCTTTCGCGAGAAAGGGTCAACCGGCCTTGATACTACCGTGAAATAAGTACTTCACAAGCGCACTAGAACCATTCTTATTTCATGTGATAAATAAGTCCAACTATTATTAAAATATTAAGGATTTTTAGTGTCAATTTACACGAAGAACCAAAGCAAATAGAGCGGGAGGGTGTAAAATCTCATCTTTGCCGATAAATCGATGGTAGAAAGCCACGCCACTTAAGCTTCGTATTTTTCAAAATGGAGGACGACATAAATAACCACCTGGTGCACACACAAAAAAATAAAATACTAATAAATATTATGTGACAGTGTGCCATATATCATAAGGCTACCTGTCGCACAAACTATTTTTAGCAGACGACAAGCGTGTCTCGCCCATCTCCCAAGTCATGGAGCACGCATGGCTATTTTTAGCATACGGCGTCAAAATCTATTTTAGCGTGTCAAATCAAAATCATGTCATGGCGACCCCTTCAAATTTCCAAACGGCCTTCCAATTCAAAAGCCTCAGGCCAAAATAGTAGTAATAATAAACTGATAATTTAGCCTTTTTTCTCTTTGAGTGTCATTCTAATTACTAAATCTTATTGTAGTTATGCCCCAAAAAAAAAATCACTCTATTAGCTTGTTAATTAAGCCATTGAATGGGCTGATGTGTCTAAAATCTGTCAATTACCCGCCACGTTATGGCACTTCTTATACTCTATAAAAACTATTTATCAGGCCATCCTTTCAATAATGTTGTTACTTAAACAACTCTTCAATGCCTACAGACAAATAGTACTTTTATTTGACGTCAAAACAGAACATTGACGAAAGATACACCGACGCTGTGTCGACGTCACAGTCTGTCGACCAACCCCAGTGCCAACTCAGTCCGAACCATGGTTTTCAACTAGCTTATTGGTTACTGGACATGAATGCTTAATTGTATTTAACGTGCCATCTAACATAGTGAAATAGTTATAGTATGAAAGTGTGATGTTCGCCAAAAATTGGTGAACTCCTCTGGCTCACAAACATACACAAGTAATCTGACTCCACCCCAAAGAGGATACTACAACACCAAGAAGTTAAGATTCACCAATCAATCATTTAGTTTATTGAGTAATGGGAATAAGTAACCTCCGGTAAGTGTTAATTAACGTATTTATATAAAAAAGGATCATAAGAAATTCAGGACCAAAATCCGTTTACCGTCAATTCCAGGTCAGGCATTACTCCCCCAAAATTCACCACAAAACGTAGCTCATCAAATCGTGGACAAAAAACCATCATCACCCCGAAACCTCTATCTCCATATCATAATCCGACGCCCCTCTCTCGGTTACTACAATATAATTACCCGCGTCCACGAATAATTAATAGGACAAAAAATGTAGCCAGAAGAAAACCCAAAGAATGAATACCAAACAATTAAAGATTAAAACTATGCGGATAAGGAAATCTGTTTAAAAAAACTGATCATTCTCTTCTTCCTTTTCTTCTTTTTTCTTCTTTTCCTCTTCTTCAAAAGAAATTCCTTTCTAAGGACTAATCACTGGATTAACTACACAATACTAACCTTTTGAGAAACAAGGAGGACAAGCCTCTTACTAAAAGTATATTGAATCCTAACATTTCTATGAGCCATCTGCTTCTTTTAATTACCACCTATATTAAATTCTCTTTCCCTACACCTAATTCAAACCCAATACAAACTCAAGGAAACACAGAGAAGAAGAGTGGTAGCGTAGCCAAACAGGTGAAAAGTGATGAATCTCCTTGTCACAATTTGGTCCTAATTAATCTGAATACAATTCACTTGCGGTAACGCTTTTTTGCATTGGCCAGATTTATTATCGCTCTGGCCAACCAGAACATTTGTCACAAAACAATATCAAAACTACCAAATACATGCGCTATCTTTAAACTCTCATTTCGCCAAGGCTATTCCCCTATATTTACAAAATCTGCTCGCGCTCACACCTGACAAAAGGTATTACTTTTTTAGTGCATTAATCATTATAAAAGATCTGGTGTAATGTGGTATAAAGTTAAGATAAATTATATTAGTAGCTGAACCTGCTTCGGTGGGTCTAAAAATACAAGTTTTTCATAATTATTATAAATAATATAGTTAGATTTCCTTAATGTTAGTAGTCAGAATAAGAGCGTAGTTTACCCTCTTTCTCTCATATAATAATAATAATAATAATAATAATAATCAATAATAAAATTTATTATAATAATAATATATAATAATAAATAATAATAATTAATGGTTATTTATTGCAGGAGCTCAAACCGCTGAACAAAGGCCTAAACACTAACTATACAGAAAACATACACATTAAAGACAAGCCAATATAATCAACATGAAGACAAGTATCCAACAAAAATGGGGGGGAATATAAACATTAAAAATAAGTGAGACTTAATACAAAATACAAGTGATTAATCTCTCTGCCCTCCCTCCACCACTCCCCCCCTTAACCACTGCCCCCCCCCCACACACCACACGCGCGCGTGCATGCACACACGCACACACTGCACGCACACACGCACTCACACACTCACACATACTGCAGTTCATATCATCAAGGACTACAAGGATTATAGGTGAAAGTTATGAGGTGTCAAAAAGATGAGTTTTCGGAGACGTTTTGAAATGATGGACAGAGGAAGAGTGGCGAACACTGTGTCAGTGGTAAGCTATTCCATACAGATTGATGCTGTAGCTGAGGGACAGAGATCCAGAAGCAAGTGGCTCATCCCCGGTTCTCTCAGCAGGTCTCAGTGAGAAACATGAGAGGATGCGGTTGTCCATGATACGTAGAGATCCTCAGTTCGTTTCATGCGTAATCGTTGACCGACCGGGCATTGGAATAATGCTGAAGTAAAATAAGTCCGGGTACGTTTTTGCAAGTCGGTGGCGTTTTTATCAGGTGGTTGTGGCTGACGAAAGAGGGGGGGGGGCGATACACGGGAGCATAGAAGCAGAGTCTGAAGGAGGTAGGTGTTTTCTTGTTGTGACGAACGGAACACAACGTTTATAGGTCGCTGTTCTAGTGCCACCATGGCCACGATCGAACGTCGGGGACAAATTGCGCAGATACCTAAAGACGTCAGGTGGGTGAGCGATCAAATGGGGTCAAGATTTCGTACGCACTTGTGACAGCCTATTTCACAGTTCATCTTTGGTGAAAGTGTACGCGTTCTCAACAGTTTTATTCGAAAAAGGAAAGGAAAGATTGTCATTGCGGGGCACATACTCATCGGACCCACAGCTGGGTGGGAAAGGGTGCATGAGAGAATTGGGCGGAGAATGGCGGCCAATCTAAAACAGTTCATTGGGCGTATTGAAGGAAGAAGTAGAGAAGATCAGGACGGAAACACGGAGGAATGTGAAAGTATTATGGGGACCAATCTGCTTGATACTTCATACACTCATACACAAAATTTAGACCACCGATCACTGGAAACAGCACAAAACAAAATAATCGGGAGCG
This sequence comes from Phymorhynchus buccinoides, assembly GCA_017654935.2. Classification (NCBI taxonomy): domain Eukaryota; kingdom Metazoa; phylum Mollusca; class Gastropoda; order Neogastropoda; family Raphitomidae; genus Phymorhynchus; species Phymorhynchus buccinoides. The sequence goes on from CM065710.1 coordinate 2,902,279, forward strand.
GTGGCCAAGCTGCAAGGCGGCTAAAACCCTGTAGATGTGCATATGCAAAATGCCAGGGTTTTTAATTATTATTGGCATAGATATCGTGGTTTGACTAAACCCAAACAAACACAGATACGGTCACTCTGCTCACCCCCGAGCCATCTTCATTGCGTCCAGCGACGCTGGCTTTGCGGTCAGCTCTCGAGATATATATTTGAAAAGTAACCAGATCTGTGTGTCTTGTGTCTTTCGAGAACTACAGCACAGAACAATGCCTAAGAGCTACGGCTATGAGGACGTACAACTTCCTGCAACCAACCAACCAGATCTGTGTTCACTGTGACGAGGTAATGGGTTAAAGGCGAAGTTTCTAGGGAATACTTTTAGTGTGTTAAATTTTCAAGTAGGAAATTTTCCATTAGCCCACTTCTCTAGGGTGTGGGAGATGAGCAACTTTCCCGGCCCCTTTTCATCTAATAAATTTATATTTTTTGCCCGGGTTCTGGCTCTCGTCAGTATGATTGTAAGAAAGAAATACAAGTGGTTGAATTTGCTTGCTCTAAATGGCAGACAGAGAGAAGTAGGGTTTTACATGAAATTTCAAGACTCCCACTCTCATCAGTCTGACCAAAGGGTTCAGGATTATTTGACACTTGTATTTTATTTACTCCCAAAATCTGCATAAGATTATGCAACAATAATAATAAAAAAACAGCTCAATGGCGCCAAAAACAAAATGGATGAATTTTTAAAAACAATGAAATCCGAAAGGATTCACAAGACTTTTGTCTTTCTATAAGGTTCGCCCCAAGCCGGAAGGGTCACTTATTATATTCAGTGTCCGGAGGAAACAGTTCAAATGATTTGGCGCAGTCCGGGGACTTAGCTGTGGGTCGAGTTCCTCCGTAGTGAAATCGGCGAGTGCTGGGGTGGCTGGGCTTTGCTCGTCAGATGAGAGTAGCTCCCAGTCGTTCCTTGGGGGTTGTTTTTTGGGTTACGGCTTCGCGGGATGAGCACGGTTAAGGCGTGGTCTCCTTGCGGATTATGGGTGCGGGGCGTCTTGGCGGCGTTCCCGTCTTGGTGCTTGTGAGTCAGGGATGGATCTTCCTGACCACGATGCCCTGCTGATAATCACAGGAGTAGGTGGATGTAGATCTCTATGGCTTATAGACAAGGGGCTTCAGTCGGCAGGGATTTAGTGAATCCCAACCGGCTTGAAGGCTTCCCTTGTACAATAGCACTAGTTAATAAATAAACTGAATTTCAGTTAACAAACTGAGATCAGTAAAACATAAAAGGTGATCAAGACAACATCACTCCCCATCCAACACCTGGAAAGGAATGTTATCATAAAGTGCAAGATTGCAACCCATAGGTTTCCTACTAAAAATAGAAAATTGGCGTGCCGTGGGTTAGTAGGGGGCATAAAAATCAAAAGGGTTACTGGTATCCTGGATCAGTAGTTACCAAAAGTGTTAAAAACACTTATCAAACGACACACAAATAATGGCAGTGCATGCAGCTAAATAGAACAGGAATGTTTACCGAGTGTGGTAGGGGAGCTGGTTAAGATCTTTTTTCAATATAACATATAGGCGTACTCTACTCTTTACTTCATCATTGAACATTAGGATCTAGATCAAAAATAGGATTCAATACAAACGCAGATTCTCAATCGCGCAGGTACCATCAATAATAGGCTTCACGAGTATGCATTATGTAGTAAACTGTGCTGGGGAGAAAGGTTGAGTCTCTGGCAATGTTGCTCCTAGCTTAGGTTTCAGCGTCGTTGTGTGAAAATAGCTTTTCTCACTTTTACGGCCAATTATTAGAGCCTTTCATCTTTTTCAAAGCGAATGATAATGGCTCTGATCATTTGGGTTACTAATTGTCCAGTCATCCCGATTGTTTATAGCAGTCGAACACACAGTCGACGCGTCACAATGTAATAGTAATTTTAATGTTCATTGCAGTCAGTTTACTAGTAGTGCCCAACGGGTAACAATGCGAGCGCGGCGTATCAGTTACAGTCGCTATATCACGTGCCGGATCAATTCATGAATCCTTGCTCGGTGCTACGTTAAAAGGATAGGTTCTTAAAGGGCACGAGCGCGTGGTTGTCACATTTCCCCCTCAACTGCTTCTGTGATGGGTAGGGCCTCGCTCGGGTTGGTTGCATAAGAGATAATACTAGGCTTAATCGGCGTTTCGTTTGAAGCAGTGCGCAGTGGGTCATTATAATACGTGGGGGCCGGATGGGTGCGTAAAAAAAAAAAAGTGAAAAAATGAGATAGGAGAAGAGGGTGGTGGGGTGGGGAGGGGAGGATGAAAGTGTGGGGGGGTTGGTGTGTAGGAATCACATCTTTTTCATTCAAAACAGTTAGCCATATTTTAAGCATTTATGTTTAGTCACTTTTTCAGTGAAGCTCCACTTTGGCTCACTCATTATTGGCTGCTCAATCTCGGCTTGCCTTCGTGTAACATAGGCCTATTAGTGACATAGGCTAGGCTAATGTTGTTATTCTCATAATATAATATAACATGGGTGTAAAAAAGTATGCATACTTATCTCATTACCCCTGTATAAATAAAATTTCGTTCGTCTCGTTTCCTTCGTTCTATGCACTTGTTTCTTAGTGGTTAGGCCCAGTCAGGGTTCACTTTTGTGTGTGCGGCTTTCGCCCTGACTTTTGTTGCTACATTGGCTGGGTACATGAACTCTGCCGTGAAACGTCACGGCACAAACTTTTGCCTCGGAACTGATGTTAGGCCTAGCCTATGAACATTGATGTCTGGTGCAACAACTGATTGCTGATGTGCCTGCTCATTCATGCTGCTGACTGTACATGTGCAAATCTTCGGTGTGACTACTGCACTGTCTTTTCCTAGGCAGAGAATAAAACATTACCTCTGTCCCTATCCTTACCTTCACCCTTACCATCCCATTGCAATTATTCTCAATATTTAATGATGATTTTTTTGCTCTTCATGCATGCCACAAGACGCATCTGAATCTATTTAGGGGCGAATCTTTCCCAAACACTGAACAGCAAACAATTCGAATGAGGAAATAGTATTTATTTCATGGGTTACATATATAATGCAATACCCCGCTTCGAATCTCGAGAACCGGAAAAGGCACTTATTAAGCAGACGGAGCGCATGCACAAATGAATATTCATAGCATTTTATCTAAGACCACACGGAATTGGGCAATGTCAGTAGGACCGGGTGGACGTTAAAAGTAATAATCATTCGCAGGTGCAGAAAAACGAAGGTGAGTGATGAATATGTTTAAAACACCATTTGTACAAAGTTTAAAACAATAGCAGTTTGAAGACGATGCTAAGAAACGTTTCACACTCTATACATCCCTATTGCTAATTATTCTCAACTGATTTCAATGATAGTGGATATTTAATAATGCTCATTTTCTCATATGTGGTGTCTGCGCAGTGCAAAGAACGGGCATCTGAATATCTATTCTGTGAGGGGGCGTACATGTCTTTAACATGCCGGCGATGCTGCACAATAGCATATTGATCGAATGAATGTGGTGTAAGTGGGGGTTGTGGTATGCATGAATTAGTTTATTTATGTTCATTGGGTTTACTCATATAGGTAGCCTTAATACGCCATGCTCCGGTTATTGTCATGTCAGTCGCTCGTGCGCGCTGCGTCATCGAATCTCGAGAACCGGAAGGCAGTCTTATTTAACAGATGACCTGGAGAGCGCAAATGCAAAGGGCAATGTAAATTGACATCGAAGGCATTTTATCTAAGACCACCGAGCAGGAGATTTGACATGTCGAGTAGGTGGATGCCGGCGTGGACAGACAGCAAAGTAATAAGTTCATTCGACAAGGGTGTGCAGAAATACGTTAAGGTGTTAGTGATGAATGTATGTGTTAAATACGCGGTAAACATGTAGATGTGGTGAAGACTGCGTATTTGTACAACAGTTTTACACAAAAGGTAATAAGTTTAGCTTCTTTGAACGAGCGAGGTGTGTCTTTACTGGAAACGTACACCTTACCAGGGGGGGGAATAGTCATGGCTCAAGAAGCTTGTTATCTTAGCTAATTATATAGTTTCTTTACATGCGGCAGAAGATAGATAATATTGGTAGATAGAAAGAACTTGCAGCTCAAATTGGAATGCGAGCGGACATTATAAGAAAGAAACTCAATAATGGCTACTACTGTGAAGTGTAGTGTAAAGTTTTTAACATGCTGGGTTAGCGAGCCATAGCTTACAGGTAAGCTATAAGTGATCAGATTGTGTGTGATGATGTGTGTGTGTGTGTGTGAGATGAAGGCGGGTAGTAAACAAGGGGTGGGGTGAGGTGGATGCAAACGCCTCAGTGTTCTTCTCTTCGATCGCTCAGGCAGTTTCCTCTCAATTATGATTGTAGATGCGTCATGCTGCCGTTATGGGCATAAGTAAGAAATAATTAGGCCCCAGTAAGTCCGACTTTCGGCTGGAGGAAATCTTTTTGAAAGTGTTTGTTGAAAGAAAAAAAGCCAGAATCGACCGGTAAGGCAGAAATACAGTAGAAAGACAGTAAGCAAAGGGAAAAGGCCCCCCACCAAAAAAAAAGTCAAAAAGAGCGACAAATTAGATTAAATTTCAAGCACCATTGTAAGGAGATTGAGGGTAGTAAACATGAGGGGTGGGCAGAGTGTGGATTGGGACGACAGTACAAGACTCGAGGTCCCTAGTTTAGCTTCCTTGTCCGTGAGAGTCTATACTGGGAAAAAAACAACCCACTTCTATGAATAGACACCACGCAAGAAGCTAGTCATTTTTTGTTGTTGCCGGGTGTGGTTTGTGCTTTCGGAGAAAAACGTAACTGAAAATAGAAAGAAGTCTGTGTGTAGACTGATATGTTTCGTTGATTCGCCCATAGTTGGCCCGCTGGTTGGAGACAGATAACTGGCTAGCCCAGTTTGTTTTACCTTGCCTGCATTGCCACTTCCATACGGTGCACCTGAACCCCCCCCCCCCCTTCCCACCTACTTTTTCCCTTCTGACCCGGTGTGTCTCCCCCTCTGTCCTCACTCCTCACTACCATGTTCCTGAACCCCCATTCTGCCCCCCCCCCCCCCTTCCCGACCTACTGTTCGCTTCTGACCCTGTGTGTCTCCCCCTCTGTCCCTCACTCCTCACTAACCATGTTCCTGAACCCCCTCTTGTCTGCCCCCCCTTCCCAACATTCCCACCTACTGTTCCCTTCTGACCCGGTGTGTCTCCCCCTCTGTCCTCACTCCTCACTACCATGTTCCTGAACCCCCCTTTCTGCCCCCCCCCCCCCTTCCCACCTACTGTTCCCTTCTGACCCAGTGTGTCTCCCCCTCTGTCCTCACTCCTCACTACAATGTTCCTGAACCCCCCTTCTGTCCCCCACCCTTCCCACCTACTGTTCCCTTCTGACCCGGTGTGTCTCCCCCTCTGTCCTCACTCCTCACTACCAGGTTCCCACTGATACGCCTCGCTGGATTAGCTGCACTCCCAGTCCCTTCCCCTCCCTTCTTACCCACCACCCCCTTTTCACCCAGTGCCTCTCCTCCTCCATCACCACTCACCCCAACACTACCTACAATGTCATGCATTGCTGTCGCTGTTGCACTTAAACTTTGTCCCCTTTCCTTTCCATTCACTGCTCCCCTCCCACCCAGCGTCTCTCCCTTCGTATCATCTGCCATCCCCACCATACCCACACTATGACGTCCCGAAGTCGCTGGGTTAGAAGAGTCCAAAGCAATCTCACGACCCTGTGATTTCCAGATACTAATAATAGTAGAGTTGACCCCAGGACCTTGACCCAGTGGCAAATCAGCTGGTCTGGCGTTTGTCGTCTGCAGCGAGCCTGGCGATGGGTTGGGTGGCGGCTGTGGTACAGCGTTGGTTCACTGGGCAGATCAGTCTTCTTCAGCTCGTGTGGGTCGTTTCGGCTCAATCTTCATGACGCCATGAACGAAGTACGTAGACAAATTGTCCCTTCTGGCCTGAGATACCATGGCAGCCTGACGTTTTGTTACATCATTGGACACACGAATGCCCGTCTTTTCAAGCTGGCTTCTATATTCTTTGTTCGGTATGACTTCTAACTTGTCCCTCCAGCTTCGAAACTTGACAATCATGGGCCTGGGGTTTCTCTGTCCGACTCTATGGGCCCTGGTAATGTGATCCTCAGTCCATGTCAGGGGGCTGTTGACACTATTCAGGGTTTGCACAACAGCTGCCGCACACTGATCGTACGTTTCTTTTGCAGAGCACTGACGGATGCCGTAGAAACGCAGATTATCTCTGCGGGAGAAATCTTCTAGCTTGTCAATCTCCTGATTCATTCTCTCCATCTCCCCACACAGTTGATCTTCTTCTTCTCCTTCAGCAGTCGATGTAGCTGGCAGTGTCAGACTTTCAAGTTGGTCGCCATGACGAAGTCCACTGTCTTCTCCAGGTCGGTGCGGCTGCCCCAAAGCTGCACCTGCAGCTCCACCACCCCTGGCCAGGTTTGGCGTCGTAGAGCATCATGTGTTGGGCAGTGTTGTAGTATGTCTTCAGGGGTCTGGGATCCTGAACCACATGGACATTCATCAGTATGGGTGATTTTGAGTCGATTGAGGTGGCTCAGCAGTCTGCAGTGGCCAGTCCTCAGCCGGAAGAGGGTTGTTTGCTGGTGTCTGCTGAGCTGGTGGATTGTATCAACACCACTGTCTTCACCCTGCCTTCTCTTCCACTGGGACCGGTAGTGGTTGTGGATGATTGTGTTTGCTTCTCTGTAGGTCACTGGATGGCTGAACTGCTCCATTCTGCTGCCTGCTTTGGAGAGCGCGTCAGCCTTCTCGTTTCCAGTGATCCCACAGTGAGATGGTACCCATTGAAGTGTGACGGAGGACTGTTTTGAGCAGATCATGGAGGGTTTTTCTTGATGCTCTTCAGGTCTTGTTCACTTCTGGTGCTTTGGAGTGCCTGAAGCGGAGATCTGCAGTCAGTGAAGAAGACCACTTTCGGTGGCGGGTTGGCAGACTGTGCAATGATCTTGGTTGCATGTTTCAGAGCTGATGTTTCAGCTTGGTAATTTGAAGAGATTCTTCCTGTTGGAAGGCCTTGGGAATCAGTGTTCTATCTGGTTTTTTAACTGCTCCTTCTGAGGATCCATCAGTGAAGACATGACTCCACTCACTGGGGTGGTACTGGTTCTCAATCATCTCCATTGCCAAAGCTTTCTGGAGGTAGGGGCAGTTGGTCAACTTGCTGAGCCAGTGACTGGGTGACCGCTTTCTGACTTGCTGTGTCTGAAAATAGGTCTGTGACGTCATCGGTAATTCCCGAAACGGTAGCTGAGAGACTGGCGTTTTCTATTTCGAGTCGAATTTGCATTTGTCACTGACCTGCTTCAGTTCAGTTTTGATGGTAGACAGATCACTTTGTATCAGGTTTGTTTCTTCAGCGTGTTGTTTACTCTGGCTCTCTGTTTGCCTGTCAAGTGCCTGTTGGATCTGCTGAAGGAGGTCGGGTGGAATGTGTTGTTGCTGTTGGATCGATTCAGAGTGATCAGACACAGGTTGGGCGCCTTCAGATTGTTTCAGATTATCATTTTCCCCCGGATCTGGATTCTGATGTACATCTGAGGACAGCAATATGCGCCACATGGACCAGGCAGCGTAGACTACACACAGACTGAAGAGAGCCTGGCTGTGTACAGGTAGGCCTAAGGTGTGTACATCACACGTGACGTCACTACACACTTCATTCCAGTTTGATGTTGTTGCGCGAGGTGTGTGGCTAACAAAGGGCTCAGAAACCGACGACATGTCATTAAACACAAGCGACGAGTAGTTGGTTTTGAGGGAATGTCCGAGGAGACAGGCACACAGTAGAACAACAAAGTGTGTCAACACACTCGCCGTTGAAACGACCTCGCCCTTTCTCACATGCTTGACCTTGTGTACTCGACGACCCCTTGCCCCTGACAAACTAATCTGCCCTATTCTGCACCTCCACAGGTTCACGTCTATCATGTTGCTAGTCGACTGTATTCACTAGCCATTCATACACCTTTCAATGTCTTTCATGTAGTCTGGCGTGCCCTGAAGCCGCGTGAAAGTTGACACTGAAGACTGAAGACACGTGTGCACAATCATTCAATCACTCTTTCTTTTCTTCAGGACAAAATAGGCTCCAAATGTGTGACTTGCCCTTTTACTTCGGGTTCAGTACCGTAGTGTAATCAGCCATACTTGCACCTTACACCACCAGACGACTAGAAACAGCTGCTTTCGGCTTACAAACACACGATCTGCGTTGAGATTCAGTGTTGTTCTTAAAAAAGAATGCGTTTATTCTAAGAAAAAACTTACTTACAGTTTGCAGTAAACAACACACCGGTTAACAGCAACTCGAAACCGGTTTTCGAACCGCGAATTTTAGCACGGTTTTTCGGTTCACACCGGGTTTTTTCCACCCACCTCATGTTAAGTCAAAGTAAGCTTTATTTCCTCAGAGCAGAGAAATGAATTACAGGTGCAACATAGATTCATTAAAAAAAAAGTTATGCAACATAATCACAGAAAGCATGGACAACGTTAAGACACATGGGATTACATTTACTGTCAAAAGTTGCTAAAGTGATTAGACTCTTATGACATGATTATAAAAGAGGATGTAAGATAAATCCATGTACAATGAACTATTATTGTACGAGACAAAGAGATCAATCATGAATCAAGTTCACTAAAACGTGTCTTATCTGACAATATCTTGTATCCCTTTTTTTTTTAACGCCAGTGAATTATTCTTCTAGCTTATTAAGAAGATAAATGGAAGTTTGATCTAGTCGATGATTGAGGCAACTGCTTTAAATAGTCGCCAATCTTACTTCTTGCTGTTTTCATAATTGCTATTTTTATGCAGTCGCTCTTATGATGGTCACTGCCCTTTCGTAGTCGCTGTTTTAAGTCCGTGCACATGACAGCAAACATAAGAAAAAAGAAAAGGACACAAGGCCACCACGGTTTATGATTTTTCTATGGGACCAAACGCGTGTTCGCGATGCATCCCCAACAAAATTGTAAGTGATTCTCACCTGCGGTTCAGGAGTTACACCGGAAAAACCAACACGAGAGGAGAGAAAAAACCGCGACTAACTATACTCCTTTTGCCGACCGTATCGGGCGAAGGCACAATTACACACAACAAAAATGTCTGAGCTAGCTAGTCGGTTCAGTGCCTTAATTGACGTGCTGTACACGTGAACATGATCACCACTTTCCCCATGGCAACACAGTGATAATGCAAAGTCATATTATTGTCACTGTGTTGACATGGGAAAGATTGAAAACAATGTTCCGTGTAAACATACCTTTACTGTAGAGCTTTAGCAGGGCGTGGGGATGGACACACTTCACTGAGTACTTGGTGTACAAAGATCTAAAAGGAAAGAAACAACAATGGAAAAAAAATGATAGTGTAAAGCAAGGGCAGGCAAGGCAAATTGTTCTTTATACCCCACTTGGGGACATAAATATAAAACAAGCACACAACATAATTTAAACACTCAAACATAATACAGATTGATGTCTATTGCTAATTACTATAGAAACGACCAAACAATATCAACAAGTAGATATGGAACATCATGGGGACAAATATGCTTGTACAATAATTTAAAAAAAGAAAACAAAACATGTGACATTTTATCCATAAAAATAATCGAAAAGAAATTGTTATAGTCTGTAACGAAGGCTTTAGTTAATCAACCTCTGAACAAACACAAGCAGTAAAATTTATACGCATTTGGTCGCACATGGTTTGCGCGGATGCCTTCCCCTCATAGTGACACCACAGCACACACAATTTGAGGCGATTCGGTCAAGAGGTCGGGAGATATCCTAGGGAACAGACAGAAGTAGAATCAAATGACCTCCGATTTTCAGGCTCCATGATTTTTTACCTTGACATTACCTTGATCGTTGCCATAATCAGAAGGGGCATAAGCCAAACCAACTAATACCAAGTTCCATACTATGTTGATCGGTACCCGAGATATGCTAAAATAGATTTTCGGGTTTTCAAGGTCATACGTCAAGGTCAAGGCCACCACGGCAAAAATGGTTTCGCCCCCGCCCCCCCTGGATCTTTCTATAAGGTGGCACACCTCCACACAAAAATGTGAGCGATTCTGCAACCTATTCGAAAAGATATCCTTGGGACAGACAGAACGGAGAAAAAATGACCCTCCGATTTTCAGCCGCAGAGATAGAGGATCTTTTTTACCTTGACATTCACCGTGATCTGTATGACATACTCAGAACAGGCATAAGCCAAACCACCTTCATGCCAAGTTTCAACATTCCTATGCACGGATCGTGCCCGAGGTAGGCTACAAATAGAGTTTCGGGTTTTCAAGGTCGTACGTCAAGGTCAAGGTCCCGCCCGGCAAACTCGTTTGCGCGGATCTCTTCCTATAAGGGGAACACCTCCACAGACAATTTGCGTGATTCGGTAAGCGGTTCGGGAGATATCCTTGGGAAAGGACAGACAAAAAAAACCCAAAAAAACAAGCTTACCTATCTCCCGGACCGTGACCTTGACGTTGATCGGTATGCCACTATCAGAACGGCACCAATCAGGCATAAGCCAAAGTACCTACATGCCAAATTTGAAGACTCTAACACGAACGATGTGGGAGTTATGGCCCCTGAAAGATTTTCAGGTTTTAAATGTCGTACACGTCAAGGTCAAGGTCACGACGGCAAAATGGTTTGGCGGAGCCTTCCACTCATAGTGACACACACCAGCCACACAAAAAAATTGACGTGATCGGTCAACCCGTTCGAAAAGATATTCTTGGGACAGACAGAAGGAGAAAAAAAAATGACCCTCGATTTTTCAGGCTCCATCGATCTTTTTGACCTTGCACCTTGATCTGTATGCAATCATCAGAAGGGCATAAGCCAAAACCACCTTAATACCAGTTTCAACATCCTATGTCGATCGGTGCCCGAGATATGGCTAAAAAATAGATTTTCGGTTTTAAGTCGTACGTCAGGTCAAGGTCACGACGGCAAAATGTTGCGCACTATCTTTCCTATTAAGGAGGCACACACTTCACACAAATTTGACGCGATTCGGTCCAAGCGGTTTGGGAGAATCCTGCGGACAGAACAGAAAAAAAAAGAAGAAAACAACTTACAAACCAGCCCATCCAAGTCCGTACCTCGGTGACGGACAACAAAACAATAAAGACTTGACCCACCCCCCAGCCACACAAAAACAAATACAACAACAAAACAGTCATGAAAGGTTTCTGCCCCCCAACCGGTTTTTCAAGTAACAAAAATAGGTTTCTCAGGCAACCGAAAAGACGTTCTTCGAATTCTCAGTGTCTAGCGTATAAATGTCGA
>CM065710.1:2914171-2924171 GCA_017654935.2 Phymorhynchus buccinoides
GGAGACGAGGACGATGAGAGAGAGGGAGAGAGAGAGACAGGACAGAACAGAAAGACAGAGACAGCGAGACAGAGACAGATTATATACAGACAGACAAAGAGAGAGAGAGATAAAGAGACAGAGGGAAGGGTGGAGATAAAAAAAGCCCGAGGGGGTTAGAAAATGGGCGGAAGATTCAAAGAGAGAGACAGACAAGGACAGGGACAGACAGACAGATAGTTTCTTATTCCATTACATTTTTTTTTTTTGAACAGACAGACAGACAGACAGGGACAGACAGATAAACAGACGTGCAGACAGACAGATAAACAGACGAACCAACATAATAAAACTTTCTGAAATGGAAGGAAGATTGTCTTGAATGGAAGGTTAAACTACAATCTTCTTCTTCTTCTTCTTCTTCTTCTTCCTTCTTCTTCTTCTTCTTCTTCTTCTTCTTCTTCTTCTTCTTCTTCTTCTTCTTCTTCTTCTTCTTCTTCTTCTTCTTCTTCTGCTTCTACTTCTTCTTCTTCTTCTCTTTCTTCTCTTCTTCTTCTTCTTCTTCTTCTTCTTCTTCTTCTCTTCTTCTCGTTGTTGTTATTGTTGATTGTTGTTGTGTTGTTGTTGTTGTTGTGTGTTGTTGTTGTTGTTGTTGTTGTTGTTGTTGTTGTTGTTGTTGTTGTTGTTGTTCTTCCTTCTTCTTCTTCTTCTTCTTCTTCTTCTTCTTCTTCTTCTTCTTCTTTCTTCTTCTTCTTCCTTCTTCTTTCTTCTTCTTCTTCTTCTTCTTCTTCTTCTTCTTCTTCTTCTTTTCGTTCGTGCCAGTTTCCTGTCAATTATGAGCGCAGACACGTCATGCTGCCGCTCATATGCGCCTCCTGCTCCGGACTTCGGAGAGGAGGAAATGTTTTTGAAAGTGCTTCGTGTTAAAAAGGCAGGAGAATGGACCGGTTATAGGTAGAACGATACTACATGACAGCAATAAAAGGGAAAAGGCAGAGTCAAAGAGAGTGACAGACTAGAGGAAGTTACAAGCACAGAACTTCAAGAAGGGTGGGGGAACTAGCTATACCACCCCCCCCCCCCCCCCCCCCCCCCCGCCCCCCCCCCCCCCCCCCCCCCCCCCCCCCCCCCCCCCCCCCCCCTCCCCCCCCCTCCCCCCCCCCCCCCCCCCACCCCCCCCCCCCCCCCCCCCCCCCCCGGTATCCCCACGGATCAATAGATTCAGACATGGAGAAGGGGCAATAAACTGTATTGTAGTTCTATATCTTGTTTTCATGACAGGAATTACATTGTTGTGCTTGCTACTTTGCTACCACCTTATTTGGCCATTTCCCATGTGTCACTAGCGAAGCTATTGGCCACTGCAACGACCACCATTTTGCAAGAGTGAATGCCCTTGGTGGGTGGGGGAATATGCTTGAGTACTGACCAAACAGGGGAATAACTATCGCCAATAACCCTATTTGAGGCCACTGAATAGCTGCCTTTCGCAAGAGTGAATTCCCTTTTGGATACTGACCAACAAGGGCCGTCAAGGGCGATAATAACGCTCGTTGCAGTGGCCAATAGGTATAATATGTATCACCCTCTCTGGAGGCAATACCAGTATGACTGAGGATACTGCGGGCCTCCATATAAGTTGATTTAGAAACCATGATGACTGATGAGTCTACTTTTTGCGTTCTGTTGCACTTAAAGTAAGCCCCACCCTCTCTCTCTCACACACACACACACACACACACACACAACACACACACACCACACACACACACACACAACACACACACACACACATTGCACACCACACACACACACACACACACACACACACACACACCACACACACACCGTCTCTCTCTTTCTCTCTCTCTCTCTCACTCTTAAATACACACTCTCTCTCTTTTGTGTGTCTGCAGAATGTAATCTCTCTCTCTCTCTCTCTCTCTCTCTCTCTCTCTCTCTCTCTCTCTCCTCTCTCTCTCTCTCTCTCTCTCTCTCTCTCTCTCTCTCTCTCTTAATTTGTTTTATTATTATTAATTTTTATTTATTTATTTTTTTTTTTTGGGGGGGGGAGAAAGAAAAAGAGGGAAGATGGCGGAAGAGTGTAATTTCTTGTGTTTTGATGTTGCTATACACATAATACAGTTTGCTTAGATTGATTTGTTTTCCTCCAACATGTATTAACATTTGCTTGTTTCTTGTTAATTGTCCGTCACCTTAGGTGATCGGACTTTGCGATGGGCTGGTTTAGGTATGTTTGTTTGTTTGTTTTTTGTTTGGGTTTTTTTTTTTGGGGGGGGGGTTCTGTCTGTCCCAAGGATATCTCCCGAACCGCTTGACCGAATCGCTTCAAATTTTGTGTGAAGGTGTGCCACCTTAATAGGAAGAGATCCGCGCAAACCATTTTGCCGTCGTGACCTTGACACTTGTTCAATTTATATTAGTTCATGTGAATACTGTGGTGTGTGCGATGTTGGGGGTGGGGGTGGGGGCTTGAGGTTAAATGGGTGTAAGAATGAGTAGACTGCTTTTCTGTTGCTGTTGTTCACTATCAGGTTTCAATCATGTTTTTCTTCTTTCGTTTCGAGGGCAAGATGTAAACAAACCCATTACATGCCTATTCGTTTTCTCTCAATAAACACGTTTCAAGTGTTTCTCTCTCTCTCTCTCTCTCTGTTTCTCTCTCTCTCTCTCTCTCTCTCTCTCTCTATCCTCTCACTCCCTCCCTCCCCCTCCCTCTCCCTCCCCTCCCCCTCTCCTCCCTCCCTCCCTCCCTCCCTCTCTCTTCTTTGATAAGAGTTAGATGTAAACAAGCCCATTGCATGCCTATTATTTTCCCTCAATAAACAAGTTTTCAAGTTCTCTCTCTCTCTCGCTCTCTCTCTCTCCTCTCTCTCTCTCTCTCTCTCTCTCTCTCTCTCTCTCTCTCTCTCCTCTCCTCTCTCTCACTCTCTCCTCTCTCGCTCTCTCTCTCTCTCTCTCTCTCTCTCTCTCTCTCTCTCTCTCTCTCTCTCTCTCTCTCTCTCTCTCTCTCTCTCTCTCTCTCTCTCGATCTCACTTCACCCGAAGAGATCCTTTCACAAACGAAAATGGTCAAAGACAGAATAGGAGTAAAGTTCAGGGCAGAGCTTCTCTTTATCAAGATGACCATGTGAATGTTGGTTTGCCTCCAGAGTCATCTACTGCTGAGTACCCTCCTTTCAAGTCCCAATCAAACCGCATGCCTCAGCCGTATTATGCATCCCAGCCCCCTATGTCTGAGGAGTCAATTGCTCCTAAAGAGAACATCAGTTCAACTCAGAACATAGCACATAGCAGTGCCTTTTCAGGCCAACCACCATGTGCTCCAGTACCCCCACCCCATTTCATGGCCCATGGCGCCCCTCCGGGTTATACATTTCCTAGGACACCTTTTCCTAAATTTCCAGCCCTCTACCCCTTTCCTGTCCAAAATGTTCAGGGCGCAAGTCATAGCCTACGGCCAGCCAACAATCCCATCAGACAGGATAGGCATGTCAGTAGCCAGAGCTCCTTGCCCGTGCACAGTGCCCTTGGCCAATGTGCACAACTAATGGCCCTTGCATCACAGCTGGGAACACAACGTGACCAGCCTGTGCCCTCTTCAAATTGGGTGCAATAATACACTAATGAGCTGTGCTTACCCATGCTTCTCCTGAAGTAAGCATACTGTGTTTAAATGTATGTACTGGTATTGTTTCTTGCTCTGCATTGTTGGGGCATGTATAATATAATAGGAACAATAACATGCATAAATCATTCGTATGTATATGCTTTGTTTTCCCTGAACAATGTGGGATCTCATTGATGCCTGACTCAACTTGGACACGGGCACTCTACGATTGGATTGTCAGGTGTTGTTTACGTTGTTGCTTGAAGTTTTCCATGTGGAATTGTTTATTGAATATTGATTTTGATTCGGATATCTGAATATTGTTTGCAACTGTGCACACTTTGATAGTTTGGTAGTTTTCCTTTTTCGTCCTTTTGCATGATTATCTATAACATCTTTACTTTGTTAACTGCTCTTGGTTGAGGTTTGAACTTTTGGTATATTTGTCGTTTTGTTGCTTTTTGCGATTGTATTTAATCATTGCCAAATAATCATATAATGCCCGTTACTCAAGACTCTTGGCCTTCTAAGGAAGGTTTTAGGGTTGGTTTTTTAAATATTAATCATTTATATGGCAAGCGTGATGATGTTATACAAATCTTATCTAATTCGGGTAAATATTTTCATGCTTTTTGTTTTGCTGAATCACGTTTGACTGAGTGTATTTCTGATTCAGATATTGAAATGCCTGGTTATAATTTTATTCGTATTGATCCGAAGCAACCAAAGGAAACTGGGTTAATTCTATATGTACACAAAAGCATTAGTATTAGTCACATTGTGCCATCTAACAAACATAACATTGAATGCATATTTGTAAAAGCTAATTTTAAACAATCTTCACACATAACACTAGGTTTCATTTACAGAAATCCCGCAGAACATGTAAGCTGGATCAACAATTTTACTTTACTAATGGACGAAATTTCATTAATGTCTAATGAAATATTTCTTCTGGGTGACTTTAATATTGACCTACTAAAGCCTAACAAGTCTTGGACTTCCTCATATGAATCGTATCTTCTCACTCAGGTAATTGACAAGCCAACTAGACGAACACCAACTTCACAGACATTAATTGACCATATATACACTTCCCGTCCAGATCAATTAATAGAAATATGTTCCCCAGCCTTCTACTGTAGTGACCATCTTCCTGTCTGTTTTACTTGGTTTAAAAAAGGTGTTAAAATCCCCAAAAATTGTCACACTTTTGTAAAATATAGGAACTTTTCAAAATTTGATCTTGATTTATTTCTGTTAGACCTTAGCAATTCATGTATTTCGCATGTGTATCAATTTTCTAACCCTGACGAAGCCTTCGAAATATTTTATCATAGTTTCTTAAATGTATATGATAAGCACGCACCCTTTAAAACTAAACGAGTTAAAGATAGTCCAAAACAACCCTGGCTAACAAAAAATATACAGCATGCTATGGATGAAAGAGATTCTCTTTTTGATAAAGGAAAAGTGGAAGATGCTCGCTTACAAAGAAATATTGTTACCACATTAAAAAGAGCATCTAAAAAGCATTATTTCAAAGACCTAGTTTCCTCCAAAGCTGATAGTAAATCCATCTGGTCAGCTATAAACCAACTAACGAATAGAAATGGAAATGCAAATAATGCTGTTATAAAAGATTTATCTCCTGACACTCTAAATACTCATTTTCCAATATAGCTAGTTCCATTATCAATTCTGACAAATCTGCAGAAAATGACCTCAAGTGTTTAGAGGAATATTGTTTAAACAAAGAAATTTCAGTTAAGTTAGACATACCCCTGTTAACCACTTATGAGGTTTATACATCACTTAAGCAACTGAAGCAAACCAGTACCACTGGACTTGATGGCATTGACGGTAAAATCTTAAAACTTGCATCCCCTGTCATTTCGGAAACGTTAACTTATGTTTATAATTTATGTATATCAAAAAGTCAATTTCCTAAGGCATTTAAAGTTGCTAAAGTGACTCCTATATTTAAATCAGGGGATCGTTCTGATCCATCCAACTACAGACCAATTTCAATTGTGTCTATATTATGCAAACCTTTAGAAAATCATATAAAAAAACACATTCTTGGCCACTTTGATCGATTTAAACTATTTCACCCATGCCAGTCTGGTTTTAGACCTAAACCCTCATGCCATACAGCTCTCACTTCTCTCGTTGACAAATGGCTCTCAAATATAAACAACAACGAATTGACCGGCGTCCTTATTGTAGATTTTGCCAAGGCTTTCGATCTAATAGATCACTCACTCCTTCTCAGAAAACTTAAAATGTATGGTCTATCTAATGATACAATAAAACTAATGTCATCATTTTTAGTTGATAGAAAACAGGTAGTGAATACGAACGGATCTGTCTCATCCTGTCTACCAACTAAGTATGGCATACCGCAAGGTTCTGTTCTGGGACCCATACTGTTTACTATATACATAAACGACCTACCACTAATCCTGAGTTCCCTGAGTGCATTATTCGCTGACGACACTACATTACACACCAGTCACACTCGTTATGACCAAGTTTTGCATACTTTACAAACTAGTGCTGATGAACTTGTTAAATGGTCTGAATTTAATCACATGAGTTTGCATCCCCAAAAGACAAAATTTATGCTCATAACAACGAGACAAAAGCGTCAAAACCTCAATTCAAATTTACAGTCTCTTCAAATTAATGGCAATAACATTGAACAAGTAGATAGCCACAAAGTTCTGGGAGTTGTAATTGACAACAATCTTTCGTGGTCTGAGCATGTTTCAATGATTTGCAAATCCCTATCTAAAAAGGTATACCAGTTGTCCAAAATCAAACATTTTCTTGACTTACATACTCGTAAAATATTTTTCCATTCTTTCATTGAGTCTCACATAAGCTATGCTTCCACCATCTGGGATGGGGCTAGTGCCAACATATTAAGACCTCTGTCTAGTCTTTATAGACGAGCTCTAAAATTGGTACTTTTAAAATCATCTAAGCTAACAATTTCCGACTACATAAAATTAGATATTTTACCATTTCATTTAAAATTAAAACACAACAAGGCTGTTTTTATGTTTAAAATTCTATCGGGACGTGCACCTTCACTGTCAGATGAATTTGTTACAAATGATCGACGCCATACTCATAAAATAATGTTGCCCTTACCAAAACTTGACATATTCAAAACCAGTTTAATGTATTCAGGTGGTGCTCTTTGGAATTCAATCTTAAGTAACGATAACGTTGGCACTAGTCTCAATTCTTTCAAACAATTCTATCACAAGCATCTAATGACAGACTTTGTGAATTCCAGTTAAAAATACTATGTCAATTTTTATCTTACATTGGATTGATATTGCTAAGTGATTGTGTTTTCATTTGTTTTGTGAAGTGTGTGAGTGCATGCGTGTGTGTGCATGTGTGTGCATATGTGTATGTGTGTGTGTGTGTGTGTATATATATATATATATGTGTGTGTGTGTGTGTGTGTGTGTGTGTGTGTGTGTGTGTGTGTGTGTGTGTGTGTGTGTGTGTGTGTGTCTGTCTGTCTGTCTGTCTGTCTGTCTGTCTGTCTGTGTATGTGTGTGTATGTATAGGTGTGTGCTGATAATTTGTAATTATTCATGTGTTGTGTCTTCATATATGGATAACTTTGTTATTTTGTATTTTTTCATTTTTTTCTTGACATTAATTATTTTCTTAACTGTTGGCAAGATGAAAAGAAGTGTGTTTAATATGCTTATTCTTTTCCAACAATAAAAAAGATTCGTTCGTTCGTTCGTTCGTTCTCTCTCTCTCTTGCTTTTTTTTCTTTATTTCACTCTGTGTGTTTCTGCATTGGAATCTGAGCTGCCTGCCTGACTGTTTACCTGCCTGGCACTGACTGCAATGTCCATGATCACGATGATCGTGCAAAGCGCTCTGAGGATGTTTTATTGTCATGGAAGAGCGCTATAGAGTGTAGAGTGGCACAGTGGTAACGCGTTCGCTTCGTGTCAAGTAAACCCGAGTTCGAACCTGGGTACAGGGGATTTTTCCTCTCACTTTGCACTAGGCCTTACGGTCAGAATGTGGAGTCTTTCGGATGAGACGATAAACCGAGGTCCCATGTGCCCATGCACTTAGCACACGTTAATCCCAGTGGCAACGAAACAGTTGTCATTTGGTCAAAATGTACTCCACCCCCCCCCCCCCTTTTCCTTCCTCATCAGTCACACAAAAATCGCATGCAGAAAAAAAAAAAAAAGGGTGGCGCGTTTCTGGCTGCGACGCGCTCTCCAGGTGGGAGCAACCCGAATTTCACAGAGATGCCTCTGTGACTATGCAGTACCTAATACCTAATACCTAAAAAATATCTAATACCTATAGAAGCATTATTATTATTATTATTATTATTATTATTATTAGTAGTAGTAGTAGTAGTAGTAGTAGTAGTAGTAGTAGTAGTAGTAGTAGTAGTAGTAGTAGTAGTAGTAGTAGTAGTAGTCGTCGTCGTCGTCGTCGTCGTCGTCGTCGTCGTCGTCGTCGTCGTAGTAGTAGTAGTAGTAGTAGTAGTAGTAGTAGTAGTAGTAGTAGTATCAGCATTATTATTATTATTATTATTATTATTATTATTATTATTATTATTCACTATTAGTATTACATTCACTCCCTGTGTGTTATCTTGTACTATTAGGGGAGACCGGGACTGGTCCGTCATTTAGTTGTTGTTTCTTATAGCTGGGTAAGTGCTTTTCTCTAGAATCATTCAGAGCATGTGATAACCACGTGCTATCCTCCCGCCATGTCCTGTGTAAGTTTGGAGAGGTCGCACCAATTTAGGAAAAGTTGAGAGCAAAAAAATTGACTGTCTGTGGGGGGGGGGGGGGGGGGGGGTTCTCGGTAAGAACATTAATGAATTCATTGACTTAATTTCGGTTTTTGATGGGTTTTTTTTTAATGAAGATAAATTGTGGGTTTGGTATTGAAATGATGCTTAGTGATATAATATTATGTGTGATAATGTGACTTTCTGTTATTGTTTTTGTAAGAACATTAATGAATTCATTGACTTCATTTCGGTTTTTGATTTTTTTAAATAAACATTTTGGGTTTTGGTATTGAAATGATGCTTAATGATAGACGATTCTGTGTGATACTTGGTTTGATTAACACTTTCACCGCCAAAGTCACATTTTAGCACCACAGCGATTTAACACCTAGGTCACAAATTGGGGTCTATTATCCAAAGACCCTATTGGCATAGTTTAGGATGTAAGGATAGACCTTATTTTATATATGTCACAGAACAATCCCCAATGCTGCAGATGGATTTTGTTCTCTACGCAGGTAAATTTAATGGACATTGTGGCTGAAATAGGGCTGGCGGTGAAAGGGTTAAGCATCTCTAGGCATAAGCATGATGGGGGCAACCTTGCCCCAGCCTGTAGGTGGACTTGCCCCGCCTTGGGGCAGGTATGCCTACGGAAGGGTGGGTGTATTTCGAGCAGCATGCAGAACAAAACTCTTCCGTGCTTTAACCCTTTCGCCGCCAGCCATTTGTTTAGCTAAAAACTACCATTAAGCTTAACTGTGTAAACAAAAAAGAATATCTGCAATATTGCTAATTCCTCTGTGACATATATAACATTAGGCCTATCCAAAATGAAGAAAATGGGGTCTTTGGATAACGGGCCCTGATTTGATGCCTTTTAGTGACATGTGTGTTAAACCATTGTGGTGCTAAAATGCGAAGTTGGCGAACAAAGGGTTAAATCACTTTTCTATATACTATTGTTGTCCATACATTTACCTAACTATCGGTTTAACCCCTTGACTGCCAGATAAAATCACAGAAACAATCATTGGGCAAATCATGACATGAAAAAGACAACTGATAGAGCCAATCAGAGAAAATGGTCTGGGGATATTACTCTCTTGATTATGTTAGAGCAAAAGCTAGCATATCGGGGTTATTCCTCTTCGTGATGTCATCAGGTCAGTACATAATACGTTGGTCGCAGTCAAGGGGTTAAAAATGGCGCTTGTACTTCAGTTAGCAGCCGAGACTCAGCCACATTTTATTTAGGACTGTAGATATCACAATTTCTGATCGCTTCTCGGCCTTTTGGCTATAAGACAGTGATTCAGGAACATAAATTTTTGTTTATGCCATGGTTGGTTTGTTCAGCCCGTCGTACATGGCGAAAGCCGATACGCGACGTTAAACTGAACTTCCATCCATCAGCCACATTTCCTTAAGCGCCTCTGGAGTCTGTGGGTCTGTATTTTTAACTTATCTGACAGGGATCCACTACAAGTTTTAATACTTAATATAAATATTTCAGTATCGGTCTCCTCGGAGGCCGATGCAACAAGTTTACTTTTTTCCTAAACATTTTTGTGACTAAATAAAGA
>CM065710.1:2934171-2937233 GCA_017654935.2 Phymorhynchus buccinoides
AACTAGTAGGGGGTGAATACGTTTCTTGTTGTTGATTGGTCCATTAAAGTTTGGCTAAAATAGGGGAAGACGGGGTAAAAAGACCATGGGCGGGTAAGAAGCCCATGCCAATTATCTCATGAAATGAAGCAAATTTCAGTCACATTTTGCCCATGAGACGAGTGTTAATGTTTAGCATTCGTCTCATGGGCAAATTTGTGTCAATAATGTGTATGTGAAATACTACATCCGTGGGATGAACGGCGTGAGTTGGTTGTTGTTGTTTTTTGGGGGTTTTTCCCCCTCTCGTAATATTGTAAAGCGCTCTGAGGATGATTTTTTATCATCGAAGAGCGCTATAGAAGCTTTATTTATTATTATTATTATTATTATTTCATGAGATAATTGGCATGGGCTTCTTACCTGCCCATACATTAACATTCGTCTCATGGGCAAAATGTGACTGACATTTGCTTCATTTCATGAGATAATTGGCATGGGCTTCTTACCCGCCCATGGGCTTTTTACCCCGTCTTCACCCTAATACATTTTTTTTTCTTTTTTTTACCAATCCAGACAAGAGCTTGTAATATTCTTCCGCAAACGTTTTCTAAAGTGTTTCTTAGACCCCTTTTGGCGTAACAGTTATGCGCGCGGCGACCGTCGTCTAGAGAAACTCAACCCTGTATGAAGTAAGTGCAAGCAGTATTTATCAAATCACTCCCTGTCAATAGGTTTCTTACAAAAGTCATGCACTTTTCACCCCGCAAGTTCGCTTGCCGTAACTTTGCTTTCGATTGATTTAGTATGTTTCTGTCTTTGTCTGTTTGTCTGTCTGTCTTACTGTCTGTTTGTATTTTATGTCTGTCTGCCTGTCTGTCTGTCTGTTTGTCTGTCTCTTTCTCTGCCTCTGTCTCTCTCTGTCTCTGTCTGTCTATATGTATATGTGCGTATAACAATGTATGTGCGTGTTGTCAAGTCAAGTCAAAGTCAATGTCAGTGCGTGTTGTGTGTGTGTGTGTGTGAGTGTGTGTGTGTGTGTGTGCCGTGTGCGTGTGCGTGTGCGTGTGCGTGTGTGTGCGTGAGTGCACGTGTGTGTGCGTGCGCGCGCGCGTGTGTGTATGTAAGTGTGTGTGTGTGTGTGTGCGTGTGCGCGCGCGCGCGCGTGTGTGTGTGTGTGTGTGGTGTGTGTGGGTGTGTGTGTGTGTGTGTGTGTCTGTGTCTGTGTCTGTGTGTATATGCATCGTGTGCGTACATGCATCATGTGTGTTCGCGCGTGCGTGCATGTGTGCGTGTGTGCGTGTGTGCGTGCTGCCATGTGTCTCTCTCTGTGTGTCTCGGAGTCTCAAAGACCCACCAGATCGCGTGTCAAAATCACGGGTTTCACGTGTTTTCCCTTTTATAGATGGTAAAACATCGTGCTTTGACCAGGTTTGACTCCCATACAAATGCCCCCAATTCAAAGCCTAACATCATTTTGAAGATACACTGACGCACCACGACTAAGTCCCTTGGGTTTTTTTCTGGGTAGCTGTGACCCACATACAAATGCCCCCAACTTGATGAGGCTGCTCTTTAACATGACGTTTCGTTTTCAATTTGGGGGCATTTGTATGGGAGTCAAACCTGGTCAAAACAAGATTTCTTACCAGCTATAAGAGGGGGAAAACACGTGAAACCCGTGATTTTAGGGTGATGAGGTTTAACCGAGGCGCGGTTACCGTTACACCTATCTGCATCGTTACAAAATCGGGACTTTACTGGAGTTGCACTGCCTCCGGGCATTGCCTCTAGTATTGTTCCCACCATCTTTGTATTTACAAATGTCCCGTGTGTGTCTGTTCCAGACCGAGAGGACGTAAAACAACATTTTTCATTCACCCTTGATTTTGACACGTGATCTGGTGGGTCTTTTAGCCTATCCCATTTAGGGGTGGTCTGTGATACATTGGCTCTGATCAGTGCGGCTTTAAAATGTCTATCCTTCTGTCCCCCGTGTCTCTGTGCAGGCTCAAGGTTTGCTTATCTTTCTCTGTCAAGGGTCAGCCACAACACATACGATGCGATGCGATTTGACATGTTGCATCGCTCTCTCACATACTCATCCTCTCTCCCCACATTCAAACGCCATCTCAAAACTCATCTGTTTCCTAAATAACTACTAATTCCTTCCTTCATAACTTGGTGTGTGCATGTCTGAGAGTGAACGTCCGCGCTTGGTGAGCGCATATAATTATCTGTGTGAATGTGTGTCCGCGTGTGTATGTACGTGAGTGCGCGCGGGCTCACGCGCGCGTGTATGTGTGTAATTCTGTGTCTGTTTGTCTGACCGTCTTTGGGTGTTTGTGTAATTTTTATTTCAAATTCTTTATGCTATATGTTAAATATATGTGGTGTTATATGTGTATATTATATTTTATATTGTAAACGCCTAGCGGACATAGACCACATAATGTTTCCTCTTTCTTTCTATTGACTTGAAAAATCAAATAAGAATAATATTAAACAAAAATGGACATAATATGCCCCTTCATGGTGAAAAAAGTTGATATTTGATGGGTTGTTGACCGTAATTTGGGCTGTTTGCTCCAGAAAGTGTGTCTAAAAAAAGCGAGACTTGTGTATGACGTGTTTTTGTATCCCCTGCAGCCCATCACAGAGTAACAATAGTGAGGCATCGATCACATATCAAATTTATAGACTGTCGAACCAGGAATATCGATGATGAAATACTACTAGTTCTGTGCACTATATCTGTAGAGTTTCCCTGCCGCACGTACAGGAAATCTGAATGAAATCCTACTAGTGGTCTGTTCACTGTAATCTGTAGTGTCCGCCCCGTACCGGAAAATCGGTGATGAAAAATCCGTACTATTTTCTGTTCCTGTATCTGTAGAATCCCCCGTCAGTATCTGATGAAATCCTGAGCATAGTTCTTTTCACTGTATCTGTATCCCCCCCATACCGGAACTGAGTGAAATTCTGTATTTCTGTATCTGACATTTCATAGTGGATTCATGTACAGGGGGCCTAGCAGTGAGTATAAATTATTGCTGAGCGAAAATACTCGAATTCTTTCAGGA
>CM065710.1:2937733-2940233 GCA_017654935.2 Phymorhynchus buccinoides
CACATATAATACACAGTGAAAGGAATGAGGAATACACTGGATATCCTTACCCACGACTGACAGGATGGCTGTGGACAATGGAATAACAGTGAAATGTGGAGCAGACATATACTGGGTAATGACATCATCATTACCCACCTACACACATCCTGTATGACTGGGGGGGGTGACCGAATGAATACAGGTAGGAATAGGAAAAGGAAGGACACACTGAGGTAATGACATAAGCATCATTACCCCACTGACCAGATTACATGTCACAATCGTATAACAGGTGAAAAGGGAGACAGCTGGGTAATGTACGGAGCATCCATTACCTCAGTAATCTGAGGACAGATGGCTGGTGACAATGTATACAGTGAATATGGGAGACACAACTGGGTAATGACGGCATCCATTACCCAAACTATTGCCACACTTACTGGACAGATGACTGTTGACATATGATGCATCCAGTAGAAATCGGAGAACACTGGGGTTATTTAACATTTATCCATTACCCACAACTCACAGATAACTGTGACAATGAATACGTGAAAGGAAAACACAATGGGTAATGACGGCTCCATCATTTTCCCCCCACACATCTTTTTTTTACACACTCGACAATCAGATGACATGTCACAATTAATACGGTGAAATAGGGAACAGGAGACACTGGATATATTCAGAATATGACCCACATGTATTACCCAACACTGACAGATGTGCTGTGACATGAATACAGTGTAACCAGTGGTAGACACAGGTACTGACATCACTCATTACCTAAACAACTCACGTAGAGGACTGTGACAATGAATACAGTGAAGGAAGACACAGGGTATATGACAATCTCATTACCCACACTCACAGTATTGGCATGTGCAATGACCACAGTGAAAGGTGGAGACACTGCCCTGTGGTATGACATCATCATTACCAGACACTCACAGATTGACTGTGACAATGAATACAGTAAAGTGAAAACTGGGTATTTATGACATCATCATTACCGCACACTGACAGATGACTGTGCCAAATTGGCGAGTATGTCCCTCTGCTTACAGAGCTGTCTCTCTCTCTTTTTTTTTTTTTTTCCCCAGGGCTGGGTGGAAAAAAGGCATGCAACTTGCTTGTCTCGTGTTCCCTGGTTAAATAAAATTTCGTTTTGGTTTTGGTAATTTCGTCTCTCTCTCCCCACCCTTTTCTCTTTCACTCTTTAAGATACTAATGTCAACTACGTTTAACAACGGTAACATTTTGTAACCCTACCTGTGCCGCTTGTAGCACGCTGTTCTTTTCTATGGACGGTTCTACTCAAAGAGAGATCTCGAGACAATAGCAGAGAGACAATAGCAGAGAGACAATAGCAGAGAGACAATAGCAGAGAGAGTGGTTGGTGTGTGCCTTCAGAGCAATGGACACGAGACTGCATGTTATTGACAGCTAAGGGATCAATATGGACACAAGAAAATCACACACAGACACACAAGACAAACAAACAAAAACACAGCGCGCGAAAGTGAAAGTGCAAAACGCACACATACACATGTGTGCGCGTCACACCCACCCACGTACGAACGCACGCACTCACGCACACAATAGAACCCCCATCACCACCACCCCACACACACACAGACAAACACACGCGCGCGAAAGAGCAAAACACATACATAATCTATTATTATTATTATTATTATATATATATATATATATTTATATATATATATAGTTTGCTTTGATAATGCTTTTCTGTGTCCAATGTCTTTATTTGTGAACCTCAGAAACAAACACAGTTAACCTTAACCTTTGAGTAATGTTCCGTGTATGTTCCCCCCCAAAAAAAAAAATTAAATTAAAAAAACAAAAATTATATAAATTGTGCTGATTTACTGTTTCTCCCAATTGGGGAGGGACAGTGCCTTATGCAACGACAGTCTGTCTGTCTGTCTGTCTGTCTGTGTCCTATTCGTATAGTGTAGAACTGGTTTAATTGTTTATGTGTCTACGTGTGTATGTGCGTGGCTGGCCTTTGCTCTTTGTGCGCGCGCGCGTGCGTGTATGTGCATGTTGTGTATGTGTGCGTGTAAATAAAAAATCAGCCCCCCTACACACCCATACACATCACACACACACTGAACAGTACACCCACATACACACACTCATGCACACACACCTACACACACACACACGTCAACACACACACACACACACACAGCACCAGTGATGTTCCCTTTTCACCTTGTGTTTAACCTCATTGCTATTCCAGGGTCTAGTTACCTGTCCCTAGCTTTTTTTCAATAACTTTATCGACCGCTAATTATTTCACTAATTAATAACCTCAGGTCCATTTTAGTCGATAGTAATACACGGCTAAAGGGCCGGCCACACTGCATACGATTCGATTCGCTACGATCCGATTATTTCATGTGTGAGGCATGATTGACGTGAAATTCTACTATCTAAATAAATCTGATGAAATCCTACTGAATGAAATTCTGCTTAAAACGTCCTCCGG
>CM065710.1:2965233-2970233 GCA_017654935.2 Phymorhynchus buccinoides
TTGTAAAAAAAAAAAAAAATTCTGCATGCGCTTTGTGTGTGGACTGATGAGGAAGGAAAGGAGGAGGTAAATTTGACCAAATGACAACTTTTTCGTTGACACTGGGTTTAACGTGTGCTTAAGTGCATGAGGGCACACGGGAGACCTCGGTGTTAGCGTCTAATCCGACAAGGACTCCAATTTCAGACCGTAAGGTCTTTAGTGAAAAAGTGAGAGGAAAAATCCCCTGTACCCAGGTTCGAACTAGGGTTTACTTGACACGAAGCGAACGCGTACCACTGTGGCCACTGTACAGCGTGTGCAATCCGTAAATATTAATAAGTACACAGAAGATAGGAAATGAGTAAGCGCGCGTGTCCCGTCATTTCACTAATTCGTATATACCCCCCCCCCCCCCCACCCCCCCCCCCCCCCCCCCCCCCCCCCCCCCCCCCCCCCAGCCCCCCCCCCCCCCCTCCCCCCCCCCCCCCCCCCCCCCCCCCCCCCCCCCCCCCCCCCCCACCCCCTCCCCGCTCCGTCCACCCCCCCCCCCCCCCCCCCCTCCCCCCCCCCCCCCCCCCCCCCCCCCCCCCCACCCCCCCCCCCCCCCCCCCCCCCCCCCCCCCCCCCCCCCCGTCTTTCTTTTTACTTATGTACGGATTGCGCACGGGATGTCCCGGTCAAGACTGTGTACGAGACAATACTTAAAACTAGATTGCCTAGCAGGTAGGCCAGCATAAACTTCCTCTATTGAAGATTCACTTGAATGATGAGACTTAGTGCGATTTTTCTTTTTTCAACGCCCAGAGGGGGCATGACGCTCGTGTGGGGCTTAATCCTCTCTATATTATTAGCTGGGGAGAAAGAAATGGAAGAAGAGAGACAGTGAGTGTCTCCTACCATCACTCTCCTCTATCAACTACGCCCAAGTAAGAAAATCGCCACGACCGTTCCTGTCGGGGACCCCGGGAGTCCGTTCGGACGCGTCCTTTGACCCGCCAGTGAATAAGCGTCCCTAGTGTCACTTGAGGCTGCCCTCTGAGCGTTTGAAAAAATATTCCGCCATAAGGTTGGGCCATTGCGAGCGCAAATGGCGAGATAAACGTGATCCCTGACTGGTCTAGATCAAGAATCCTCTTTCGTCTTTCTTGGGTTTCTTTTATTGTGAGTGTCAGGCTCAAATCCCTGAGTAGATCGGCTGATTGTTCTGTTTCTGTATGCATGATATTTAATTATTTAAAACAAAATGCAACAACATCAAAACACACACGCAACGCTCTATGCAGTAGTACTAATATTTCAAATGTAATAATTATTTATTAGTTTTTTTATTTTAAAAAAATCAACCATGCACTGTGTTATATTGTATGTAGGCCTATTGTATTTAGATAGACCCTAGACGTTGCTGCTGCTCTCTCTCTCTCTCTCTCTCTAATGCGGTACTCACGCTCTACTCTCTGTGCCTCTGTACTATCTCCTCTCATCTCTCTCCACGTCTGTCTACTCTCCATCGCTCATGCTCTTCCGCTCTCGCCATCTCCTACCTCTCCGTCACTATCTCTCTTCTTGTTAAGTACTTCTTTCTCTCTACTTTCTGCCTCTGTATGATGCCTCTCTGTGTCTCTTTCGTGACTCTCTCTTTCTTTCTCTGTCTGTCTGCTGTCTCTCTCTCTCTCTCTCTCTTTCTCTCTGTGTTTCTCTCTCTCTCTCTCTCTCTCTTTGTCTCTCCCTCCCTCTCTCTCTCTCGTCTCTCTCTCTCTCTCTCTTATTCCATCTCTCTCTCTCTCTCTCTGCCTCTTTTTATATATATATATAGTATATATGTATCTCTCTCTCTATATATATATATTATATCTGTCTCTCTCTCCTCTCTCTCTCTCCTCGTCTCTCCTCTCTCTCCTCTCTCTCTCCTCTCTCTCTCCCCCCCTCTCTCTCTCTCTTCTCTCTCTCTCTCTCTATCTCCTAGCCTTGTTTATTTATATAATGTTAATCCTATTCTCTCTCTCTAGATAGAGATATATCTCTCGGTCTCTACTGTCAGTCTCTCTCGCACGTCTAGCCTACTCTTTCCTACGCCCTCCCATCCCCCTCCTGCCACCCCCCCTGCTCCCCCTCTTCTTCCTCCTCTATCTCTCTCCTCTTCTCTCTTCTCCTACTTCTCTCTCTCTCCTCTCTCTCTCTCTGCCTCTGTTTAATTATATATATAATATATACATTATAGATAATATATATATGTATGTATCTCTGTCTACTCGCTCTCTATTTATATATATGTCTCTCTGTCTGTATGTCTGTCTCTCTGTCTCTCTCTCTCTCTCCTCTCTCTCTCTACTCCTCCCCTACTCTCTCTCTTCCTCTTTCTGCTCTCTGTTTATATATTTATGTATTTCTGTTCTCTCTGCTCTCTATCTCTCTCTCTCTCTCTCTCTCTCTCTCTCTCTCATCTCTCTCTTCCCTCCTTCTCTCATCTCTCTCTCTCTCTCTCTCTCCTCTCTCTCTCTCTCTCTGCCTCTGTTTTATCTTTTATATATATAATATATATTATGCTATAGTTATGGATCTCTTCTCTCTCTCTTCTTATATATTTATAATGTCGTTCTCTGTCTGTCTGTCTGTCTGTCCTGTCTTTCCTCTCTCTCTCTCTCCTTCGCTCTCATCTCCATCTCTCTCTCTCTCTCTCTATCTATTTCTCTCTCTTCATCTCTCTCTCTCTCTCTCTCAAGTGACCTTTTTCTTCCCTTTCTTTATAACCTTTCTGTGTGTATGTAGGTAGCTAGATCTCAAACTGATATTCGCAAACTCAGTCGGCATCGTTTTGTTTTGTTGAACAGAACCCAACCAAGACGAAAACTTGAAAAAAAAAACCCACAAGAAAAACCCATCGTTTTCAAGACTCGGTTTTTACCTACTTAACCGCGGATGTTGATAGAGAATGTCAAAGTGTTTTGAGCTTACGTAAAAAATAACAACAAACAGTCGATCAAAACTGAAGAAGAAGGAGAAGAAAAAGAAGAAGAAGAAGGAGAAGAAAAGAGAGAGAGAGAGAGAACAATAACAGAACCATCAGAACGAGAACAGACGAACAAGAACAAGAATAAGAAGAAGAAATAAAAATAAAAATAAGAAGAAGAACCAGGAGAATGGCTATTGGAAGAACCAGGAGAATGGCTATTGGAAGAACCAGGAGAATGGCTATTGGGAAGAACCAGGAGAATGGCTATTGGGAGAACCAGGAGAATGGCTATTGGGAGAACCAGGAGAATGGCTATTGGGAGAACCAGGAGAATGGCTATTGGAAGAACCAGGAGAATGGCTATTGGGAAGAACCAGGAGAATGGCTATTGGAAGAACCAGGAGAATGGCTATTGGGAGAACCAGGAGAATGGCTATTGGGAGAACCAGGAGAATGGCTATTGGGAGAACCAGGAGAATGGCTATTGGAAGAACCAGGAGAATGGCTATTGGGAGAACCAGGAGAATGGCTATTGGAAGAACCAGGAGAATGGCTATTGGAAGAACCAGGAGAATGGCTATTGGAAGAACCAGGAGAATGGCTATTGGAAGAACCAGGAGAATGGCTATTGGAGTGCACCAATTACTCAAATCAAAGACATTAGTCAGCAGAATGGCGATGATACTAATTATTGACAAAAATAGATTCAGTGCAAACAACATTCTCCCATAATTATAGAACAGATTTTTGGGTACACAATTCCATAATAATAACAATAAATATTTAAAAACAGAAAAAGAAGAAGAAACGCTGTAAAAGGAATCTACCAATCACAGCGCTTCTCGGTCGCTTTGTGCGGGGCTGTTCTCCAGGGAAAGATAACCGGGCAGATTGAGGCTGTCAAAGGGAGACAATGTCACTGTTGTATGGCGAGGGGTGGGTGGGTGGTTTTTTTTTTGGGGGGGAGGCATTGGGGGTATGGGAATAAACGCCACCTCCAGAGTTGCTGCCCTTTACGTTTTCCTGAGGTTTCTTCTGAGTTGCTGTTCTTTGGGGTTTTGTTAGAGTTATCATCAAACATTAGATGTGATAATAGACGTGCCATGCGTGTGCTAAGTTTTCGCTTAGCACGTTTAGTCTATGTGCAGGCTTGGAGTCAAAGCGGACTATATTTAGCTAGTCCATTGACATAGTATTGAACATATTACGAAAACTAATAACTTGTATAAAAAAAAGACTGCTGAAATATAAAAAAAAGCAAAACACCCATTTTATATTTCTGCATACAAGTTATTAGTTTTTGTAATAAATCCAATAATACGTCAATGGACTATCTAAAGGTAGTCCGTTTTGACTCCAAGCCATCGATATTATGTGCTGTTGTGCATCCTTAGCATGTCTCAAACTATGTCTTTATCGTGTATTTTTGATTTAGTGTTTTGTATTTACCATGTTGGGGAAACCGTATTATTATGTGTTTGATTTTGAAACGACAAGTATATCTTTTTTTTATTGACTGCATTGTATGCTTTCGAAATCTCACGTGCCTCGTTTGCATATAATGTATGACTGAATCACAGGCGCTAATTACCAATTCTTAATTTCTTAATCTTTGAGATAATAAAGTTCTTTGAGTTTGAGTTTGATTGGGCATCGGCGAATTGTACCAACTATGTGACCCAGCACCACGAAAGGGACATTAAGTCGCTGGGCTAGTTTCCCACAACAGGCTTGCAAAGTCAAAAAAATCATCATTTTTTGTCAATTTTGAATTATGGGTATGTTTGTGTTCTCTAACATCTTATCGTTCACATTTATAAAAGATAATCTGTAATATGGTCTCTAAATGGTCTTATAAGTGTTTTAAAATGAGTAGGTCAATGCATTTTCTTCAGCTAGGCTAGTAATTATTGTGTTTTCTGAAAATGGCCGACGATCACCCTACTAACTGTAAACGCTCATAAGTCTGGGACGGGAAAAGATACAAGAATGGTTCTTGTATCATTAGAAAGAGAATTGTCTGAAGTGTTTAAATGTATAATTTTCTCAGAATGCTCAGTTTGACACT
>CM065710.1:2985233-2987733 GCA_017654935.2 Phymorhynchus buccinoides
CGCTCTCTCTCTCGCCATCTCTCTCTCTCTCTCTCTCTCTCATCTCTCTCTCTCTCTCTCTCTCTCTCTCTCTCTCTCTCTCTCTCTCTCTCTCTCTCTCTCTCTCTCTCTCTCTCTCTCTCTCTCTCTCTCTCTCTCTCTCTCTCTCTCTCTCTCTCTCTCTCTCTCTCTCTCTCTCTGTCTTCATTATTCAGCCTCTTTGCTGATTTTTTGTAATAATCTCTCTCCCCCTCTCTCCCCCCTCTCTCTCTGTCTCTCACTCTATCACTTTATCTCTCTCTCTCTCTCTCTCTATCTCCCCCCCCCTCTCTCTCTCTCTCTCTCTCTCTCTCTCTGTCTCTCTCTCTCTCTTCATTGTTCAGCCTCTTTGCTATTTTTTGTAATAATCTCTCTATATCTCCCCCCCTCTCTCTCTCTGTCTCTCACTCTATTTCCCCCTTTCTCTCTCCTCTCTCTCTCCTCTCTCTCTCTCTCTCTGAAACATACTTTCCATTCATTCCTAATACCATTTTTGGCTCACTCGTGTTAACTTGTTAACACGAAGTGAGTCTATAGTATGAGAGTTGTTCGGTTGTGTGTGTGTGTGTGTGTGTGTGTGTGTGTGTGTGTGTGTGTGTGTGTGTGTGTGTGTGTGTGTGTGTGTATGTGTGTATGCGTGTATGTGTGTGTGTGTGTGTGTGTGTGTGTGTGTGTGTGTGTGTGTGTGTGTGTGTGTGTGTGTGTGTGTGTGTGTGTGTGTGTGTGATAACAGATAACAAACAGATAGTATTTTAGATTAGTGGGTTAGAGAGTATTCAACAGGCAACATGAGGTAAGAAACTCATCAACACTGAAAGCCTCGATAGCTCATTGGTAGAGTGTCTGTCTGTCATACCAATGGTTCCGGGTCCGATTCTCGGCACGGGCACTTTTGTTTTTGTTTTTTTGTTTTGTTTAGTTGCATCCATTAACCCTTTCATCGCCACTGTCGCCTCTTGGCACCACAATGATTTAACACCCATGTCACTGAAAGGCATCAAGGTATCCAGTGACCTTATGTTCTTAATTTTGGGAGGTAAGGATAGACCCTATTTTATGCATGTCACACAGGAATCCCCACTATTCCAGACAACAAATTTTCTCTACCCAGGTAAGCTTAATGGTAACTTTTGGCTGAGGAATGGCTAGCGTTGAAAGGGTTAACGGTAGTTTTATTTGTACTTTAACATTTTATTGGCAATCTTGTAGTTGAGACACCCCACCTCAATCTTTGTTGTTGACCCACATGTTCCTGTTCGAGTGAGCCTTGAAGGCCTTGCCGCTTCTTCTTTCTTAATCTCGCCCTATCTTTGCCTCTCTTCTTCTTCTTCGTGTCTTTTTCTTTCTGTCTCCATACTTTTGCAACAAATCATTCATTTATTTATGCTGTATTTCATTCCTTCATTCTTTATTCTTATTCTTTCCCAACTGTTTCCCCTTAATACATAATATTTCACATGTATGTATATATATATTTTTGTTCATTCGCTAGATTCGTTGTTGTCTTCTTCCCTCAATGATTTATGAAAGTTCGAAGAGGATTTTGCCAGAATAGTTCACATATGTTTTTATTTGATATTTGTGTTGTCCGTTCGCTAGATTTCTTGATTTCTTATTCGCACAATTATTTATAAAATTCCGAGGAGAATTTTGCCAGAGTATTATTTTCACATAATTTGTTATTATATAAACACACACACACACACACACACACACACACACACACACACACACACACACACACACACACACACACACACACACACACACACACACACACACTATTTTTGTTGTCCATTCGCTAGATGTGCTGTTTTTCTTCTTCGCATAATGATTTATGAAATTTGGAAGATAATTTTTCCAGAATATTTCATGTTTATAGTTAACTTTTGTTGTCTGTTCGCTAACAAATTTTTTTAGCACAATGATTCCGAGGGGAAATTTTGTCAGAATATTTCGCATATATATTTTTGTTGTCCGTTCGCTAGATTTGTTTTTCGTTTTCCTTCACACGATGATTTATTTAAAAAATGGAAAATAATTTTGCCAGAATTTTTCACATATATATTTTTGTTGTCCGTTCGCTAGATTTGTTTTTCGTTTACCTTCACACGATGATTTATTTAAAAAATGGAAAATAATTTTGCCAGAATTTTTCACATATATATTTTTGTTGTCCGTTCGCTAGATTTGTTGATTTCTTCTTCCCACAATTTATGAAATCTGGGAGATAATTTTGCCAGATTATTTAACATATATTTTGTTGTCCGTTCGCTAGATTTCTTTTTCTTCCCCACAATGATTTATGAAATTCCGAGGGGGATTTGTTGTCAGAATATTTCACATATATATTTTCGTTGCCGTTCGCTAGGGTTGTTTGTTTTTCTTCTTCGCACAATGATTTATAAAATTTGGAAGATAATTTTGCCAGAATATTTCACGTTTATATTTTTCTTGTCCAATTGCTGATTTTTGTTTTTCG
>CM065710.1:2997733-3002733 GCA_017654935.2 Phymorhynchus buccinoides
AGAGAGTGTGAAGAGTGAGAGCAGGAGAGAGAGAGAGAGGGGGGGGCGTGAGTGCGAGTGCGTGAGAGGAGAGAGCGGCGTGTGCGTGCGAGAGAGAGAGAGAGAAGTCAGAAGTCAGAGAATTTGATTTCCAGATGGAACAGATTGAATAATCAAAGAGAAATGGGTTTGTTTTAATCAAGCCATCCAAGTGTGTGGGTGTGTGCAATGCGTGCGTGCGCGCGCGTGTGCGTGTGCGTGTGTGTGAGCGTGTGTGTGAGAGTGTGCGTGAGCGTGTGTGTGTGTGCGTGTGTGCGTGTGTGTGTGCGTGTGTACGTGTGTGTGTGCGTGCGTGTGTGTAGGTCACTGTGTATCATGTGTGTGCGTGCGCGCGCGCGCATGCGTTCGTGTATGCGTGCACGGGTTCGTTGCGTGTTGAAATAAGCATTTTGTCGCGCTATAAGTGTAAGTGTGAGAGCGACGGAAAGATGTAGAAAAATGGCAAATAGCTTGTTAGATCCAAGCTGTGCTTTATGGTGTAGGACCACATTTATAAAGGCCTGCTACACTACATACGATTCGATGACAATGCGATGCGAGTCATTGATTTCACGTGAAATTCATGTCATTGGTTCTACCTTGAGTAGAGCAGTGGTCCCTTTGGAGAGCGAAAGCAGCAGAATGGTGTTTTAGACCCCACAAGTATTTCATCCTTCGCATTGGTGAATCATGAATCGCATCGTCTCAATCGCATCGCATTGGACAGCGGGTCGTACGTAGACACACTGCAGGCCCTTTACATTCGAACAACAAAACCACAAGATGAATAAAAGTTTTAAAAGAAACAAACAACAAATATAGAAAGAATACAATGATACACATCAAGTAAACAACAAATCTAAAAACAAACCCAACCCCCCAAATCCATTCAAATCTTCCCACAGATAATGTTTCAGTTTACGAGCCTGGGGATTACTAATTACGGGAAGTAAAAAATAATTAAGGTGTGAATACAAAGATAACAAATGAGAGAGCCAGTGAGACTTAGAGATTGGATGTTTTAGAAGAGAGCTTTTTTAAAGAGGAGGAACCCTGACGGACGGATCAGCTTTTTTTGCAAGGAGAGAGATCCGAGATCAGAGAAGACAGCCTTTGCAAAGGATACGGAACACTGATCCCCTGTGCCTCTAGTTTTCCTAGAAACCAAACTGTCAAAACAGCGAGTATGGGCCCAAGATATACTCCATTTTGGATGGGGTGGGTGTGGGCCTAAGCCCATTAGGGGTATTCAGCATCTTTCTTGTCTGTAGTGCATTAAAACAAAATTTGAAGCTTTGTTTTGTGAGCGACACTCTTTTTTTGAATCTGCATGAGAAAAAGAAAAGAAAGTCTTGTTAAAAATTGCGATTGCGAAAAAAAAGAATATGAACAAGAGAACACCTTTTGTCACTCATATTATAAAAGGTGCGGCACACGCCTTCTCTTTCAATTAAATAATTTGACTTCCAGCGACCTCCACCAAGGATCAATTTGCCGATTTGACGGTTTGATTTTCTAGGAAACCACAAAGTGTTTTGCGATCTCTGTAAATAGTGTAGTCATGGTGATCTCGATCTTTTTTTGATTAAAACTCATCCGTCTCACTCCCTTACAAATGCCCCCCAATTCGAAACGAAACGGATGTTCAGTTGAAAAGAGCATACCTCAATTTGAAAGATGGGGGCATTTGTCATGTGGGTCACAGCCACTACAGTAAAAAACAACAACAAGTTCTACTTAATTGTGTTTGGGTCAGTGGGTCTTTAAGAACGAAAGAACCGGAATAAGTCCAGCCCACAAGAACAAATAATAGATCCTGCGATCCGTTTGTGACATGTCCCCCATGAATCCATGAAATACACTTCAGTCTGAAACAATTCTAGTATTTTTTTTCGCGCGCATGATAAACTCACCACACACACGAACACACATAAAATGGCACACAAAAATACACACCACACACACAACACACAGATTTGTACGGGGGTGACACAGAATACCATGAACACAACACGTAGGATTTCAACATCAGATTCCTGTACGAAGGACACACACAACATTATAGGGAACACTAGTACACACACACACTTCCACAACCACACACACAGTTTTGGACACACACACACACACACACACACACACACACACATAGTCACACTAGTGTAGGTTTCATCACACACACTACACACAGTTTGAACACACAGTAGGATTTTCACACACACACACACACACACACACACACACACACATTACACTACACACATCTATCACACTGTATGATTGGAGTACTACACATACACACAACACAGTACACATTCATCACAGTTCCCCACACACACAGACACACACACCCACACACACACACACACTACACACATACACACATCACACGCGTAGGACGCATTCCCCTCCTGCACGACTACAGATAAGTGAAACACCTAGCATCACACACACACTTGCCTTACGGGAGCTACAGTACGCACAAACAGTTACGTCTTCACAGCGGTATAGCCGTGGGACGTAAATTGGATGTTTAGTAGCTTGGTCTTTAAAGGTGGACCCTGACGGAAAAGTAGTTTTTTGGCAAGAAACACGTCGAGATCACCAGAAGGACAGCCTTTTCAAGGATCGGAAACACTCACTTTGCTCTGGTTTCCTAGAAATCAAACCGTCAATAGGAACGGCAGATTCCTGTTCGGGGGAACTACAGATGCCGTGAGAGAGAAGCCATTTTGGATGGGGTGGGTGTGGGCCCAAGCCCATTGTGAACATTTCAAGTAGCATTTTTCTTTTCTGTAGTGGCATTAAAAACAATTGAAGATTTTTTGTTGTTGAGCGACTACTCTTTTGAATAAACTGCATGAAAAAGAAAAGAAAGGGTTGTATGGCGAAAAGAATAGAATGTGCAAACAATTTGGTCACCATTACAAAAGAGACGACACACACCTCCTCTTTCAGTGAAATAAATTTGACTTCCAGCACGATTCCCGCCAAGGATGACAATCGCCGATGCCCTGACGGTATGTGATTTCTGAGGGAAAAACCAGAGCAAAGTGAGTGTTGAGCGATCTCTAGTCAACAACCCTCAATATGTTTTCTATGGTGATCTCGTCTTTTGTGTTTTCTTGCAAAAACTCATCCGTCATTGGTCCACCTTTAACAGGAATGAACACTAAGGCCGTGTACACACATGAACGGATATTCCGTGCGGAAACCCGTGCGCAATCCATAAATAAGTGAAATCATTAAAAGGAAGGAAAAGATTTGCGCACGTGTCCAAATTTCCCCTATATATGCGTAAACTTTTATCCTTCTTTCTTCCAGTTATTTATTAGGGTTTTCCGTACGGAACTTACGCGTCTAATGTGCACCAGGCCTTAATGTCCAGCCACACTATATACGATGCGATCCGATTGTGACGATGTCTGTGAGTCATGAATCGCATGAAATACTTCAGTCTGAAAATAATTCTAGTATTTTCGCTCACAATAATTATACTCATGCTGGCCCCCTGTACATGAATAGCACACAATGAAATGTCTGATACAGTAAAATACAGATATTTCATCAGATTCCTGTACTGGTAACGGGGACTACAGATATAGTGAACAGAACTAGTAGGATTTCATCAGATTCCTGTACGGGGGACTACAGATACAGTGAACAAACTAGTAGGATTTCATCAGATTCCTGTACGGGGGACTACAGATACAGTGAACAGAACTAGTAGGAATTTCATCAGATTCGGCCTGTACGGGGGACTACCAGATATAGGGTGCACAGAACTAGTAGTATTTCATCAGATTCCTGTAGACAGTATAATTTGATATGGATCATGCCTCACATGTTATGTGATGGTGCATGGGGAACAAAACACCAACACAAGTCGCTCAGACAATGCCGCGTTTTTTGAGCAAAAGCCCAAATTAGTCAACAACCCTCAAATGAATCAATTTTCTATGAAGGGCATATTTATGTCATTTTTGTTTAATATATTCTACCAGTATCCACAACATGAAAGGCAACCGGATTCAATGATTTCTTTGGTTTTTTACTTATTGTTTTTTCAAGTCATTTAGAACGAAAGAGGTAAACATTATGTGGTCTATGTCCGCTAGGCGTTTACAATATAAAAATATAATATACACATATAACACCACATATAATATTTAACATATAGCATAAAGAATGGGAAATAAAAATTACACAAACACCCAAAGACGGTCAGACAAACAAACAGACACAGAATTACACACATACACGCGCGCGTGAGCCCGCGCGCACTCACGTACATACACACGCGGACACACATTCACACAGATAATTATATGCGCTCACCAAGCGCGGACGTTCACTCTCAGACATGCACTGCACACACCAAGTCATGAAGGAAGGGATTAGTAGTTATTTAGGAAACAGATGAGTTTTGAGATGGCGTTTGAATGTGGGGAGAGAGTATGAGTATCTGAGAGAGCGATGCAACATGTCAAATCGCATCGCATCGTATGTGTTGTGGCTGACCCTTGACAGAGAAAGATAAGCAAACCTTGAGCCTGCACAGAGACACGGGGGACAGAAGGATAGACATTTTAAAGCCGCACTGATCAGAGCCAATGTATCACAGACCACCCCTAAATGGGATAGGCTAAAAGACCCACCAGATCACGTGTCAAAATCAAGGCTGTGAATGAAAAATGGTGTTTTTTACGTCCTCTCGGTCTGGAACAGACACACATATGGGACATTTGTAAATACAAAGATGGTGGGAACAATACTAGAGGCAATGCCCGGAGGCAGTGCAACTCCAGTAAAGTCCCGATTTTGTAACGATGCAGATAGGTGTAACGGTAACCGCGCCTCGGTTAAACCTCATCACCAAAAATCAAGGGTTTCACGTGTTTTCCCTCTTATAGCTGGTAAGAAATCTTGTTTTGACCAGGTTTGACTCCATACAAATGCCCCCAAATTGAAAACGAAACATC
>CM065710.1:3012733-3017733 GCA_017654935.2 Phymorhynchus buccinoides
GTGTGTGTGTGTGTGTGTGTGTGTGTGTGTGTGTGTGTGTGTGTGTGTGTGTGTGTGTGTGTTTGTTATCTTCATGGATCTGTATATGTGTTTTGAGTTTTGATTAATGTTTCGTTGACTGCATCTTATTTCCAGTTGTACTGCATTAACAAAAAAAACCACCTTATTTCTTCCCTGGTTTTTGTTTTCTTTTTTTTCAATCGTTCTCAATTTCAGCCCCTTCCATTTTGATCATTTTGTTTCTTTTCTTCTATAGAAAAAACCTGCATTAACGTTATACCAGGGTTAAATTGATAAATGTCTCTGTACACGTGAACATTTTTCAATCATTTCCCGTCAACATAGTGAAGGGCCAGCCATAATGTGACTTGCGCATCACTATGTTGCCATGGGGAAAGAATGAAAAATACGCACGTGTGCATAAACCTTAAAGATATACTCACGCACCACGATTAAGTCCCTTGGTTGTTGTTTTTCTGGTAGCTCTGACCCACATACAGATGTCCCCAACTTCGAATTGAGGCTGTCTCTTTACAATGATGTTTCGGTTTGAATTTGGGGGCATTTATAATTATGGGAGTCAGACCTGGTCAAAACAAGATTTATGTCCAGCTATGTAAGAGGGAAAACCCGTGAAACCCGTGATTTTGACACGTGATCTGGTGGGTCTTTAAGGAAAGCGTCGTGGGTGATGTCACATGCGGTAGGGGAGAGTGGGGCTGGTCCTCCTACTGCTCAGCTTTTCTCGTTATAAATGGCAAGCTAACTGAACCAAACCAGATGTTTATGTTTTACGTCCTCTCGGTTAAAGAACCATATGGGACATTACTTTTGATACAGTTACAATTTCTTGTTCATAAAGTTAGAGAAAATGGGAAACAATTATTAAGTACTTTGAGATTTCTGAAATATTTTTAAACTGGAGTATTTTTATTTTATTTTTTATGCCATGACTCGTCCTAGAGCTGCTTATGAAATATGTTTTTAGATTAAAATACTATTTTTTTAGATATGCCTAAATTCTGTCTCCAAGACCTATTTAACGATTAAAATTTCAGGACCACTTTTTTAAAGAACAAAACAACGTGTTTAAAATTCGTGAAAGGTCATATAAAAAATATTTACAAGAAAATTATCTTTATTTAGTCACAAAAATGTTTAGGAAAAAAGTAAACTTGTTGCATCGGCCTCCGAGGAGACCGATACTGAAATATTTATATTAAGTATTAAAACTTGTAGTGGATCCCTGTCAGATAAGTTAAAAATACAGACCCACAGACTCCAGAGGCGCTTAAGGAAATGTGGCTGATGGATGGAAGTTCAGTTTAACGTCGCGTATCGGCTTTCGCCATGTACGACGGGCTGAACAAACCAACCATGGCATAAACAAAAATTTATGTTCCTGAATCACTGTCTTTAGCCAAAAGGCCGAGAAGCGATCAGAAATTGTGATATCTACAGTCCTAAATAAAATGTGGCTGAGTCTCGGCTGCTAACTGAAGTACAA
Organism: Phymorhynchus buccinoides; assembly: GCA_017654935.2. NCBI lineage: Eukaryota > Metazoa > Mollusca > Gastropoda > Neogastropoda > Raphitomidae > Phymorhynchus > Phymorhynchus buccinoides. The sequence continues at coordinate 3,014,241 of CM065710.1, forward strand.
GCGCCGTTTTTAACGCCTTGACTGCGACCAACGTATTACGTACTGACCTGATGACATCACAGATGAAGAGGAATAACCCCGATATGCTAGCTTTTGCTCTAACATAATCAAGAGAGTAATATCCCCAGACCATTTTCTCAGATTGGCTCTATCAGTTGTCTTTTTCATGTCATGATTTGCCCAATGATTTTTTTCTTTGATTTTATCTGGCAGTCAAGGGGTTAAACCGATAGTTAGGTAAATGTATGGACAACAATAGTATATAGAAAAGTGAGTTAACCCTTTGTTCGCCAACTTCGCATTTTAGCACCACAATGGTTTAAACACACATGTCACTAAAAGGCATCAAATCAGGGCCTGTTATCCAAAGACCCCATTTTCTTCATTTTGGATAGGCCTAATGTTATATATGTCACAGAGGAATTAGCAATATTGCAGATATTATTTTTTTTTTTTACACAGTTAAGCTTAATGGTAGTTTTTAGCTAAACAAATGGCTGGCGGCGAAAGGGTTAAAGCACGGAAGAGTGTTGTTCTGCATGCTGCTCGAAATACACCCACCCTTCTGTAGGCATACCTGCCCTAAGGCGGGGCAAGTCCACCTACAGGCTGGGGCAAGGTTGCCCCCATCATGATTATGCCTAGAGATGCTTAACCCTTTCACCGCCAGCCCTATTTCAGCCACAATGTCCATTAAATTTACCTGGGTAGAGAACAAAATCCATCTGCAGTATTGGGGATTCTTCTGTGACATATATAAAATAAGGTCTATCCTTACATCCTAAACTATGCCAATAGGGTCTTTGGATAATAGACCCCAATTTGATGACCTAGGTGTTAAATCGCTGTGGTGCTAAAATGTGACTTTGGCGGTGAAAGTGTTAATCAAACCAAGTATCACACAGAATCGTCTATCATTAAGCATCATTTCAATACCAAAACCCCAAATTTTCATATAAAAAAATCAAAAACCGAAATGAAGTCAATGAATTCATTAATGTTCTTACAAAACCAATAACAGAAAGTCACATTATCACACATAATATTATATCACTAAGCATCATTTCAATACCAAACCCACAATTTATCTTCATAAAATAAAAAACCCATCAAAAACCGAAATTAAGTCAATGAATTCATTAATGTTCTTACCGAGAAACCCCCCCCCCCCCCCCCCCCCCCCCCCCCACAGAAAGTCAAATGTTTTGCTCTCAACTTTTCCTAAATTGGTGCGACACTCTCCAAACTTACACAGGACATGGTGGGAGGATAGCACGTGGCTGTCACATGCTCTGAATGATTCTAGAGAAAAGCACTTACCCAGCTATAAGAAACAACTAAATGACGGACCAGTCCCGGTCTCCCGTAATAGTACACGATAACACACAGGGAGTGAATGCAATAATAATAGTGAATACTACTACTACTACTACTACTACTACTACTACTACTACTACTACTACTAATAATAATAATAATAATAATATATAATAATAATAATAATAATGATGAATGATACTACTACTACTACTACTACTACTACTACTACTACTACTACTACTACTACTACTACTACTACTACTACTACTACTACTACTACTACTACTACTACTACTACTACTAATAATAATAATAATAATAATAATAATAAATAATGCTTCTATAGGTATTAGGTATTTTTTAGGTATTAGGTATTAGGTATTGTATAGTCACAGAGGCATCTCTGTGAAATTCGGGTTGCTCCCACCTGGAGAGCGCGTCGCAGCCAGAGGCGTGCCACCCTTTTTCCTTTTTTTTTGCATGCGATGTTTTGTGTGATTGATGAGGAAGGAAAGGGGGTGGGGGATGTGGGGGTGTGGAGTAAATTTTGACCAAATGACAACTGTTTCGTTGCCACTGGGATTAACGTGTGCTAAAGTGCATGGGCACATGGGACCTCGGTTTATCGTCTCATCCGAAAGACTCCACGTTCAGACCAGTAAGGCCTAGTGCAAAGTGAGAGGAAAAATCCCCTGTACCCAGGTTCGAACTCGGGTTTACTTGACACGAAGCGAACGCGTTACCACCGTGCCACTCTACACTCTATAGCGCTCTTCCATGACAATAAAACATCCTCAGAGCGCTTTGCACGATCATCGTGATCATGGACATTGCAGTCAGTGCCAGGCAGGTAAACAGTCAGGCAGGCAGCTCAGATTCCAATGCAGAAACACACAGAGTGAAATAAAGAAAAAAAAGCAAGAGAGAGAGAGAGAGAGAGAGAGAGAGAGAGGGAGAGGGAGAGAGAGGGAGGGAGAGAGAGAGAGAGAGAGAGAGAGAGAGAGAGAGAGAGAGAGAGAGAGAGAGAGAGAGAGAGAACTTGAAAACTTGTTTATTGAGGGAAAAGAATAAGCATGCAATGGGCTTGTTTACATCTTAGTCTTATCAAAGAGAGAGAGGGAGGGGGGGGGGTGTTGTTGGAGAGAGAGAGAGAGAGAGAGAGAGAGAGAGAGAGAGAGAGAGAGAGAGAGAGAGAGAGAGAGAGAGAGAGAACTCAGAACTCAGAACTATTTTAATGTACATCGGCCATGGGCCACAATACATTGTTATGGGAGGAGGGGATAGGGTTAGTATATTAATACTATAATAATTATATTAAACGTCATTCAAATATCCACAGAAATTAAACTAATCAAAAGGAATACAGTACACAAAATCAAATAATGACATTTAACTTCTTACATATTTCATGTTAAGTACATAATTACGTTAGCTCATTTAATTATGGTCTATGTATAAACGAGAGAGAGAGAGAGAGAGAGAGAGAGAGAGAGAGAGAGAGAGAGAGAGAGAGAGAGAGAGAGAGAGAGAGAGAGAGAGAGAGAGAGAGAGAGAGAGAGATAAAACACTTCAAAACTTGTTTATTGAGAGAAACGAATAGGCATGTAATGGGTTTGTTTACATCTTGCCCTCGAAACGAAAGAAGAAAAACATGATTAAAACTTCTGATAGTGAACAACAACAACAACAACAACAACAACAGAAAAGCAGTCTACTCATTCTTACACCCATTTAACCTCACCCCCACCCCCACCCCCAACATCGCACACACCACAGTATTCACATGAACTAATATAAATTGAACAAGGTCAAGGTCACGACGGCAAAATGGTTTGCGCGGATCTCTTCCTATTAAGGTGGCACACCTTCACACAAACTTTGACGCGATTCGGTCAAGCGGTTCGGGAGATATCCTTGGGAGAGACAGAACCCCCCCCAAAAAAAAAAAACCCAAAAAAACCACAACAAACAAACATACAAACCAGCCCATCGCAAAGTCCGATCACCTAAGGTGACGGACAATTAACAAGAAACAAGCAAATGTTAATACATGTTGGAGGAAAACAAATCAATCTAAGCAAACTGTATTATGTGTATAGCAACATCAAAACACAAGAAATTACACTCTTCCGCCATCTTCCCTCTTTTTCTTTCTCCCCCCCCCCCAAAAAAA
>CM065710.1:3025233-3030233 GCA_017654935.2 Phymorhynchus buccinoides
TAGGAAATTAATCAAGGCATCTGACTCGCGGCTAAGATAAATGAGACAGACAGACATAGAGACAGACAGACAGACATACAGACTGGCATTCAAGCAAACAGAGATATAGAGAAGCATTCAATTCGATAGACAGACAAGGGTATATAGAGACAATTAGACAGACAGACAGACTAATAGACAGACAGACAGGCAGGCATTTGAGCAAACAGATGGATAGATAATCTTTATTCTAAAAAAATACATTCCAAATTAACGTAATCTTCATTCTCAATGCATACATGGCAAATTAACATGATCTTCATTCTCAAAGAATTCATGCCAAAGTAATATGATCTTCATTCTAAAAGAATACATGCCAAATTAACATGATCTTCATTATCAAAGAATACATGCCAAATTAACATGATCTTCATTCTCAAAGAATACATGCCAAATTAACATGATCTTCATTCTCAAAGAATACATGCCAAATTAACATGATCTTCATTCTCAAAGAATACATGCCAAATTAACATGATCTTCATTCTCAAAAGAATACATGCCAATTTAACATGATCTTCATTCTCAAAGTATGCAAGCCAAATTAACATCATCTTCATTCTCAAAGAATACAAGCCAAATGAACATCATCTTCATTCTCAAAGAGTACATGCCAAATTAACATCATCTTCATTCTCAAAGTATGCAAGCCAAATTAACATCATCTTCATTCTCAAAGAATACATGCCAAATTAACATCATCTTCATTCTCAAAGTATGCAAGCCAAATTAACATCATCTTCATTCTCAAAGAATGCATGCCAAATTAACATCATCTTCATTCTCAAACAACATAATCTTCATTTTCAGAGAATACAAGTCAAATTAACATAATCTTCATTCTCAAAGAATGCATGCCAAATTGACATGATCTTCATTCTCAAAGAATACATGCCACATTAACATGATCATTAATATCAAAGAATACAAGCTAAATTAACATGAACTTCTTTCTCATTTTTATTTTAAGCATAAAAACGGACATTGGATATGTGATGGCTCAAATTTCTGAAAAAAACGAACTTTGGACAAAAGATTATATAACTGGTTTTCGTTTAAATCGTTTTTATGTTTTCGTTTATCGACAAACAGATAATCGAAATGTGTTGATCCTGCATTGTTCTCAACACAATGGCGATCGAGAGAGAGAGAGAGAGAGAGAGAGAGAGAGAGAGAGAGAGAGAGAGAGAGAGAGAGAGAGAGAGAGAGAGAGAGAGAGAGAGAGAGAGAGAGAGGGAGAGAGAGAGAGAGAGAGAGAGAGAGAGAGAGAGAGAGAGACAGAGAGAGAGAGAGAGACAGAGAGAGAGAGAGAGGAACCAGAGAGAGAGAGAGAGAGAGAGAGAGAGAGAGAGAGAGAGAGAGAGAGAGAGAGAGAGAGACAGAGACAGAGACAGAGGAGAGAGACAGAGACAGAGAGAGAGACAGAGAGAGAGGCACAGAGAGAGAGAGACCCAGAGAGAGAGAGAGAGAGAGAGAGAGAGAGAGAGAGAGAGAGAAGAGAGAGAGAGAGAGAGAGGAGAGAGAGAGAGAGAGAGAGAGAGAGAGACAGAGAGAGAGGGAGACACACAGATAGAGAGAGAGAGAGAGAGAGAGAGAGACAGAGAGAGAGACAGAGAGACAGATAGAGAGAGAGAGAGAGAGAGAGAGAGAGAGAGAGACAGAGAGAGAGACAAAGAGAGAGGCAGAGAGAGAGAGAGAGAGACAGAGAGAGAGAGAGAGAGAGAGAGAGAGAGAGAGAGAGAGAGAGAGAGAGAGACAGAGAGAGAGAGAGAGAGAGAGAGAGAGAGAGAGAGAAGAGAGAGAGAGAGAGAGAGAGAGAGAGAGAGAAGAGAGAGAGAGAGAGAGAGAGACCCAGAGAGAGAGAGAGAGAGAGAGAGAGAGAGAGAGAGAGAGAGAGAGAGAGAGAGAGAGAGAGAGAGAGAGAGAGAGAGAGAGACAGAGACAGAGAGAGAGAGAGAGAGAGAGAGAGAGAGAGAGAGAGAGAGAGAGAGAGAGAGAGAGAGAGAGAGAGAGAGAGAGAGAATAAGAATGGGCGAAAAAAAACTGGTGAAGAAAATGATGAGCTGATCCCATTGATTCAGTCAGTTCTAGAAAATGAAAGAATCAAGGGAGATAAAAAATAACACAAACCCAAACACTCCATCCACATTTCTCATCATTAATTAGGGCCGTGGCCCGGAGCAATCGACCAACATTAGCTGGGAGGTTCGACAGTGACACCCCAGCGTAACGAATTTCCCTGCCAATCATTGACCCCCCCTCCCCTCTACCCTCCTCTCTCCCCTCCCTCCCTCTCTTGTTCAATGCTTTTAATTTCATTAGAGCCCTTTTGCCCTTAGTCTAGAAGAAATTCCAAATTCTAGTAATTCGTCTGGGGGTGGTGGGGTGGGGGTATGTGTGTATGTGTGTATGTGCATAAGTGTGTGTGAATATATAATGCATGCAGACTATTGTGTGTAAGAGTACATGTTTATTGCAGTATGGATTATAATGCAATAAAACAAATTGTGTGTGTGTGCAAGTATGTCCATTCTTTGCTATTATTTGTTGCAATGTGCAATTTCACGTGCGTTCGTGCACATGCGTGCGCGTGTGTGTGTGTGTTCATATATTTTTTATTATTTGTTTTTAGTCTGTTTGCACATGCTGTGGAAGACAAATTTCCATTTCATCCATGTTTTAATGGTATCTTGAAAGTAATGTGTGACCACTAGGACCTTTGCGCACAGGAACAACAATGTTTTAATGGACAATAAAGTTTGTGAATTGAATTGAATTGAAAAGTGGCCCCTAGAAAATGACATTTGTCACAACGAAAAATGGGTGCAGAAATGTCGTATTTTGGGTCATACCTAAATGTTAGTGAATCATAATCAAACAGAATGATATTCTGCTTCACGTCCTCCGGTCTTGAACAGATACATACGGGACATTAGTAGATATAAAGATGGTGGGAACGATCCTGGAGGCAATGCCCGGAGGCAGTGCAACACCAAGAAAGTCGCGGATTTTTAACAATACAGATGTAACTCTATCAAATGGAAAAGTGACGTCCACCTGCTTTGGAAACCATCGGATTTTCTTTTTTTTTTTAAATTTTAGTTCCTTACGAATCTACTGTAAAATCTACTGTAAGTCTACATATTATTTGTTACATTTCGTGTTTAATCTGTGGTGTGTTGTGTCATATACTAATAGCCATATACAGTAATGGTAAAACCAAGTGAAATCAAAATACCTCTTAAGTATTTTCTCTAACCTATCACTCTCTTTGTTTTTCTGCTCCCCCCCCCCCCCCCCCCTTTTCTTACTATCATCTGCCTTGTTGGTTCATTGTCCTTCCTTTTTTGTTTATCTCCAAGAAATCTTCCTAATAGTTCTCTTCTTTGAGCTCCTCCGAAATCGGAATGTGTGCAACGGGGATGCAAGTGAAAACTGAAAACCGGGTTCACGCGTACCTTACACATTATGGCAACATGGCCTGGGAACGCAGAAGAAGAAGAAGAAGAAGAAGAAGCCTGGGAAAGAAGAAGAAGAAGAAGAAGAAGAAGAAAAGAAGAAGAAGAAGAAGAAAGAAGAAAAGAAGAAAAGAAGAACAAGAAGATGGTTATGGTGATGGCAATGGTGGTGGTGGTGGTGGTGGTGATGATGATGATGATGATGATGATGATGATGATGATGATGATGATGATGATGATGATGATGATGAAGAAGAAGAAGAAGAAGAAGAAGAAGATGAAGAAGAAGAAGAAGAACAAGAACAAGAACAAGAACAAGAACAAGAAGATGGTTATGGTGATGGCAATGGTGGTGGTGGTGGTGATGATGATGATGATGATGATGATGATAATGATGATGAAGAAGAAGAAGAAGAAGAAGAAGAAGAAGAAGAAGAAGAAGAAGAAGAAGAAGAAGAAGAAGAAGAAGAAGAAGAAGAAACAAGAAGAAGAAGAAGAAGAAACAAGAAGAAGAAGAAGCAAGAGTTTGTCATCACGTTTGATTTCATCAACATTAGTACACGGAAATTAGTTTGACTGAAGAAACGTATTTTTTACCCAGCAACATTGAAGTTAGTCTTTTTGATGTATTGAAATGGTTGTTATTGACGCCAAAACCTCTGATGATTCTTCCTTTAAATAAAAAAAAAAGAAGAAATACAAATGTTCGCCACTTCTTGACATCAAAAGAGGTCTATATAAAAGGACTATCTCTCTCTCGATCTATCTCCGATGCAGACGGCATGGTCTGGTGGTGATGAAAAAGATATCGAACTGACTGATGGTATCTGTGGAGTGACAATATTTACATTTTGCATTAAAGCTTGAAGGGAGAGTGGGAAAAAAAATCTGGTACCCTATTCATAAGTACGTCTTAAATAGTTAATACGGGTAGCAGCGTGTGAATTAGAAGAAAAAGACCTCTCAATTATGATTGACTGTTTATGCTAATTTGCGTCTTACTACTTAAGATGTACTCATGGATACTGCACCTGGTCCAGAGTTAAAAGGGTTCTTCTGCAGTGGTAGGCCTAGCAGCCATCTTCTCAGAAAACTGACAAGACTTGTTTGGATGATATGTATGTGTTACGTCCAATCCATGAAATTGCCCATTTCATGAAATGGGCAAAATGGTTTACCCAGTTCGTGATATAGCCAATTTATATCTTGCAATTGAAAAAAAGCGGTATGATTGAAAAATGGTTTTCGTTCATTAGCACACATAGATCAATAATTGGTTCAAACGAATAAGAAATCTCATCTGTAGATGAGTTAACTTTAGTGTATGCATCATCGATATTGAACATTTATAATGCTACAAGTGTGTTTATGTGATAGATTTAGGGTTGTGTATGCAGAAACGTGTATTGCTGTAATATAGTTTTCGTTGTTGTTGTTGAAATTATAGATATATGTGAGAGTGTGTGTGTGTGTGGTGTGTGTGTGTGTGTGTGTGTGTGTGTG
>CM065710.1:3042733-3045233 GCA_017654935.2 Phymorhynchus buccinoides
ATTGGTGACACATAGAGATGCAATATCTGGGGACACATAGAGACGAATTTGGTGACAAACAAAGACGTGATGAAACCGGGAACACATCATAGAGACGAATTTGGTGAAACACAGGAACGCAAAACCCAGTGACACATAGAGACGAATTTGGTGACACATAGAGACGAATTTGGTGACACATAGAGACGAATTTGGTGACAAACAAAGACGTGATAAAACCGGGAACACATAGAGACGAAATTAGTGACACATAGAGACGAATTTGTTGACAAACAAAGACGTGATAAAACCGGGAACACATCATAGAGACGAATTTGGTGTCATACAGAGACGCAATATCTGGTGACACATAGATACGAAATTGGTGACACATAGAGACGCAATAACTGGGGACACATAGAGACGAAATTGGTGACACTTAGAGACGCAATATCTGGGGACACATAGATACGAAATTGGTGAGACACATAGAGATGCAATAACTGGTGACACATAGATACGAAATTGGTGACACATAGAGACGCAATAACTGGGGACACATAGAGACGAAATTGGTGACACTTAGAGACGCAATATCTGGGGACACATAGATACGAAATTGGTGAGACACATAGAGACGCAATATCTGGGGACACATAGATACGAAATTGGTGAGACACATAGAGACGCAATAACTGGGGACACATAGAGACGAAATTGGTGACACTTAGAGACGCAATATCTGGGGACACATAGAGACGAAATTGGTGACACTTAGAGACGCAATATCTGGGGACACATAGAGACGAAATTGGTGACACATAGAGACGCAATAACTGGGGACACATAGAGACGAAATTGGTGACACTTAGAGACGCAATATCTGGGGACACATAGAGACGAAATTGGTGACACTTAGAGACGCAATATCTGGGGACACATAGAGACGAAATTGGTGACATATAGAGATGCAATAACTGGTGACACATAGAGACGAAATTGGTGACACTTAGAGACGCAATATCTGGGGACACATAGAGACGAAATTGGTGACATATAGAGATGCAATAACTGGGGACACATAGAGACGAAATTGGTGACACATAGAGACGAAATGAGCGACTTAGCTTCTTCTTTTCACCGCGTGACGGCGCTGCAGTCGAGTGGATCCAAAGCACAGAAGATAGTTGAATCTCTCTCTCTCTCTCTCTCTCTCTCTCTCTCTCTCTCTCTCTCTCTCTCTCTCTCTCTCTCTCTCTCTCTCTCTGTCTCTCTCTCTCAATGTCTCTCTCTCCCCCCCCTCCCCCCCCCTCTCTCTCTCTCCAACAAAGGCTATCACTAGGGTTGGATAAAAAAAAGAAGCCTAATATGTTACAAGGAGTGATCACGTCGCAGCCTACAAACCTCGCAAAGAATGAAGCCAACTTTCTCCTTACCCACCCGGAGAGGTGAAAAAAGGTGGACGGTGAGAAACGTTAGCGTTGTTGTAGGCAGCGAGTGAGTTCACAATGATCCCCACCTGTAGTGTAGGTGAAAGGGTGGGAGTAAACAAAAACCCGGCTTCAGTCAGCTGCGGAGCGCGAGCTCTTTGTATATTCAGCTTTTAGGTGACACACAGAGACGAGGTAACAACCGGGGACACAGCCACAGAGATGGGGGCACGTCAGTAACGTACTAACCCAATAAAAAGGGTCACTTGGCCGGCCGGCCTGGACCCATTTCATGGCTGGGCGAGCGAAGAACTGACCCTTGCCCATCGCGAAACACGAGCCTCTGAAATGACACTGTCCGGTGTTACGTGAAAAAAAATGAACCCGTACGATATTGTCTCCTTGGCGCTTTTATTTTCTTCCATTTTACCCATGGGTCGAAAAAGACGACAAATGCTCACAAGACATTTTATTACAAGAAGCGTTGTGAATAAGACAATAATAACTACGCACTGCACACTGTGAATCATGCTCATCCCCTTTCCCCTATTTCCCTCCCCCTCTCTCTCTGTCTGTCTGTCTCTGTCTGTCTGTCTGTCTGTCTGTGTCTGTCTGTCTGTCTCTCTCTCTCTCTCTCTCTCTCTCTCTCTCTCTCCCTCTCTCTCTCTCCCTCTCTCTCTCTCTCTCTCTCTCTCTCTCTCTCTCTCTCCCCTCTCTCTCCCCCTCTCTCTCTCTCTCTCTCTCTCTCTCTCTCTCTCTCTCTCTCTCTCTCTCTCTCTCTCTCCTCTCTTCTCTCTCTCTCTCTCTCTCTCTCTCGTATGATGTTAATGCATGCACGCATGTGTGTGTGTGATGTGGGGGTGTGCGTGTTTGTGTGTTGTTCTGATTACATAGGTTGTGTTTGTGGTATTTATATCATTCATTCTTTTATTTATTAATTTAATAGTACAAACAGTTCCCCCTCCTTCTTGAAGTTTTGTGTTTGTAACTTCCTCTAATATGTCTCTCTCTTTGAGTTTGTTGGATTATTTCATACATTACTTACTGGTTTCTTTATTCAGTTATATCGGAAACGGCAGACAGGCATACGC
>CM065710.1:3067733-3077733 GCA_017654935.2 Phymorhynchus buccinoides
TGTGTGTGTGTGTGTCTGTGTCTGTGTCTGTGTGTCTGTGTGCGCGTTTGTGTGTGTGTGTGTGTGTGTGTGTGTGTGTGTGTGTGTGTGTGTGTGTGAGTGTGTGTGTGAGTGTGTGTGTGTGTGTGTGTGTGAGAGAGTCTCTCTCTCTCTCTCTCTCTCTCTCTCTCTCTCTCTCTCTCTCTCTCTCTCTCTCTCTCTCTCTCTCTCTCTCTCTCTCTCTCTCTCTCTCTCTCTCTCTCCCTCTCTCTTGGAATATACCAGTTCGGTGTATCCAACAGTACCTTCCCATATAGCAAACAAGGGCATCGCCGAGCGGCAGCAACGCATTGTGACAATACAAACCCGGCCAGAGTTATGTCCTCTCCCCCCCCCCCACCCCACAATAAACACACCACTTTCCACCCTTACAGAACGCATAAAATACATAGCCCAAAATTTGAAGCGATTCTGTTCAGTAGTTCACGAGATACAGCTGAACTTTTATACAAACTTCCTTGCACAATGTTATGTCCCCTCCCCCCCCACCCCACCCCCCAATAAACACACCACTTTCCACCCTTACAGAACGCATAAAATACGTAGCCCTAAATTTGAAGCGTTTCTGTTCAGTTGTTCACGAGATGCAGCTGAACTTTTATACAAACTTCCTTGCACCATGGTACACCACCACACAAAACTTTTGAAGCGATTCTGTTCACTAGTTCACGAAATAAAGCTGGGGGGAAATTACATAGCCCAAAGAAGGAAATTTCGGTGTTCAAGGTCAAACTTCAAGGTCAAGGTCAGCACGGTGTTGATTAACGAAAGGAATCTTCCTTTTCAAGCTGTCTACCCCTCTGCCAATTGTAATCAAAGTCCAAACAGTAGTTTTTTTTAAGATAATCGATACACAGACACACACACACACAGACAGACACACAGACACACAGACACACACACACACACACACACACACACACACACACACACACACACACACACACACACACACACACACACACCAATCGCAAGGCGTATTTCATTCCATCCACTAACAGAACAGCAGCAGGCAGCCACAGACTGTGAGACCAGACAAGCAACAGTCTTCACCTCACGGCTAAGCAAAACAGCATCGGTAAATCAGCTAGCAAGGTAAGAGACGCGAACAAACGGGGACATAAAATAGAGACGAGGAAGTATAGAGGTGGGGGTACAATTAGGATGATACATAGAGATGGGGGCACAATGAGGGTGACACATAGAGACGGGGGAACAATGAGGATGACACATAGAGACGAGGGCACAATGAGGATGACACATCGAGACGGGGTCACAATGATGATGACACATAGAGACGGGGGCACAATGATGGTGACACATAGAGACGGGGGCAGAATGAGGGTGACACATAGAGACGGGGACACGATGAGGATGACACATAGAGACGGGGGCACAATGAGGATGACACATAGAGACGGGGACACAATGAGGATGACACATATAGACGAGGGCACAATGAGGATGACACATAGAGACGGGGAAATATAGAGGTGGGGGCACAGTGATAATGCCACATAGAGACGGGGACACATTGAAGATGACACATAGAGACGGGAGGCACAATACGGATGCCACATAGAGACGGGTGGCACAAAGCGGATGACATATAGAGACGGGTGGCACAATGCGGATGACACATAGAGACGGGTGGCACAATGCGGATGACACATAGAGACGGGTGGCACAATGCGGATGACACATAGAGACGGGTGGCACAATGCGGATGACACATAGAGACGGGTGGCACAATGCGGATGACACATAGAGACGGGTGGCACAATACGGATGACACATAGAGACGGGTGGCACAATGCGGATGACACATAGAGACGGGTGGCACAATACGGATGCCACATAGAGACGAGGACACATTGAAGATGACACATAGAGACGGGTGGCACAATACGGATGCCACATAGAGACGGGGGGGGGGGGGGGGCACATGGATGATGACACATAGAGACGGGAGGCACAATACGGATGCCACATAGAGACGGGGGGGGGGGGGGGGGGGGGCACATGGATGATGACACATAGAGTCGGGGACACATTGAAGATGACACATAGAGACGGGGGGGGGGGGGGGGGCACATGGATGATGACACATAGAGACACGGTGAACACATCGTTAGATAGTCAGCAACAGGCTTGACATCAGCACAGCTAAAGCAAAGCAGCGTCAATAAAGAAGTTCTATAGCAAAGCGAACTCGCTGGCTTAGTGCGAGTGTGAGAGAGAGAGGAAGCCTGCTTTGCTATACCAGGCCACGTGCGGTGCCAGACTCTCGTCTCATTCATCCTCCAGTTAGTTGACGAATCCAACCCTCACCACCCTACCCTACCACACCACACCACTCCATTCACACATACGTACTAGCCTAGCTTTGACAGTCTTTCTGCGGTTTTGCGCTGGCAGGTCTTCCTCATAGAGCTCGTGGGTGTGTGGGTGTGTCTCTAAGTATGTTTGTGTGTGTGTTTTGTGTGCACGTGCGCACGTGTTTGACTTCTACTAACTTTTTTTTCTAGATAGGGACGAACTAAGGAAAACAAAACGAAGAAAAAATAAGAAGTTGTGACCGTGAAGTTCTCTGCATCTTTATCTCCTAAACGTTGTTTTTTTTTTCTTTTTTTCTTTTTTTTACTGGAACGCTTTACAGTGAGTCTTGGTTTCAAAGCGTGAAAATAAAATAGACTTTTGTTTTCCTTCTCAATAATGTGATAATTAGATACTGAAGAACATTTAAACCGCTTTTAACAAATCCAAAAACACATTGCTATTTATTTGATAATTAAGTTTTGAGTGGAAAATATCGATTTTGAAGGTCGTCGCTTTTTTTTCCTGTGATGGATTTTGAAAGGTAGGTATTGATGAGCAAGTGTCGAAGACGCTTTTTAAAAAAAGTATTTAAAAAAAGTAGTTTGCATGGAAATATTGACAATGCTAGATTGAAGTGTGAATGGAAATAATGACAATGCTAGATGGAAATATTGACAATGCTAGATTGATGTTTGAATGGAAATATTGACAATGCTACATTGAAGTGTGAAAGGAAATAATGACAATGCTAGATTGAAGTATGAATGGAAAATTGACAATGCTAGATTGAAGTATGAATGGAAATACTTGACAATGCTAGATTGATGTTTGAATAAAACATATTGACAATTGACATATCAAAGTATGGATGAAAATATTTGGCAATGCTAGATTGAAGTGTAAAAGGAAATATTGCCAATCGTAGATTGATGTTTGAATGTAAATATTGATAACTGACATATGGAAGCATGGATGGAAATATTGACAATGCTAGATTGAAATGTGAATGGAAATATTGATAATGCTAGATTGAAATGTGAATGGAAATATTGATAACGCTAGATTGAAATGTGAATGGAAATATTGATAACGCTAGATTGAAGTGTGCATGGAAATATTGATAACGCTAGATTGAAATATGAATGGAAACTTGATAGTTTCAGATCGAAGTCTGAGTAGAAATGGCAGAGATAGCAATGTGAATGTGAATATTTCCAAGGCAGATACAGATTGAATATAAATATTGACAATGGCAGATAATAGTGTGAATGGAAATATATCTAAGACAGAGATACATTAAATAGAAATATTGGCAATGGCAGATTGATAATATATCTAAGGCAGAGATAGATTGAATATAAATATTGACAATGGCAGATTGATGATATATCTAAGGCAGAGATAGATTGAATATAAATATTGACAATGGCAGATATAGTAGTGTGAATGGAAATATATCTAAGACAGAGATAGATTGAATAGAAATATTGACAATGGCAGATTGATAATATATCTAAGACAGAGATAGATTGAATAGAAATATTGACAATGGCAGATTGATAATATATCTAAGACAGAGATAGATTGAATAGAAATATTGACAATGGCAGATTGATAATATATCTAAGACAGAGATAGATTGAATAGAAATATTGACAATGGCAGATTGATAATATATCTAATGCAGAGATAGACTGAATAGAAATATTGACAATGGCAGATTGATAATATATCTAAGACAGAGAGATAGATTGAATAGAAATATTGACAATGGCAGATTGATAATAATTATTATATCTAATGCAGAGATCGATTGAATAGAAATATTGACAATGGCAGATTGATAATATATCTAAGACAGAGATAGATTGAATAGAAATATTGACAATGGCAGATTGATAATATATCTAATGCAGAGATCGATTGAATAGAAATATTGACAATGGCAGATTGATAATATATCTAAGGCAGAGATAGATTGGATATAAATATTGACAGCCACAAAGATAGCATGAATGGAACTATAAAGCAGTGATGTGATTGATGGGGAATATAAAATAAAAATAGATTGACCATGGCACAATTTGATGTAGTGTGGTTGGAGAGATGCAATCGATTGGAGTGTGATAAAAAAAAACCCACCAAATATTGACACGTATGGCATGATTTGAAATAGTGTTAGTGGAAATATTGATGTTGCATCGATTTTGGTATAATATTGTAATATGGCATACGATAGTGTGTGGGTGGATGCAGAGTGAATCAGTTACTCTTATCACTAAGAGTAGCCAAGATGTTAGAAAGCGTTTTGTTTTTCTTTGTCGCGGGGTTTTATTATCTGTTCTTATTGTGTTCTCTTCTTGATTTCGTCTTGCCTTCTTTGACTGTGTCTATTTTCTCTCTTTCCTTTCTTTTCTTTTCTTTCTTTCTTTCGTTTCTTCCATCCTTTCTTCCTTCGTTCCTTTCTTACTATCTTTCTTTGTTTCTTTTTTCTTTCTTTCTTTCTTTGTATCGGTCACTATTTTCTGTCTTTTTCTCTCTCTCTCTCTCTCTCTCTCTCTCTCTCTCTCTCTCTCTCTCTCTCTCTCTCTCTCTCTCTCTCTCTCTCTCTCTCTCTCTCCTCTACTATGGCTGCATTTAATTAATTGAAGTCTGCCTGTCTGTCTGTACGTATGCATGTATCTCTCTCTCTCTCTCTCTCTCTCTCTCTCTCTCTCTCTCTCTCTCTCTCTCTCTCTCTCTCTCTCTCTCTCTCTCTCTCTCTCTCTCTCTCTCTTGTGTCTCTATCTTTGTCTCTCTCTCTCTCTCTCCTCTACTATGGCTGCATTTAATTAATTGAAGTCTGCCTGTCTGTCTGTACGTATGTATGTATGTATGTATGTATGTATGTATGTATGTATGTATGTATGTATGTATGTATGTATGTATGTATGCATGTATATATGTATATATGTATGTATGTATGTATGTATGTATGTATGTATGTATGTATGGTATCTCTCTCTCTCTCTCTCTCTCTCTCTCTCTCTCTCTCTCTCTCTCTCTCTCTCTCTCTCTCTCTCTCTCTCTATCTGTCTCTCTCTGTCTCTGTCTCTGTCTCTCTCTCTCTCTCTCTCTCTCTCTCTCTCTCTCTCTCTCTCTCTCTCTCTCTCTCTCTCTCTCTCTCTCTCTCTCTCTCTCTCTCTCTCTCTTTCACTGACTCAGAAGGCGTATACAGCCACATACGTGGCGAGGGAGGATGTGACAGAGTACATTTCAGTTAGTCTTGTGCTGTGCTGCTATGATTGATCATCTCCTCTCTATCAATTTTCTCCACTGGCAGCAAGATTGGTTGAGTTTGTTTGGAAAATATGGGCAAGTTTGTTAGGAAAATCTAGACTGCTTATGTGGAACACATAGACAATTATCTGGAAGAAACGTCGACTTGCTTAATATATAGTAAATAGTGGTGGATTTGCGAGATAAATATTGACTGCTTGTATGGAAAATAAATGTGGCCAATGTGCAATGAAAATATAATCTGTAGGTTTATTTTGTCGTCATTTGTAGGAGTCTGTTTTATGGAAACATGTATACTGCTTTATCCACAATTTACCTATTAATAAGCAGCTCATTATGTTGCTTATAAACAGTTAACAATTTTCACGACATAATTATGCAAATGTAAATTAGAAAACCATATATTGTATATATTATGATTATAGAATGTTTGCACAAACATACCCAGGCGCTTTCTTTCTGGAGAAACTGATAAAAAAAAACCACCTATTTGATAGATACTTCTTCTTCCATAATTATGATATAGCGTCATCCATTAACAATTTGATTATTATGACGCTTACGACGTGGGGGGTGAGGGTAGGGGTTCCAACTAAACAGTAGACTTGTGTAGAAGACTTGCTGCCCAGATGATCAGCTCAATGCCGGACTGAATGGGAGGGGGTTAGAGGGGGAGGGGCATACTTTGGGGGAGACGCCTGGACAGGGGGGGGGGGGGGGGGGGGGGGGTGGAGCTGAGATAGCGGAAAGTTGAGGACGGGGGGAAGGTGGGTGGGTGGGAGGAGGACACTATGCACATTGAATTACGTCAGTTTGCGCAACACTGATGTTAAAGACAAAGACCATTCGCTCTTTATTTTATTCTTAACTGTTTTGAAAATTAAAATGCTCGTACAAATAGTATCATTTTGAATGTATAGTATGGTGGACGTGTGTAGTAATAACAGCAATGCTCGTACAAATAGTACGAGTTCCAATATGAATTGTTCGGAAATAATTAAACAGAGTAATCTTATGGTGCATGGGAGTGATCTTGCCTAATTCAATCGGTCAAACAGGGGAAGTTATTCTACCATCAGGGAGATCCCCAAGATAGGAATGATTAGAGTCACTCCTTTCCAATATGTGCATGATAGAAATCTGGAAGTGGCAACTTTCTGTCCGTTAACATGTGATTTACAATGGTACCACCTATTGTGAAGCATTTTTGGTAAGGGGGACCCTACAGATATGAAGACTGTATGATAGCAACTGCCCCCTCAGATGGTAACAATCACCCTCCGAACATGCTGCGTTTGCGTAGATCTAGATATAGACACACTCCTTTTGTGTTTCCTGCCATCAAGCTATCTGGGTCAATCTCAACGTTTATTTCTTTGCGAGTTATCGACGTTTTGCAAGTTAGATCAGTTTGTAACCCCTCTTTCTATTTAAAATGTGTGCAAATCGTTCAATCGTTTCGCTTCACTCTTCGACGCCATTGTTGCTATGGTATTTGACCGAGTAGGTAAGTAAACTCTAATATTCACGAAATGCTCTCCCCTAGTTGTTTTTTTCCGAAAATCGTCTATTGGTGGACTTGTTTAGTAATAACAGCAATGCTCAAAATACTCGCACAAATAGTACCATTCCCAATTGGTGGACTTGTATATTACTAACAGCAATGCTCACAATACTCGTACAAATAGTACCATTCCCAATTGGTGGACTTGTATAGTACTAACAGCAATGCTCACAATACTCGTACAAATAGTACCATTCCCAATTGGTGGACTTGTATAGTACTAACAGCAATGCTCACAATACTCGTACAAATAGTACCATTCCCAATTGGTGGACTTGTATAGTACTAACAGCAATGCTCAAAATACTCGTACAAATAGTACCATTCCCAATAAGTGGACTTGTATAGTACTAACAGCAATGCTCACAATACTCGTACAAATAGTACCATTCCCAATTGGTGGACTTGTATAGTACTAACAGCAATGCTCAAAATACTCGTACAAATAGTACCATTCCCAATTGGTGGACTTGTATAGTACTAACAGCAATGCTCAAAATACTCGTACAAATAGTACCATTCCCAATTGGTGGACTTGTATAGTACTAACAGCAATGCTCAAAATACTCGTACAAATAGTACCATTCCCAATAAGTGGACTTGTATAGTACTAACAGCAATGCTCACAATACTCGTACAAATAGTACCATTCCCAATTGGTGGACTTGTATAGTACTAACAGCAATGCTCAAAATACTCGTACAAATTGTACCATTTCGAATTTATAGCATAGTGGACTTGCATAGTAATAACAAAAATGCTCAAAGTGCCTTGGCTCACATATATTATTATAATAATAATAATAATTTAATTCATTTTAAAAAGTGACGCCTGTCCCTCGCGAGGCTCCAGGCGCCATTACAAAGATAAAAACCAACAGGTTTAAGAAAGAAGAGAAAGGAGACATACAAGATTAAAACATAAAAAGTTCGTAAGAACAAGATATCATTAGAAAACATTAAAATTAATACATGCGGGGAACATAATATATTATACCCCCAGCCCCTCCACTCTCTCTCCACCCCCTTCCCCTCCCTCACCCCGCGCTGTCTCCCCCCCTAAAAAAAACAACAACAGCAAAACACACCCCCTCCACTCTCTCTCCACCCCCTTCCCCTCCCTCACCCCGCGCTGTCTCCCCTCCTAAAAAACAACAGCAACAAAACACACCCTCCACTCTCTCTCGCGCCTTCTCACTCACACCCCCACACACACACACACACACGCGCGCGCGCACGCACTCACCTACACACACGCAATCACACACACACACCGTTTGAAATAAGACATATCAGCAGGTTGACGGTTGATACACGTCGGATTAATCATGGTTAAAATAGGTATGGAATAAGAAGGTCTTCATGCCTGATTTAAAAGCGTTAAACGTTTGTGCATTACGAAGGGCTAAAGGTAACGAATATATTATCCCGCGTAGGCGAATGGTTGCGTGCTTAGGCAGTCTTGCGTGTATATATTTATTATATGTGTTGACCCTTTGTTGTGTGTGTGTGTGTGTGGGGGTGGGTGGGGGGGGGGGGGTGTTGTCGGTTGTCGTGCTGAGCTATAATATAAGGTCAGACTTGATCAATTGATTTGTCAAGATCAGTGCGTTCAGCGTCAAGACGTGTATGGCAAATATGCTATGACGGTAGTGTGATACCAGTTTGTGACAACAGTAAACAGTGAGCTGTTTGGTTTGTCAGTATAATGTGTTCATAAGTAAATTGTGATGCATTATAAAGTGGACACCAGCGACCGTAACTTGTCTTCCTTTCCCTCGCTGGTATTATCTTTGTTTCGCTTTTGCACCAATTTCTCGTTTCTCACCCCATCAATTATTCTCGTGATTTTTTTGGATTTTTGATTTTTATTATTGGAATTTGTTTTTTGTGGGTTTTTTTGTTGTAAAGCCGCTGGTGGTTCGTGTACGTTCATATAGTTACCATGTTCGTCCAAGTTCGTTCATAACAAAACGTTAGACATTTTCTTAATCGACATTCTAAGAGTTGCTTTTGTATTTTAAATGGTGAAGAGTTTCTTTTAATGGTAGGGGTTTATTGATTTTAAAAAAAGGTTAATTCCTCTCAGTGTACTGAGTTGTACAATAATCAAGTCAGTGGTTGGCTCATTATAATATTATTTGGGCTATAAATAAATTGTGTAAGCAATAAGCCATCAAAATAGATATATACGTTGGAAATAATAGGATGTGGGCATTACAAACGTCTTTCAAAGGACATATCCTTTTTTTTCCTTTCAATTTAATTATCATTTTGAAATTGTTTGTTCGAAGATACAGGATTAGACCCTGGTGAATCAAATTCGATGGCTTAGAGTCAAAACGGACTACTATCTTTAGTCATATTATTGAACTTAGAACGAAAACTATCTAACTACGGACTATCTTTAGACATATTATTGAACTTAGTACGAAAACTATCTAACTACGGACTATCTTTAGACATATTATTGAACTTAGTACGCAAACTATCTAACTACGGACTATCTTTAGACATATTATTGAACTACGAAAACTAATAACTTGTATGAAAAAAAGACTGCAGAAATATAAAAAGCAAAACCCCCTTTATATATTTCTGCAGTCATTGTTTGATACAAGTTATTAGTTTTTGTAATTGGTTCAATAACACGTCAATGGAAGATAGTCCGTTTTCACTCCAAGCAATTCGCAATATTCTAACAAGTCAAAGGCTTCGTGTGCGATCTCATGAACATTTTGTCTCCAGACATAGGGGATGATTGAGATATTTTGTGTTCGTACCTTTGTCACAAATGTAC